>JAQOWZ010000024.1:1722405-2322405 GCA_035578165.1 Stenolophus ochropezus | reverse complement strand
GGGTGGTGTTTTATGAGCCTGGTTTTGTATGTGAATCTGTGACTGTCACCTGCCTGGGCACGTGGTCTCGAAGTTAGGTTAGACCATGTGCTTGCTGAAAAAACGGCTTTGAACAGCTTCCGCGTGCTTCGAAAGGCTTGAGATGAAGATGATCGGATGAAAAAAATGACGAAACGGTGTTGGTTGAGTAAGCTGGAGTGCATGTGGTTGCAAAAAAATGCAGGTTAGTGACACTTCGTCACAATACATATAGATGGAGTAACATAAAAAATAAAGAAACTTTTTGAAAATAATTTAAATGTAAAAATAGGATACAAAACAAAAAAAAATGTATGTATGTGTTTACAAAATTAAAGACAAAGTTAGATAAAAACATACAATCAAATGTAGTATATAAAATACCATATGACGATTGCCCGGCACAATACGCAGGACAAACCAAACGACACTTAAAAACTAGAATAGAAGAACACAGCAGAAACAGTAAGAAACAAACTAATAATATTACAGGAAAATGTGCTCTAGTTAACCATAGTAAAACACTTAATCATATTTTAAAGTTCAAAAACACTAAGAAACTGACAACAGAAAAATATTTAAATAAACGACTCACTCTAGAAATCTTACAGATACACAATGATAAAAACAATATAAATTTAATGACTGACCATATACCTCAGTAATAGTATATTATATGTGAGGTGGGAAATGTTTCATTACAGCCGAGGGCTTATTATATGACCGAGAGGCGAAGCCTCGAGGCTCAGATATAGCGCAAGGCTGTAATGAGGCTCCCACCGAACTATGTATACTATTTTATTCACAATTATCCAAATTAACTTCTACTCGTATATCGCCTTTTTCCAATAAACTAAATTAATGTACGGTAGTAGTCTATGAAAACAAATGTTTAAATATGTTTGACAGCACTGATCACTTTATTTTTAGAGATTTATGACAGAATTACTAGGCAACCATAGTAAACACTTCCCCCCCAAGGGATTTTAAAGCATTTCCCACCCGTGAGATTGACATTGCAGTTAAAAATGACACACGTTTCCAACCTTTGACAGGATAGGAATTGACATATTACAATAGTGGTTGTGAATAAAATATATAACAACATCATAAAATATAATAAATACAAATAATACATATACAATTAAAACAACTAATCTTTTTCCACTAAACAGAACAATAAAAATTAAATTATAACTATATTACACCCTAAATTTTACACTTGACTAATTAAACAAGTACATTTTAGTCCTTCCATTTATGCTTGATCCTTGGTACGAGTTAGACGAAATTTTAAACAAATTTTATTCATCATCATCCATTTGTGCTGTTATAATTTCATGAATTTTAATTTTACGAATAATGTTGATAAGTGTATCATACATTTTTATTTTGATATGTTCTTCGTATCCATAATTTTTAACAATTACATACACATGTTTTATATTGTGACTTTCACGTAAGTTTGTTTTATGTACATTTTAAAATAAAATTATTGCAAATTATTGTAAATAATATATTAACATGAAACCAAATTTTGTAGCCCTGAGGAAGACCGTTTTAAACAATGACTGAATTCCAGTAAAAAATTTTATCCATTCTTCTCCATGTCCAGGAATTACAAAATCAATCGGTAAATCTTCGGTAAGCGATGATAAAGGCTTGTAACTAATCCATTGTCCATTTTTAATACTAGTTTGGGTCAGAGGTACTGCAAAGAAATCTAACTCTGTTTTTAAACACTCGCACGACTGAGAATGTAAAAATGCTATTTTAATTAAATATATCCGACTGTTTTGAACGTTTATTTTTCTTCTTTACTCGAGAATGTAAAGTTTTAGAATGAGTGTGAGTACTCGTCATACGTTTCTTTTTATAACCCGAACCGCTTATTATTTTATCAATTTGACTCTGCTTTGCGCTTTAAATTTACTCCCGCTTCTGACATGCGTTTTTGAAATTATTCTTTCACCGGTTGATTTTCACTGAGATCTCCCAAAAATTGTATTATCGTGTTTAATGCTTGTTTACAAAGCGCCCCAACATCTTTTTTTAATTAACGACATAATACTTCGAAATAATCCACTTAAAAAACATCCCAGACCATGTCCTGTTTGAAACTGATTTCCTTTAAATACTACTCCTATTCCACTTCCTGCCTGTAAATTGCAATATTGCTGGTACGGGCAATTTTGTGCGTTTAAAATGAAATTTCACACATAAAACACCAAACTGGAATGGTGCTGCTTACCCGTCGTTACATCTTATATCAATTTCTATATTCGGAAATTCTCTTTTTAAAACCGGAACGAAATGTGATTCTGGATATGATATAATTTTATTAGATGCGAAAATATATTTATCAGTGTTTAACTTAGTCTATGATGCATACCACGATGGGAGTTTCATTTCGCCTCGCGCCATATCTCACCTTGAGGCTTCGCCTTCGGTAATATATATAAGCCCTCGGCTGAATGAAACATTTGCCACCTCGCATGTAAATAACTATTACATTATTTTGAAATTTCAAATGATTTCATTTATGAGTTTTTTACATAAAATCTGCTCTAAGGCCCTTAAGCCAGTATTTTCGTATTTCCTAGATATTATTTTATATAGACAAGAATATTTCTGATATACTTCTACTTCTCTTAAAATTCTAACTTCATCACGTAATGAAGACATTTTTAAATAAATACTTATTACAAATTTGAACAAAAAAATATTTTTAAATATTAGGGATATTTTCAATTCAATGTTACAAGACAAATCGTGACAAATATAAGTAGCATATAAATAAAAATTCATTTCTTACACTTCATATACAGTTGTAGAGAGCTGTGGAATTCATTTATTCTGATATGAGATATTTATGTAGGGTTATTTATTTATTTATTTGTGTCCTAATCCATATATCCCATAAGTATAAATGTCGATGCAAATTATTATGAAGTTGTTATTTTACTATTGTTTTAAAGTATACATAATTTGAATATTTTAAAAGTAATGCTTAGCAGTTTTGAAGAATTCGAATGATTTTAAATATTAGAAAATATTAAAAAAATAATTTCAATTGAAGGTTAAAAGTGAAAATGAACAAAATATATAACTAAGGCAAAATTTCTTATACACTTTATTACACTTGATAAAAGCTGTGGAGCAAATCTGAAATTTTTGGACTTAAAAATAAGATATCCGACTTGGAAAAAAGATACATTGTATAAACTGTTTGAAATAACGGCCGTTAAAACCACGTTTGGTAGAAAAATAGTTGCTAAATAAGAAAAATTTATTACATATCTACCTGCACGATATCATTGAAGTCATAGAGAAATGGACAACCAGGCCAGTGATCGCATCATCAAAAGCCGTGCCAACTGCTCCGGGTTTGATAGAGGAAATCATTTTCTAAATATAGAGGTCGTACACAATTCTCCAGGTCTGAGCAGCTCGGAGCTAGACATCGAAGATGTATTGCGGGAAGTATGCATGGAGTCGCTCATGAAGAATCCTCCAGGTCATTATAATTGATATTTCTAATTCCTAGAAAATATTTTAGTTAATTGAAATACGAAGAATTTCTCAATATTAAGTTTGAGATTTGAGAAAATTTTTATTTGATAAGGCTTTATCTGCATGATTTCAAATTGTAGAATTATATATGATTACAATCTTACCTATTATAATTTAGTTGCGTTAAGATTTTTTATATGTTAATATCACAATTATATACTTATATATTAATATATTAAAATGAATTTTCCTAATCATTTTTATTTTGGACCTGGAAATAAAATAAATGGTAAAAAGCCTCTTGACAAAGCCAACGAAATAGCAAGAGAACACGACATGGCTTATTTTAATGCTAAAAGTTTTAACGATGTTCTTGTTGCTGATCAAAGAGCAATAAATAAATTTCATGAAGATTGGTGTAAAACAAAAAATTGGCATAGCTTAAACGGACGTGTGTGTCTCCAAATAAAAACAAATTTCGAATCATGTATTGGAAGAAGTTTTTACCCATGAAATTTGCCTCACAAAGATAAATAATTCATATTTATATGATTAAACGTAGCAGTATTAATAATTACAAATAGACAAAATAGTTTTATTATTTTATTTTAATAAAATATAAATTATATACCTGAAAAATATAAATTCCTATTCTGATGATTGAAGGCTAACGGGATACTTTTAATTGATTTTGTATGTGTATAAAAAAATTTCCAAAAATATAAATTATTCTCTGACAATTTGTGCACAAGTCAGGTAGTATGTTATAAGTTATTCAAATTTTCTGGTAAGATCAAAAGAAATTTTTATTAATAGTTCATATTATTTTATTCATTGTTGAACAGAAATGGACTTCTCAAAACTGTATATGAAAGAGCAACTGACCGACATCAATCCCTGCAGGAAACTAAGAGAGTTCGAAGTTCATAAACAATATGGTTTACTTTATATTAAACCCATCGGTATTGGTTTTCGCAATTAAAAAAAAAAGAATATTGTAGAGTGGAGTATAAAATATACTTTGAGATGATCACTTGGGCCGCTGCGGGATGTTGTTGGTCCGTGATGTCGTGGGTTCTCTTGCAGGATGTCGGGTTGTTTTCGGGCGCCAATCTGCGGATCCTGCGAGGAAAGTGACGTATGCCACGGGAGCTCTAGGTCGGTCGGGCCAAGGTTTAGCACAGACAGACAAAAGTAAGTTTAATATTTTATTGTACTAAAATTACTACACCTAGTTTTTTACTGAGCCGTAGGAAGTGAAACAGTGACAAACTAATCGCGGTTCTACTCAGCCGTCGACGGAGTTCGCGGTGGGGAGCCACCAACGGGTCTTCTCCGATAACTACGGAACGTAAAGCAGTGAGAAAAAAAAGCTACTACCACCTACGGAGCTTCCCCTTAGGCGTGGAATGCAGCGAACTGAAGGCTCTGAGGAACGGCGGTAGAAGCTACCAACCTGTATCCTCTGATAGCAGCGGAATTCAAGAAAAATGCAAAAATAAACAAGCAACTTACAAAAAGACTCGATTCGAAACGGAACGGTGCGGAAACGGACTGGTACTCTTCTCGGCTGACTGTTAGACGTTATAGTCGTCGTAGACTGAGTCGTAGACTGAAGAAATACGGCCCGGCGGTCGTATTTATACCCGAAATTTAATTAATCCTGTAGCTACTGATTTTAAAGTGAGACAGATTGACTTTATGTATTGTTATTTTCGTTTAATAAATTGATTTTTATTTTAAAAATTCGCAAAATCACTTCCCTTGGCTTTACAGAGTTTTGTATTGTACTTGATCTGATTTACATATTTTATAAAAATGTATCTTGGGAATTCGGTCTACAAGAGCGTTTTGTGTTTGAAGTTGGCAGTACCTGTGTTTGTGAAAATTTGGAAACTGCGAAAATAACAAGAAAAGATAAGGAAAAGTAACAGCGGTAAGTGTTAAAATGTATTTATTATTGTTTCCCCAAGTGCTGTGGTTGTAGGTTAAACATTGGGGCCAGAATAGACCCACGTGGTCTTGAGGTTATGTCTCCGGCCATGTGCTTTCTACAAAAGTGTTTCCCGGCGACTATTCGGGAATCCGGCAGACTGTTGGAGACGTCGCACCGCCTCCTGAAGGTGTTTCCAGCGGTTGGCGGCTACTGCTTTCGACTGCGGGTTGGCTTGACCTGGTGTGCGGTCCGGACCTCGTGAAGTCGGTGTTGTGACCTGGTGGAGGAAGGCAGGTATGTGAGCATTGTGACGAGCACTTCGTCACAACTTTTATAGGTAAACAAGCTAGAATTCAAAATAATAAATATTTTATACATCTTTCTCAGCTTTGAATTGTTCTTAAACTACATAATCAAAAAAAAAATATTATTGCATATATTTTTATTTATATAGTTTTCTTATAAACAGTACATTTATAATTCAGCAGCGATTTTACTTGAAATTAAAACATCTAAAATAAATAACAATAACAACAATATATGTACATTTTTTAATTAATTATCATCATCATCATCAGTGGCACAACATTCCTATGTGGAACAAGGCCTCAAGTACCTGAAGTACTTGTTTCGTGACATGTTTTACTTGCATTTTAGTGATGCAGGTTGTCAGCCTACAGTCTCTGCAAGGCCAGCACACACCGAGCCGTTGTGCGGCAACCCATCCAAATGGACAGGGCGGGCTATGTTGCTTATCTACACGATCAGACAAGACACGCCACGACCACACAACCGTACTGGCTGACTTTTTTTAATTAATTACATTAACTAAATAATGTAACAATTTGTGAATATCATACAAAATTCTATAAAATTTAAAATAAAACGAAATTAGACTAAATTATGGTTAGAATATAATTTCCCGTTGCGCGTAAATAATAGTAAAAATAGTAATTAAAAATATATTACAATTTTTTTTATGTTGCGATGGGAAATTCAAGCTTTGCAATTGATTCGATGATCCCAAATTATAATCAATTTTAAGTAAGTACTAATACTATTATTATAATTATTGACTATTACTTCTGATATAAAAAATTTATTTCATTTTGAATGACTTAAATTAATCTGAATTGAATACATGTACCTATTTCTCGTTTCATTACATACAAGATAATTGCTTACATTTATGACTACAATTATTGCAAGGAAGTAGTACGCTGCTCTGATCTACAAATTATTTTCTGTAAAAAATATAATTTCAGATGCTAGTTTTCGCAAGTTAATACCACATTAAGCATAATTTCATATATGCAATGTATTAGATGATTCATATTTCCTTATACATTTCACGTTTTATGATATTATTTAATATTAATTGTTTTAACGAAACCAATACTCAAACTATATATTTTATTGTAAATATTTTTTTGCATGCTATGTTATTATCAAATTTAAAAATAATTTCATATTTCATGTATTTGTTGATTCACAGGTTTCATTAAACTTTAAAACATTTAAAAAAGATAATACCTACATTTATATTATTATTATTATTATTATTATTATTATTATTATTATTTATTATATATTTTAACGTTTTGATAACTAGGCTCTACAATACATTGGGATTGATAAATATTTATTTATTTATTTATTTATTAATTGTTGTCTCTTTTACACAAGAGTGTTTATAGAAAGTCAAAAAAAATACAAAGTATAAATGCATATACATGATACATAATGGTACATTATAATTTTTTAATAATATTTTTCATGTCAGAAATTCGCGAAATTAAAATTTAAGTATTCATCCGTTGAGTAAAACGCGTTTTTTAAAAGAAATACTTTGATTTTCATTTTGAACTTTTTGTTGTCCAGAAGTTTTACATTTTCGGGTAGAATATTATACAAATCAAGATTTATTTTGTTTTTAATGCACATCTGAAGCTTCATTCGAGGTTTTCTGAAAAGTTTTGCAGAACGTGTATTGTATGCATGATAATCGCCATTTGTAGGTAATGTACATTTATTTTTATGGATCTCTATTACTGTATGGAAAATAAATAGACACGGAAGAGTCATAATACCCAATTCACAAAAGTGTGGTTTACAGTGATCTCTAAAACCTACATTGGAATTAATTCTTACAGCAGTTTTTTGAAGTTTAAAAACCTGATATGCTGCAGTGAAATTACCCCACCAAATTGTGCCATACGAAATTAGAGAATGAAAAAGTGCAAAATATACCGTTTTAAGTGTAGACTTATGTAGCAAGGGTTGTAACCTACGTAAAAGGAAAATACGACTTGATAATTTTTTGCACAACATATCTACGTGAGACTTCCCATTCAAACTGTCGTTTATTTGTAAACCTAGAAGTGATACTGATTTATTTTCATTAAACAGTCTGTTACTAGAAATGATTAACAGTTGCGTTTTTTCTTTATTTAAAAATAAATTATTTGCAGCGAACCATGATTCTGTAAGCAATAAATTAGATTCATTAATCTTTAGAAGATTATTAAAAATTTTATGTTTGCTTATTAAGGTTGTGTCGTCGGCATAAAGAATACTACTACTGAGCTCTACAAAAGAACTGAAATCATTTAGGTAAATGATGAAAAATAAAGGGCCTAAAATAGACGCTTGTGGGACACCATGTTTAACCTCAATGAAACCTGATTGATTTCCATCGACTAAGACACTCTGATAACGATTTGCTAAGTAATATTTAAAAAAATAATAATGGCTCCTGCTGAATTCCATAGAACTCCAATTTCTTTAAAAGAATTTCATGCGATACACAATCAAACGCTTTGGAAAGATCGCAAAGCGTCATTGCTACATGCTAACCCTCTTCAAGAGCTATTGTTACATTATCAATAACGCTTAAAATCGCTTTGATAGTAGAATGATCTCGTCGAAAACCAAACTGGCTATCACAGAGTAAATTATTGCTTTCAAAGTATTCCAATAATCTATTTTTTAAAATAATTTCAAACACTTTAGAAATTGTTGGAATTAGAGAAATAGGTCTATAATTACATTCTTGTGATGGGTCACCCTTTTTGTACAGCGGAAGAATTTTCGAAACTTTAAAACTATCAGGATAGATCCCTTCTGTAATACATTTATTAAATAATGAAGTCAGAGGTTCAGTGACGTATTCTATTATATTTTTTAATAAATTATTACTTATGTTATAAATATCCAGGCATTTTGAATCTTTAAGTGACTTTATTGCATTAAAAGTCTCGACAACATCTATTTGATCTAAAACAAATTTACAAGTTGGAGGTTTAATTTTACTTTTTAAAATATCCTCAGCCTTGTAAGTCTTATTCGAAATATCTTTAATGATGTTTAAAGCTACATTGGCAAAATATTCATTTAAGTTATCTGGTGTTAAATTTGAGGGTAAAGTATTATTATTGTGGAACTTGTTGCGTTCATAATTGATTATTCGCCAACTATCTATATATCAATACTAGTTATTACTAATTTTAAATATATAATTTATCTATAATGAATTTATTTCTGGGCTTTTTAGTGATAATTTGCATTTATTTAAATTGCATGTACTGTGATGAAAGTATGGGTAATAAAATTTTTCAACCCACCTTCCCCACACAAAGTGCTCCGGCTGGCTGAAATGGTAGGGGGAGAACTGGGCGTGGGATTTGAAATTTGTTCGGTGTTTGGAATTAAAAAACTCAAGCCGAAACTTTAGCCAAAAATTTAAGTCGAGATCTAAATCAACTAAGGTCATACTAATGCGGAACCGAACATAGTTCAAAAAAGGGCGCCAGGTTTTATAAATGAAGGGAAGTAAAGCCACTTAATGGACAGAAAAGATTAAGATTTATTTTCGTCAGAAAGACTGAGACGTCGTCGCTTACAAGGAATGTACAAAAAATTTAGGTAAAGAAAAAAAAACAGGAGTCGCCAACCAGATATTTTAACAACCAAATTCCGGGACCCAAAGCTGCGACCCACCATGGAGGGAACGGAACTCCTGGGCTGGACTCCTGGTAGTAGGCGTCGAGGCGGCACTCTAGGTCTTTCGCTCAGGAAATCCTTGTCGGACGGTCCACAATAGCCACGGCCCTGAACTCGATAGGTGAGCTCGCGATCGCCGTAAACTCAGGATCTTCTACCCCTTTTTATATGTGAAGGACCCTAGGTCCTTTACGAGCGACCTGGAAGCCGGAATATTTATTTACGCTCCATTTTTAAGGTGATATATTTCTTTACCTACCCGCCAAAAATTTTTCTTCCAAGTTTACTTTTGAGAACCTTTGTCATTAATATTGGATATAAAATATTAACAATTTATGATGTTCCACTGCCTCTGGGGCCAGCAATCATTATAGAAAATGGATAATTAGGTAATGTTTAATTTTAAATATAATGATAGGTATGTAAGTAAAACATGAAAATATTACTTATTGTTTATTTATTTATTTACACTCATAAAGTATACAGATATTTATATTTATCTACAAGTATCACAAATTAACAAATTTTATCATTCTCGCTTGCTTATCATTGCCATAGTGTTTTATACTAGTATAATTCAAACACTATTCTGAAAAAAATGTTTCTTTATTTCTTCAAATTCTGCAATTATTTTTCTTCCAAATCCTGAATTAATGGCGTTAATATCAATAAACTCGTATTGTCTGTTAACTTACAGCTCTGTAATTTTCTTTGGGGTTTGATTTATTTAAATATTATCATTGAAAACTTTTCCCAAATCTCAAACTTGTGTACGACTTCCATATTTAGAGAATTATTTCCTCTATCAAACCTTGAGCAGTTGGCACGGCTTTTGATGATGCGATCACTGGCCTGGTTGTCCATTTCTCTTCAAATATATCGTGCAGGTAGATATGTAATAAATTCTTCTTATTTAGCAATTATTTTTCTACCAAACGTGGTTTTAACGGCCTTTATTTCAACCAGTTTATACAATGTATCTTTTTCCAAGTCGGATATCTTATTTTTAAGTCTGACCATCCACCCCTTTGATTTAATTTTGAAAGTCCAAAAATTTCAGAGCTTTTATAAAGTGTATTAAAGTGTATAAGAAATTTTGCCTTATTTATATATTTTGTTTATTTTCACTTTTAACCTTCAATTAAAATTATTTTTTAAATATTTTCTAATATTTAAAATCATTCGAATTCCTCAAAACTTCTAAGCATTGCTTTTAAAATATTCAAATTATGTATACTTTAAAACCTTTATTTATCAATAGTAAAATAACAATTTCATAATAATTTGCAACGACATTCATACTTATAGGATATATGGCTAGTAGTAAGTATAGGGACCAAATCACAGAAATTTATGTATGCACCACATGGCGCAGTGGTGTGATTTGTAATATTTTACTAAATTATTATTTTAAAATTATAACAAAACATTTTTAAAAATCAACAATGGTAATTACAACAATTTAAAAAATAGTCAAGATAAAATATGTTCATGGACTCGACAATTTTCAAAATTATAATTCTACCAAAATTGTAAGTTAATTAAAAAATTATTATTGTACATTAGTACTATTTTAAAATAACTTCTTTATGTAGTGACCTGAAGAAGGAATAAAGAGATTCCGAAAGCTTGTCAAAATTTAAAAAGACGTAAAAATTATTAGCCCGATTCCTGACTGCCATTCCCACGAAATACAGTTTCCTTATATATATACATATATATACAGGGTGGCCCAGCGAAAATTATCAGCGCAATTTTTTGCCACTTAACATCAATTTTACAAAAAACGCTCGAACACGTCAATTTTAGTATAAAGGGGGACATCTAAATGGATTATTACCAATGGCATAACTTCAACCCTAAAATGGGTGTGGACTGCACCTCAAAAATTTTAAATGGAAAAGGGTGTCAAACATGACACAGTTCGAAAGGCCTTTCAATTCTCTTTTTAACAGTTTTTTTATTTTTCAAATCCGATCATTAGTTCCAGAGAAATATCGTTTAAAACAAATTTTATCAGGTGTTCAAAACTGCAATCAAGTAGGCTTAAACAAATGACAGAAACTCAATTATCAGTTTATTAGGTGTTAAAAATGACTATTTCCAACTTCCATACAATAATAAAGATTTTGCTCAAAATTTTGGAGATACGGTACGTTACCGTAAATCTTCTAAAAATCCGGGTAGCGTGGCATAAACTTTAGACTTCAAATAACCCATCAAAAAGAAATATAACTTACAAATTACTTGTTTATTACAAATAACTTGTCAAAATAATTTTTTATTTAGATTCTGTCATTTGTTTCAGCCTACTTGATTGCAGTTTTGCACACCTGATAAAATTTGTTTTAAACGATATTTCTCTGGAACTAATGATCGGATTTGAAAAATAAAAAAACTGTTGAAAAGAGAATTGAAAGGCCTTTCGAACTGTGTCATGTTTGACACCCTTTTCCATTTAAAATTTTTGAGGTGCAGTCCACACCCATTTTAGGGTTGAAGTTATGCCATTGGTAATAATCCATTTAGGTGTCCCCCTTTATACTAAAAATGACGTGTTCGAGCGTTTTTTGCAAAATTGAAGTTAAGTGGCCAAAAACTGCGCTGATAATTTTCGCTGGGCCACCCTGTATATATATATATATATATATATATATATATATATATATATATATATAAAATGTTTACTGAATATAGTTTCATTTAGCATAAGTAACCAATTAGACCTAAAGAGTAGTTTGTATGAATATTTATTTTTAAAGAATTTAGATTTTAAGTACATATTCATAGAATATTATACCTTACAATAAGCTTTTTAAAGATGTAGAATGTGTGAGTAGTTTTATTTTAAGAGAAAAAAAAAATATTATATAAATTGACAATAATTTCGTATTTTCAACTACCCACCATTTATACCTGTCCCCAGTGTGAGAGACCAGTGAACAATATTTATAGGTTCGACAGTTCATTATTGAAAAGGTAAAATATGAAATTAAATAAGTAAAATTATATAATCAGAGTCGTGAGTATAAATAATAGATAGAAAAATATATAATAAATAATAAAATTTAAAAGACGTAGAATTATTAATATTTTTTATTTGACTCAAAGCAGGATTTGTATACATATATTTATTTATTTATTGAAATTAAACAGACAATAGATCACATAGTAACTGAATTAATTAAATATAGTTTTACACCTTTACTAATTTTTTATTCTATCTACATTATTGAATGTATCACTTGAAGGGTAAGAAATGGGCTGTATTTAAAAAATTATATTTTATTAACTTTATGTAAAATTTCAAGCACAGAAACAACTTTTCGTTTAATGACTTGTTCATAATTGAAAAATATTTTTCTTTTAACAAAAAAATATCCATAACTGTTTATATTTATTTGAATTTATTGTAATATTTTAATCTCTGTTCGAGTTCCACATTGAAGATAGAGTTGTACATTTATAACGCAATATTTTTGACTAATTCATCGAGATTTAACAATATATTATTGTAGCGAACCCAGGGTCGCGGCGCGGGTGGCGGCGCGGACGGCGGCCGCTAGCGAACAGGTCAGAACACGTCCGTCCGCTCCCCATTGTTCTGATTTCCAAGGAATCAGCGAATATTCTAGAAGGAAATGTTTTACTTAAATACCCCAAGCAAAAGATCGGGAGGACAGTCTTGTATCGATACGGGTAGTGAACACATGGTGATATAAATAAATAGAGGGTGATATAAATATTGTTGAAATAAATATCGCGTAGTTCTAATTGTTTAAATAAATGGTTGTAGTGGTTAAGTCTTTATTAATAATTATTAGTCTTAAATTAGTGTTTATATTTGTTAATTCTTAGTGTTAGTTATTTTTATTTATTCTTTATAATTCATATTTCTTTAATTAAACATAGTTATATAAATATTAGTGTTTTAATCAATTTTACACTTCACCTAAATAAATAAAACGTTACATTATTAAGAAACATCTTGACCTCAAATTTGATACGCTCCATAGTATCATACGGCAAAAGAATACTACCTGGTTGTAGACACCTTTAACTCAAGTCTCATAATATTTTATAAGGAACAATCGGCTTATTCTATAATGAGTTTCAAACATCTCTTTATACAACTTTACTTGTATCTTTTACCCAAATTAAGTTTTAATTCAGTTTTATATTTCTTACCTATTAAAATAGGAACGCTTAATAAAAAATCACGTGAAATATCATATAAATCTTATCTCAGTCCCCCATCTTCAGGCCAGGTAAAAAAATGTTTACAGGGTTGTATTTAGAAATTTTGTTCAATATATATATATATATATATATATATATATATATATATATATATATATATATATATATATATATATATATATATATGGTGTGACGAAGTCACAATGCACACATACCTGCCTTCCTCGTTGCTCCACCAGGGCACAACACGGACTTCACGAGGTCCGAACCGCACACCAGGTTAGGCGAACCCGCCGTCGAAACCAGTACACCTTCAGGAGGCGGTGCGACATCTCCAACAGTCTGCCGGATTCCCAAATAGACACCGGGAAACACTTTGAAGAAGACCACGTATGTCAAAACTGGCACCAATGTTTAACCTACAACCACAGCACTTGGAGAAACAATAATAAATACATTTTAACACTTACCGCTGTTACTTTTCCTTATCTTTTCTTGTTATTTTCGCAGTTTCCAAATTTTCACAAAAACACCTGTTCGCCGCGCCAGCGCGTGCGCGCGACCGCAGTACTGCCAACTTCAAACACAAAACGCTTCGGAAGACCGAATTCCCATGATACATTTTTGTAAAATATGTAAATCAGATCAAATACAGTACAAAACTCTGTAAAGCCAAGGGAAGTGGTTTTGCGAATTTTTAAAATAAAAATCAATTTATTAAACGAAAATAACAATACATAAAGTCAATCTGTATCACTTTAAAATCAGTAGCTACAGGATTAATTAAATTTTGGGTATAAATACGTCACTTTCCTCGCAGGATCCGCAGATTGGCGCCCGAGAACAACCCGACATCCTGCAAGAGAATCCACGACATCGCGGACCAACAACACCCCGCAGCGGCCCAAGTGATCGTCACAATATATATATATATATTGTGACGTGTGCCAGAAATTTAAAAATAATGTTCAAAAAATTACCGTGATTTCTCAAAGAGAAATCACGCGTCACACACTTACCTCGACAGCTCAGAATTGGTCGTGGTATCGCTAGGTCGTGGGTCACTAAGATCTTTGTAATAACAATAATAGGGAAGGGCGCCAGTTGTGCCGAAAGGAAAAATGGTGGACACAACAACACCGAAAATAACAAATTGAAAATAAAACTAATTTTATTTACGGCAAGTAAATACAATAAGGAAGTTAACTGGGACAATTATTGCCTATTACAAAAAATAAAAAAAATACCTTTTGTGGGGTAACAGAATATCGATGGGTCTGGAATGGCTAGGTCGTTGGAGTGAGTCCC
Source organism: Stenolophus ochropezus (assembly GCA_035578165.1). Taxonomy (NCBI): domain Eukaryota; kingdom Metazoa; phylum Arthropoda; class Insecta; order Coleoptera; family Carabidae; genus Stenolophus; species Stenolophus ochropezus. The sequence goes on along the minus strand of JAQOWZ010000024.1, from coordinate 2,307,428 downwards.
TGGACGTCTTGGTACCGAGGTTCGGCTTGTCGACGGAATGGGTACTGTTCGTGTTAGTATTAAGCAGCACCGCAGGATGTCGGACACAAGCAGTGTAGTAGCGTAAAGCAGGATAGCAGGATAATGCGTGGTGTCACCGGACTAAGCGTGTCTGGCGGTTGCGTGAGTTGTTCGTGTGTAAGTGCAAACTGCTGTTTTTTGTGCGTGATGCCTGAGTACTGTGTGTAAGTTGGTACTGTGTACGTGTGCACGTGTCGCAGTACTATTCAGCTGGGATTGGAACTCCACACTCCACTACCAACAAACCTCGACCATCCAGGACCAGGAGGAAATATAAAACATAAAAATTTGAGCAGATAATTGATCCCAAAAAAATAACTTGCCGTGGCAAAAAAATACAAAAAAATCTTTATAATAAAAATGAACAAATAATTTATTTAACAATAAATAAATGCAAAAATTATTATTCACAAAAATTTGTGCACAAAAAATACTCCAAATAATTTTACAAAAAAAACTATCAGCTGGCCAGGCTGTAAAAGACTAGAAAATAGAGAAAGAAAGAATATAACAAGACTCAAAAGGTTTTCAAAAACTAACGTTTTTACTGCGGGACTTGTAAAGTTTTTAATTACTTTTTGGCTGCCAAAAAAAATAATTAACGATAAAAAGATAACTAAGGGCATCCAAAAATAAAGAGAAAAATAAAAATGGAACTATAAAAATTCTACTTACGACAGTAAATCAGCGTGAGCTCTGTCTAAATCCCACAGTATAAAAAAATAACCTAAATCGTATTCAAAAAAATATTAAGCAAACTAATAAAAATTGAATCTTTCCTATGAAAGATACACGAGAAATTTGGAAAATAATAATAACAAAAAAAGAAAAAAGTTGAGGAGGTTTCCTCGCAAGCTTTGACAACACGTGGTTATCTAAATATTTCTTTAAAACAAAAGGTTCGAATAAAATAAAAAAATATCACTTTACTCACCAAAATCAGTGAAATAAAAAATCCGGAGTAAGAATATTTTAAATAAAATCTTGAAGATTTTAAAAATAACTTTAGATAAAAAAATTTAGAACAAACAAAATTGCTATCAAAATACGTCCGTTGTCTCAGCTTGCAGAAACTCAACTCCCTGTACAGACCGCGCTCGCCTCTCAAGCAGACAGCAGCACTAGAGATGTCGTATGTTTAATTAAAATATAAAAGATTTAAATAAAAAAACCGCGAAACGAATGAAATCGTTTCAATATATATATATGGAATGAAAGATTTCTTGACTGGCCGTAGATTTAAAGGTTTGTTAAATTTTTTAATACCATCCTTAACACTTAGTAGAGGGAATTGTATATAAACAGAAAAGTCAAATTAAGGAAATCAGTCGTGGTTAAAACACAGTCAATATGGGAAGTGATAATCAAGTAAATTTTAATAACTTTTTTCGTATTTGTGAGAAAATTATTATTTCTTCGTTAAGTGAAGTAGATGAAAAAGAAATATAGCAAGAAGATTATAAAGCTTTTTACGAAATATGCGAAAATTTGATCAGTGAAAGTGTTCAAGTTGGTAGAGGTGGTGTGGGTGCTGTACACAGGGAACGTTTCAACATTACTTCCGACAGTGAAAAACATTGTAAACAATTTAAATTAACTGGAAGGAAAATAACATTTTCTTTGAATGATCTACCTACAGAAGAAGATCCTGTAATATGGTTTTATGACAGTGTAACACGATCGCTTGGCGGCTGTGTATTTTTGTAAATTTTTGTTAGTGCAGTACTCCTGTTAAGTAGTAATTATTTATTTTTATTTGTTATCTACTTTACCGACACTCAATCTACATATTTTTTTTGTTAATAATCTAGATACATGATATAAAATTTGTCAATTTTTTGTTACTGTTTTCTAATAAATGTAGCAACGAAGAAAGACGAAAATTTAGTCAGAATTACTGTCGAATGAATTACTTGTAATATTATATTGTAAACCTGCACATAAAAGGTAAATATTGTTTATATGGCGTGCAAGAATATTTATTCTTTTCGGCCGTCTAAATTCAAAATATTCTCTTTTCTTTTAGGTACCTTTTATGTATCTGGTTATAATCCACATTTGGATAATTATTTGTAACTGCGTACTGCTTGCATTTATTAAATCATTTGAAAGTTAGTTGTTTATTGTGTCAGGAATACGTCAATAACTCAACAGGTTATGGGCCCAGAACTGCTTGTTGTCGAATATTCCTGAATAAAAAGCACAAACAAGTCAGCGTAACCTAGATTGCACAAATTTAAAAGACCAGATACAAGTCAGTCAGAGAGGTGCATCGAAGCTAGTCAAAACGCATCAAAGTCAGTCAATACATTAGTCATTAAAGAATTTAGAAATCAGTCAACACGCAAGTCATCAAAAATCAGCTGAATCGTGACAGCTGTCATCGCCCTGTCATTGTCAGTCAAAATTTGTCAGAAAAGTCTTCTAATATGGATACGATTAAGACCCAACTAGAACTATTATCCGAAACCGCACAAAAAGAAGTAAACTACACATCGTGGCGCTTCAAAATAAATTTAATTCTTAAATCAAAAGGGACATTTGCAGTTGCGACAGGTGCACAAGAAAAACCCGAAGGGGAAGAAACGGCAGCCAATGTAAGAGCATGGATTAAGCAAGATCTAGACTCGCAAGCATTGATAGGGTTAAATGTCGATAGTAATATAGCACGTAAGATAGCAAATTGTACGACGGCAAAACAAATGCTAGATAAGCTTGAAATGTTCTATGGTAAAAAGTCCGATATCACGATTGAAGGTCTTCAAAGACGCTTTTTTGGTTTCAAATATGATACCAATCTGTCAGCCATTGAAAATTGTATGAAAATTAAACAATTAGCTGAAGATCTTGAAGCAGAAGGTGAGGAAGTGAAAGAAAGCTGGATCTTGACCAGAATCATCGGTGTGTTGCCGCCTAAGCTACACCACTTTCGCACTGCATGGGATAACGTCAACGTTAATGAAAAGAATTTTAATCAACTTGTTGAAAAACTACGATTAGAAGAAGATAGACTGAACGAGAACGAACCATCGAACCAAAACGCCTTTATTTCTAGACAATCAGCTAAGGCAAACTCTTCTGAAGGTACTGGAGTCGAGTGTTTTAAATGCGGCAAGAGAGGACATGTCAAAAAGAACTGTAAAAACAAACCGTGCCCTAAATACTTGAATTACTGCAAAAATAAATATCCATGCAACAACTGTAAGCGTGTAGGGCATTTTGCAAAAGGGTGCCCAGAAAGTAATATAAATAGTCAGAAATCCAATAAGGATCAGTCCAAGAATTCAAGTCGACGAGCGTTTATCACCGTTGGATTCTCCACCGTCAAAATTAACGGCATTAGCTGTCAGCAGAATAGTGACGACTTGTGGTACCAGGATTGTGCTGCCACGCAGCACATGACTTTTCGACGAGACTGGATGACCAACTTCTCAGAACTAAAGGTACCTACAATAGTCATGATAGGAGACGCTACCGAACTGAATGGAGTAGGAATAGGAGATGTGGAACTCGAAGCGTATAATGGAGAAAGTTGGGAAAAAGTGATACTTGAAAAAGTTCTGTTAGTTCCAGAAATGACCTTCAATTTATTCTCCGTTACGCAGATGCTGGACAAGGGATATATACAGTCAGCCCACGCAACTGAATCAATCTTTAAGACCGAAGATAATCAAGAAAAAGTTGCTATAGCCAAGCGTGTTGGTAAGCTATTTCAAATGATGTTTCGTCAAGAAAAGTCCGAAAAGTGTCTGGTAACAACTTCCTTGAAAACATGGCATACTAGACTGGCACACCAAAACGTCAACCATGTTAGAAAAATTCTAGACAGGAAAGGTATCAAGTACACGGACGACTGGGGAAACCATGTGTGCGAAGGATGTACTTACGGTAAACATCATTGTATTTCCCATCCTACAAATCCAAAGACTGCTGAGGCTGTCTTGGATCTGATTCACGTTGATCTGGGTGAAATGAACATTTCATCTTTAGGAGGAGCTCACTACTTCTTGCTGTTCAGGGACGATTACTCACGCTATCGCACGATCTATTTCTTGAAAACGAAAAATGAAGTAGTTGCAAAGCTAAACACCTTTACCAAGATGGTAGAAAATCAGTTTGACAAGAAAATCAAATGTCTGATGTCAGATAACGGTACTGAAATCAAGAACGCCAGAACAAAAGACCTACTTGAGAAACTTGGAATCTTCCACATGAAGTCAAACGCCTACAGTCCTCAACAGAACGGTCGAATTGAGAGAGACATGCGCACCGTAGTCGAGTTAGCTCGTACTGTTATACACGATCGAAACCTAAATGAAAATCTGTGGGCTGAAGCATTGAACTACGCTGTGTTCACACTTAACCAGACTGGAACCAGTTCTCTTACAGATAAAAGTCCTGCAGATCTATGGTTTGGACGCCAAATGAAATTGGATCGACTGCGAAGCTTCGGCTGTACATGTTATGTATTGATTCCAGAAAATAAGCGGAGAAAGATGGATCGAAAATCTCAGAAGGGCATATTTGTAGGCTACGACCCAGATACACCATGCTATCGAATTTATATGCCTGAAGAACAAAATGTCGTGTGCTCTGACAATGTCATCTTCGATGGAGAAACCGAAGATACAGAGATTTACACGAATCTGCTAAATTATAATCAAGACTCAGAAGTCTCGGAGAATTCTGAAAAGACTAACACCAACGAAGAACCAAGGATCATCTCTTCTAGACACGATAACGACGGAACTCGAGATGAAGGAGCACACAGTGGGAAACGAAAGCTTCGAGATCGAAGTACATTGAAAGAACCTGTCAGATATTCAAGCTACGTTACAGACTCTATTCGTGGAGGACGTCAAGATAATTTTGCAATGATCGGAGAAACAGAAGACATAACAGTGGAAGAAGCCCTGAAGCACGAAGGATGGCGCGCAGCTATGTATGATGAATTTAATTCACTTATAAAAATGGGAACATGGGAACTCGTGGAACCTCCAAAATCTGCCAAGCCACTAACAAGTCGGTGGGTATTAAGAGAAAAACAAGACGGTCGTTTAAAAGCACGTCTTGTAGCAAGAGGCTTCGAGCAACGACAAGGAATAGATTACACAGAGACGTTCAGTCCAGTTGCACGTCATGCATCGATAAGATTAATTCTCAGCATCGCAGCCTCTGAAAAATTAAAACTCATAACGTTCGATGTCAAGACTGCATTCCTATACGGAGATTTAGCGGAAGAAATATATATGTTCCAGCCTGAAGGTTTTCATGACGGTTCCAGACGTGTTTGCAACTTGAAGAAGAGCTTATATGGTTTGAAACAAGCTCCCAAAAAGTGGAACGAAAAAGTATCCGCTTGTCTGAAAATTTTAAGTTTTATAAATACAGATGATGATCCCTGTATTTACTATAGTGAAGATCAAACCATAATCATCGCTCTGTTTGTAGATGATGGTCTCATTGTTGGAAGAAATAACGAAGAAATACTTCAAGTACTCAACAAATTGAATCGCCAATTTGAGCTTACATATGATGAGAACTTTCCTAAACAAATGGAGTATCTTGGTATGAAAATCGATGTAGAACAACAAGGAATTTTTATTAGTCAGCCCAAATACACCCAGAAAATAATCAATCGATTCAACTTTGATTCCAACAACATATCATCAACACCTATTGAAAAAGGGATGGTCACAAGCAAAGACAACTATTTAAATGACCGACCTCTTTCGAAAGCCGAACCCTACCGTGAAGCCATTGGCAGCTTGTTATATCTAGCAACAATCTCTCGACCAGACATATGCTTCGCTGTCAATTAACTAAGTAGATTCTGCAATAAACCAATGAACAGCCACTGGAAAATGACCAAACGAGTATTCGAATACTTGAAAGGAACTCCAAGGTTTGGAATTTTCTTCGACGGAGATAACACAATATACGGATACACTGATTCAGACTACGGAGGAGACAGAGAATCTGGACATTCAACCAGTGGAATCCTGATTGTACGAGGTGGGCCAGTTGTCTGGTATACACAGAAGCAACGGTTAGTAGCTACATCGACGGCCGAAGCTGAATACCGAGCCGCTGTCTCTTCAATCGATGACATCAGTTGGATTCGACGACTCGCCAGCGAACTCGGATTCTTAGAGTTGAACCAACCAACTGTACTGTGTATTGACAATCAGTCGGCTATTTTGATGCTGAAAAATGCACATGAAGGCAAGACAACCAAGGGGAAGAAACATATAGAAATACCGAGAAAATTTATTCAACAACACATTGGTGTCACCGTGGAGTTGAAACATGTTAAGAGTCAGAACCAATTGGCGGATATTCTGACGAAGCCCCTAAACCATAAGATCTTTACTGATCTAAGAAGAAAAATAATTAAGGAGGAGTGTTAAGTAGTAATTATTTATTTTTATTTGTTATCTACTTTACCGACACTCAATCTACATATTTTTTTTGTTAATAATCTAGATACATGATATAAAATTTGTCAATTTTTTGTTACTGTTTTCTAATAAATGTAGCAACGAAGAAAGACGAAAATTTAGTCAGAATTACTGTCGAATGAATTACTTGTAATATTATATTGTAAACCTGCACATAAAAGGTAAATATTGTTTATATGGTGTGCAAGAATATTTATTCTTTTCGGCCGTCTAAATTCAAAATATTCTCTTTTCTTTTAGGTACCTTTTATGTATCTGGTTATAATCCACATTTGGATAATTATTTGTAACTGCGTACTGCTTGCATTTATTAAATCATTTGAAAGTTAGTTGTTTATTGTGTCAGGAATACGTCAATAACTCAACAACTCCAAATGTTACGGAATGGACAGATTTATGGTAAAGGACGCACATTTTTTGCGCCTTTAAGCTTGTTTTCAAAGACATAACTGTTCGTTTCCGATACGTGGTGCCCTCGGTGGACATCAATAGTTGGGTCATTTTTAGCATGGTTTGTACTTAGGGGATGAGAAGAGCCTGATAAATATAGGTTGAGAACTTCTGGATTTTTACTATTAAATGGCCCTCCGAAGTTCGAAATCTCTCTCTCTTGTTGTAACATTCGACTGTTGTAGATGTCCTGACTGAATGTCAGACATTCGTTGGTATTTCTTAGTGAAATAACCAATTAGTTGTTTTACGGTGTGTAAAGGCTCTCTCATCGTGGTGTAAATTTGTAAGTAGTTTTTATTATATTCTGTGTGGATTAATATTTATGTGTAGATCGATGTAAAAAGGTATTCAAAATTGTTTGTAAATAGAAAAGTAAGAATTTAGAGTTTATATAGAATCAAGTTACGCGTTGTAGTTTATTTGAATTATATAAATGTTTTTGATCGCGGTTGATTATTAAAATTTATATAATTTTGTTATTGTTGGAATATCGTGTTTGATTCAGCCCATCCTATTCCAACCCCTGTCTTTGTGACGTGGTAGCACAACGCGTAGGTAAAACTCTATTATTCTAATATCACTACCCTGTACAAATTTGACTATATAATAAACCGCGTCTGTTATCATTATTATCATTCCCTTGTCTGCTTCTATCACGGCAGACTTATAAATAAAGTGATAGTGGTGGCAGCGTCTAACGTTACCCTTGTCTCGTGTAAAAGTTGTTCATTAATATAATTCGTGGATTACTTTTGAGGCAAGTAAAACTCATAAATTAAATCCCTTGAACGTCAGACGTACTTGTTACATATTTTGGTGGCAAAGCGCTGGGATCTAAATATTTTCTAAAACTAAACCCACTCAAACCAGTAAAGTCTTTAATTGTGGTCAAATTTGAATAACTCTAATAATTTACTTTGTGTTGTTGTTACGAGTGCAGGTAGTTTTTGGGTCACAAAAAGCGGGAAAAGTCTCTAACGGTATTTTTTTTGTATGGTCACCCTCGTAGTGTCGTTAACCCTGAAGCAGGTACTTGAAAAGAAAATTTGTAAAAGAGATAATAAAATAATTTTTGTAATTATTACGCGTTCATTGAAAATAAAGTAATTTAAATATTTAAATATGGCATTAAAATTAGAAACGGTTAGTAGTTTAGCTGGAGCAGTAAATAAAATTCCAGAATTTAGCGGAAATTCAGTTATTAGCGTAGAAGAATTTATTGATAAACTCGAGTTATTTTTCAAAATTAGTAAACAACCGGAGAACAGACAAGTAGCAATTGCAAAATTATGTTTGAGTAAAGATGCTTTAGAATTCGTCAGGAATAATAGTATAATTAAAAATACAAATGATTGGTCAGTTTTTAAAAAGGAATTGTTAAATAGATATGTACAAAAACCGCATTTTCTTACAGTGGAGAAAGAATTTATAAATTGTTATCAATTAGAATCACAAAGTGTAATTGAATTCGAAGTAACATTAAGATCACTAGCGTATAAATTAGTAAATAATAGCGAAGATGAGACAGAGAATGAATTTAATTGTAAATATGTAGAGAAACGGTTATATAATCAGTTTTTAATAGGTCTGTTACCGCGGTTGCAACGCGATGTTATATTAAAAGATCCGAAAACATTAGTAGAAGCGATAGAAATAGCCAAAAGAGTAGAGACTGTAGATAAATTAATGGAGAGTAGTTCAAGTTTAGGTCTTAAATCAATATGTCATAAAAATTTAGAAAATTCTCCAGAAAAAGGCGACCCGTGTGTTTTAAGTAGTAATAATGAAAACAGTAAAGTACATGAGTTAATAAATAAAGTAACGGAACTTCTACGTGAAGCCGGGCAAAATAGATCTACATGTAAATACGCAATTAGTGATAGCGAAGATTCGGGTGTAGAAAGTGAAGATGAGACAAAGACAATAGGACATGTAACGTTTAAAAATAGGTATCGTAGTAAATTGTGCTTCCATTGTCACAGATTTGGGCATATTTCAAAGTTTTGTAACCAAGCGAAAAATAAATTAAAGTACAAAATTTGTTACAATTGTCGCGAATATGGGCATATCGCGAGTAGTTGTTCACTTAGTGTGAAAAGTAAAATCAGAGAAAACAGTACACACGAGAGAGATGCTAGACAACAGTGCGAGAGAAATATCCCAGAACATACGGTCAGTGATGATAGTATGCGCGGGAAAAATAAGGCGCGAACGACCGTATGGAGTAATAGGCTTCATCAGGGAGAAGATGACCGGCAAAAGCTTAGTTCAGGGGCTGAACTGAGCAACGCAGATGCTGGACGAGCCAACACCGCAAAACGTATTCAGAAGAAGGTGCGTTTTGTTGGTGTAGAGGAACCCGAAGACTTGGATGCGATTTCTGTGGTGAAATCAGAAGGAGAAGACCAGCACGCACACGACATCTTTGTGAACCGCGACAAGACGGTAGGTATGTGCACTGGTAATAAATATTACAAGGGTTTTGGTTCTGGGATAGGTAGCAACAGAAGACGCAAGGAATATCGAGAGGAGCGAGCTGAAGTACCTGAAGACGTCAGGAAGGGCAAGCCGACACCATCCAAGGAGGAAGTGGAACAATGGCGGCCGCAATCGCAACCAGCAGGTATCCTAGCGGACTTCAAGAGAGCAGAGCTAGTCGAGTGGACGAGAAACAGCAAGGTTTAGGCGCGAACTTCGTGCAACGAAAAGCGTCGAGGAATAAAATTCCAGGTAGCTCTTTAAATATATAGTTAGTGTGAATGAGTAAAATTAAGAAATTAAATTGAGGAAAACTAGAGTAATAAAGTTGAGTTCTTTGTGATTTCGAAAATTAAATGCAGATTGTAAGAATGGTTGAAATCGATTACTTAGTGTTTCGATAAATCTAAATAATTTTAAATATTTTGTGAATTTGGCTAGAATGAAAGTACTGAGTGTGCTATTGAGTAGTGTTGCTTGTTGGGACAAATATCTGCCGGAGACATTTTGTTATAGTTGTTCTTTGTGAACACTCCTATGCTGCTGGATGGCGGATGCGTGGACGCGGGAAGGCCGGCGTCACCTCCAGGTCGAGTCACGACGGGCTAGGAGTTGAGGTGGAGTTCCAACAAGATCCCCATTGGACATTGGACATTCCAACTCAAATAAGTGGATTCGTCGTCCAACTCGGAAGTTAATAAATTATATTTCCTTCAGAAATGTAATTTATTTTAAGGGGAAAGGGAAAGTTGTAACACGATCGCTTGGCGGCTGTGTATTTTTGTAAATTTTTGTTAGTGCAGTACTCCAAATGTTACGGAATGGACAGATTTATGGTAAAGGACGCACATTTTTTGCGCCTTTAAGCTTGTTTTCAAAGACATAACTGTTCGTTTCCGATACGTGGTGCCCTCGGTGGACATCAATAGTTGGGTCATTTTTAGCATGGTTTGTACTTAGGGGATGAGAAGAGCCTGATAAATATAGGTTGAGAACTTCTGGATTTTTACTATTAAATGGCCCTCCGAAGTTCGAAATCTCTCTCTCTTGTTGTAACATTCGACTGTTGTAGATGTCCTGACTGAATGTCAGACATTCGTTGGTATTTCTTAGTGAAATAACCAATTAGTTGTTTTACGGTGTGTAAAGGCTCTCTCATCGTGGTGTAAATTTGTAAGTAGTTTTTATTATATTCTGTGTGGATTAATATTTATGTGTAGATCGATGTAAAAAGGTATTCAAAATTGTTTGTAAATAGAAAAGTAAGAATTTAGAGTTTATATAGAATCAAGTTACGCGTTGTAGTTTATTTGAATTATATAAATGTTTTTGATCGCGGTTGATTATTAAAATTTATATAATTTTGTTATTGTTAGAATATCGTGTTTGATTCAGCCCATCCTATTCCAACCCCTGTCTTTGTGACGTGGTAGCACAACGCGTAGGTAAAACTCTATTATTCTAATATCACTACCCTGTACAAATTTGACCATATAATAAACCGCGTCTGTTATCATTATTATCATTCCCTTGTCTGCTTCTATCACGGCAGACTTATAAATAAAGTGATAGTGGTGACAGCGTCTAACGTTACCCTTGTCTCGTGTAAAAGTTGTTCATTAATATAATTCGTGGATTACTTTTGAGGCAAGTAAAACTCATAAATTAAATCCCTTGAACGTCAGACGTACTTGTTACATATTTTGGTGGCAAAGCGCTGGGATCTAAATATTTTCTAAAACTAAACCCACTCAAACCAGTAAAGTCTTTAATTGTGGTCAAATTTGAATAACTCTAATAATTTACTTTGTGTTGTTGTTACGAGTGCAGGTAGTTTTTGGGTCACAAAAAGCGGGAAAAGTCTCTAACGGTATTTTTTTTGTATGGTCACCCTCGTAGTGTCGTTAACCCTGAAGCAGGTACTTGAAAAGAAAATTTGTAAAAGAGATAATAAAATAATTTTTGTAATTATTACGCGTTCATTGAAAATAAAGTAATTTAAATATTTAAATATGGCATTAAAATTAGAAACGGTTAGTAGTTTAGCTGGAGCAGTAAATAAAATTCCAGAATTTAGCGGAAATTCAGTTATTAGCGTAGAAGAATTTATTGATAAACTCGAGTTATTTTTCAAAATTAGTAAACAACCGGAGAACAGACAAGTAGCAATTGCAAAATTATGTTTGAGTAAAGATGCTTTAGAATTCGTCAGGAATAATAGTATAATTAAAAATACAAATGATTGGTCAGTTTTTAAAAAGGAATTGTTAAATAGATATGTACAAAAACCGCATTTTCTTACAGTGGAGAAAGAATTTATAAATTGTTATCAATTAGAATCACAAAGTGTAATTGAATTCGAAGTAACATTAAGATCACTAGCGTATAAATTAGTAAATAATAGCGAAGATGAGACAGAGAATGAATTTAATTGTAAATATGTAGAGAAACGGTTATATAATCAGTTTTTAATAGGTCTGTTACCGCGGTTGCAACGCGATGTTATATTAAAAGATCCGAAAACATTAGTAGAAGCGATAGAAATAGCCAAAAGAGTAGAGACTGTAGATAAATTAATGGAGAGTAGTTCAAGTTTAGGTCTTAAATCAATATGTCATAAAAATTTAGAAAATTCTCCAGAAAAAGGCGACCCGTGTGTTTTAAGTAGTAATAATGAAAACAGTAAAGTACATGAGTTAATAAATAAAGTAACGGAACTTCTACGTGAAGCCGGGCAAAATAGATCTACATGTAAATACGCAATTAGTGATAGCGAAGATTCGGGTGTAGAAAGTGAAGATGAGACAAAGACAATAGGACATGTAACGTTTAAAAATAGGTATCGTAGTAAATTGTGCTTCCATTGTCACAGATTTGGGCATATTTCAAAGTTTTGTAACCAAGCGAAAAATAAATTAAAGTACAAAATTTGTTACAATTGTCGCGAATATGGGCATATCGCGAGTAGTTGTTCACTTAGTGTGAAAAGTAAAATCAGAGAAAACAGTACACACGAGAGAGATGCTAGACAACAGTGCGAGAGAAATATCCCAGAACATACGGTCAGTGATGATAGTATGCGCGGGAAAAATAAGGCGCGAACGACCGTATGGAGTAATAGGCTTCATCAGGGAGAAGATGACCGGCAAAAGCTTAGTTCAGGGGCTGAACTGAGCAACGCAGATGCTGGACGAGCCAACACCGCAAAACGTATTCAGAAGAAGGTGCGTTTTGTTGGTGTAGAGGAACCCGAAGACTTGGATGCGATTTCTGTGGTGAAATCAGAAGGAGAAGACCAGCACGCACACGACATCTTTGTGAACCGCGACAAGACGGTAGGTATGTGCACTGGTAATAAATATTACAAGGGTTTTGGTTCTGGGATAGGTAGCAACAGAAGACGCAAGGAATATCGAGAGGAGCGAGCTGAAGTACCTGAAGACGTCAGGAAGGGCAAGCCGACACCATCCAAGGAGGAAGTGGAACAATGGCGGCCGCAATCGCAACCAGCAGGTATCCTAGCGGACTTCAAGAGAGCAGAGCTAGTCGAGTGGACGAGAAACAGCAAGGTTTAGGCGCGAACTTCGTGCAACGAAAAGCGTCGAGGAATAAAATTCCAGGTAGCTCTTTAAATATATAGTTAGTGTGAATGAGTAAAATTAAGAAATTAAATTGAGGAAAACTAGAGTAATAAAGTTGAGTTCTTTGTGATTTCGAAAATTAAATGCAGATTGTAAGAATGGTTGAAATCGATTACTTAGTGTTTCGATAAATCTAAATAATTTTAAATATTTTGTGAATTTGGCTAGAATGAAAGTACTGAGTGTGCTATTGAGTAGTGTTGCTTGTTGGGACAAATATCTGCCGGAGACATTTTGTTATAGTTGTTCTTTGTGAACACTCCTATGCTGCTGGATGGCGGATGCGTGGACGCGGGAAGGCCGGCGTCACCTCCAGGTCGAGTCACGACGGGCTAGGAGTTGAGGTGGAGTTCCAACAAGATCCCCATTGGACATTGGACATTCCAACTCAAATAAGTGGATTCGTCGTCCAACTCGGAAGTTAATAAATTATATTTCCTTCAGAAATGTAATTTATTTTAAGGGGAAAGGGAAAGTTGTAACACGATCGCTTGGCGGCTGTGTATTTTTGTAAATTTTTGTTAGTGCAGTACTCCAAATGTTACGGAATGGACAGATTTATGGTAAAGGACGCACATTTTTTGCGCCTTTAAGCTTGTTTTCAAAGACATAACTGTTCGTTTCCGATACGTGGTGCCCTCGGTGGACATCAATAGTTGGGTCATTTTTAGCATGGTTTGTACTTAGGGGATGAGAAGAGCCTGATAAATATAGGTTGAGAACTTCTGGATTTTTACTATTAAATGGCCCTCCGAAGTTCGAAATCTCTCTCTCTTGTTGTAACATTCGACTGTTGTAGATGTCCTGACTGAATGTCAGACATTCGTTGGTATTTCTTAGTGAAATAACCAATTAGTTGTTTTACGGTGTGTAAAGGCTCTCTCATCGTGGTGTAAATTTGTAAGTAGTTTTTATTATATTCTGTGTGGATTAATATTTATGTGTAGATCGATGTAAAAAGGTATTCAAAATTGTTTGTAAATAGAAAAGTAAGAATTTAGAGTTTATATAGAATCAAGTTACGCGTTGTAGTTTATTTGAATTATATAAATGTTTTTGATCGCGGTTGATTATTAAAATTTATATAATTTTGTTATTGTTAGAATATCGTGTTTGATTCAGCCCATCCTATTCCAACCCCTGTCTTTGTGACGTGGTAGCACAACGCGTAGGGAAAACTCTATTATTCTAATATCACTACCCTGTACAAATTTGACCATATAATAAACCGCGTCTGTTATCATTATTATCATTCCCTTGTCTGCTTCTATCACGGCAGACTTATAAATAAAGTGATAGTGGTGGCAGCGTCTAACGTTACCCTTGTCTCGTGTAAAAGTTGTTCATTAATATAATTCGTGGATTACTTTTGAGGCAAGTAAAACTCATAAATTAAATCCCTTGAACGTCAGACGTACTTGTTACAACAGCTTAAAAAGCGTTATAGAATTTGTGTTGGAAACAGTTAATCCACAAGATTATGTTGGTTTTATATTCCAAACTCCGTGTCTGGAACTTCGACCAACTTGGCTCAGCTTTAGGCGTGCTGATCAAATTCACGTTGATGTTTTATGGGAAGCATTAAGTAAAATAATGCAAAGTAATAAAGAAGTCTTTTCTGATGGGCAGTTCTCAGTCGAGATGACCAAGGTATCTGTACCTTCTGGTACAGGAAAACTAAATGGACATGGATTAACATATTCGGAATTTTGTCGTCGGAAACATGGTGTAATAGAAATAGATAATACAGACAATTTATGTTTACCTCGTGCACTTGTAGTTGCAGAATGTTTGGTGAAAAATGATCCATGTTTTAAATATATTGTTAAAAACACCCATGGAATACAATCAACAAGAACACATGAACTATTAAAAAATGCAGGAGTTAAAATAGGTGCTAATGGTGCAGGTATTCCTGAATTAATTGAATTCCAACGTTATTATTCTAATTACAACATATGTGTATATGAGTACAATAGCCGCGGAAAAGTAATATTCGAAGGTGCAAAGGGGACAAATTTTAAACGATTGAATCTTTTGTACTATCGAAACCATTTTTCTGTTATAAGAAGTATACCTGCGACATTTTCGTGCGATTATTTTTGCGAGCAATGTCACGTTCCTTACAATGTAAGGGGCGGCCATTCTTGTAAAAATATTTGCTCTTATTGCAAATATTCTCCTGCATGTAGAATAACTTTTCAATTAATTACATGTGATCACTGCCAAAGAGAATTTAGTGGACAGCAGTGCTTAGACAATCATTTAAATTTTGAGTGTAAACGTGTTAAAAAATGTAAACAATGTTTAAAAATATTTAGGTGTAAAAAAGACAGGTTACATGTGTGTGGTGAAGTTTACTGTAAATTTTGTGAATCGTATAAAAATCCAGGACATAAGTGCTGTATCATTAAAGACAAAACTGAGTTAAAAGGTAATACGTTATTTATTTATTATGATTTCGAGACGCGGCAAGAAAAAGTACTCGGTAATGATAAAGAGCACGAAATAAATTTATGTGTCATACAGCAGTCTTGCTCTGTTTGTTGCAGCATAGATGATATGAGGCAAATATGTAATTCATGCGGCATTCGTGAACAAATATTTAAAAATGACCCTTTAAAAAACTTTTCAACCTATGTTTTGCTTCCATGAACTACATTTACGTCTGTAATTTGTATCGCACATAATGCAAAATCATTTGATTGCCAATTTATTCTAAAGTACCTTGTGGAAGAACTTAATATTAAACCAAAATTAATTTTGAATGGCTCAAAAATTATGCTATTACAAATTAATCATATAAAATTTTTAGATTCCCTAAATTATTTGCAAATGTCTTTATCAGCTTTGCCGAAAGCAATGGATTTATCACCTTCCTTTAAAAAAGGATATTTTCCACATTTGTTTAATAAAGTAGATAATCAAAATTATTTAGGACCGTTACCAGCCCTTGAATATTATGCTGTAGATAGCATGACGCCTTCTGTAAGACAAAAGTTTTTGGAATGGTATAATGAACAAATGGAGAACAACGTTATATTTGATATGAATAAAGAAATAATCGAGTACTGCGTATCTGACATCGAAATATTAAGAGGAGCATGTGAAAAATTCAGACTAAATTTTGTACAAGACTGTAAAGTTTGTCCCTTTAGTGAAAGAATTACTATCGCTTCAGCCTGCAATCGTGTGTTCCGACGTTTGTTTTTGAAACCTAATACAATTGGTATTATACCACAAAAAGGCTATCGTATGAAAGACAATCAGTCCAAAATTGCGTTGAAATGTTTAATACATGAAGAAAACGTACGCGGAATTCACATTCAACATGCGGGTCGTAGTAATGAAGCATTAATTGAAAATCGTTTTAAAGTTGATGGTTACTACCCTGTAGATAAATTAGTTTTTGAATTCCTGGGGTGTTTTGGCATGGGTGTATATTATGTTACAGAACTAAAAGAAATGAAAAAATATTTAGTAATTCGAAAGAAACCTTAGAGGAAAGATACGAACAAACAATGGCAAAATTAAACAAAATTCAAAATTTAGGTTATAATGTAATTAGTATTTGGAAATGCGAATTTAAAAAAATCTTACGAGAGGATAAAAATTTAAATCGTCAACTTGAAAATCATGAAATGTTAATCAGTTTACCATTACAACCACGGGATTGTTTTTTTGGGGGGAGAACTGGAACCACGAGTTTATACAAAAAAGTTGAGAATAATGAAAAAATAAAATATGTAGACGTCTGTTCTCTTTATCCATATGTATGTAAGTATAGAAAATATCTAGTAGGCCATCCAAAAATTTTTATCGGTGCAGAATGTGAATCATTATGTCCCAATAACGATATTAGCCAGGTGGAAGGTTTAATTAAATGTACTGTTTTACCGCCCCGTGAACTATTCCACCCCGTATTACCACGAAAAGCCCATGGGAAACTTATGTTTGTGTTACGTCGTATATGCTATGATAATTTAGAGCAAAATGACTGTAATCATAGTGATAATAAGAGACAATTTATTGGCACTTATATTTCTGATGAGGTCCAGTACGCGGTTTCTCTTGGCTATAAAATTCTAAAAGTGCACGAGGTATGGCAATACGTTGTTGCTGTTTACAATAAAGACACCCAAACGGGAGGTTTATTCGTCGAAAACATTAACACATTCCTAAAAATGAAGCAGGAGGCTTCTGGTTATCCTGACGACTGCACCGATAATGAAAGCAGGAAGAAGTACATACAAAATTATTACATCAATGAAGGAGTTCATTTAGATCCGAATCAGATCGAGAAGAACGCTGGAAAAAGATCAACTGTGTCATCTGCTGAAGAGCTGTATGAATTATTATCGAATCATTCAATTTAAGTTCAGAGGATTATCCCCACAGGCGATCAGATGCTGTACGTGCACTGGGTGCATGCAAATGAAGCCATCGAACAACTCCGAACTGTGAAAGTAGTGATCGCAGCTTACACAGCGGCACAAGCTCGTTTACGACTTCATAAATTTTTACAAGATCTAGGTAGTAGGGTGTTGTACTACGACACAGATTCAATAATATATTGTCATTCACCAGGACAATGGGAACCAACGACAGGTAACTTTTTGGGTGACCTTACTGACGAGTTATCTTGTTATGGGCAGGGCAGCTATATAATTGAATTTGTTTGTGGTGGACCGAAAAACTATTCGTACAAAATTTATTCCCAAATTAGTAAAAATGTTACAGAAGTATGTAAAGTTAAAGGTTTCACATTAAATTATAAAAATTCCCAAAAAATCAATTTTGATTGTTTAAAAAATTTGATTTTAAATAGTAATATTGAAGGTCCCGTAATTTTTTATGACAATATTCGATGTACGGAAACACATAATGTTGTAACGAAACATGAAACAAAAAAATTTAGTTTAAAATTTATGAAGCGTAAATTAATAGATAATGTAAATAGTATTCCGTATGGTATGAAAAGATTAAAATTAGATTAGTTTTATAAAAGTTGTAATAAATATTAGATAAACTTACTATATTAATTTGTAATTAATAAAATAATGTATGTAAAACAAAATAAATAATAATTTGTATAAACATTCAATAAAAATGTTTTAATTGTAAATATAACTTTGTTGAAAACAAATACTTTGTAATATTTATTTATATATATATATATATATATATATATATATATATATATATATATATATATATATATATTACAATAAAAATGTAATTCAAGCTGACTATTTTTTACATGTATTTTTAATCCAATAAAATAATTTAATAAAACATTACTATAAAATTTTATGTCTATGTATGTGTACCTACCTAGTAGCTATGTACCTACCTGTAAAATTAAAAATAAGAACGAATGAAATAAAACAAATAATTAAAATTATAAAGTTTTATTGAAGTAATAATTAAACATATACCTTATAAATTTATCATTTTCAGATTTATTATATTTATTAAATAATTTTACAAAATCATTATGTGTATAACAATTAATTCTAAATAATAAATAAACTAAACAGTAATAACCACAAACTGAAGTTGAATAATCTTGCAATATGACTGTATTATAAGTCCAGTTAAGTGTATTTCTTTCCAAAAATCCAATGTGTTCCTTCACCAAGGGTGGTCGTCCAAAGCTGTCGAAATATGTTGTTCCATTTCCGGCACGATCAATGAATATAGCGATCCAATGTGTTCCGGGCATCGTATCAGGGTCAGTATTAACAATTAGAGAACATGAAAAGTTTACATGTTGTGGTAATTTGTTTGCAGCATATACTCTATAATGACTTGTGTTTTTCTTAAAATATTTTTGAAATACTGTTTGTTCGGACCGCATGTGCCATCTAACGGCGGACGGACCGACCACTGTCGTTCCCGAAGTTTTACTATATTTTGCGCGTTTTTTTGACAAATTCTTCTCTGTCTTGTTTTTCAAGTTAACGCACATGTAAATTTTTATTACGGCTTTTTGCTTTAAAAATCTCTTGAACTAAGAGCATTTGGTGTTCTAGTTTAGTGATAATTTAAATATCATTCGCAGTGTTTTGTGATCCAAGTTGTTTGTGCTTAGCACCGCTTTTTCTATTGTTTTTTGGATTGCTAACCTAAAATACATACCCACCGCATTGGTGCATTCACCGTGCATATACTTTATTTTCTTTATTTATTTGTTGCTTTTTCAGCATTTTTAGCAATAGAACAAAACTATCAGCACTGGCTATATTGCATTCCAATTGGAAGACTGCATGTACTAACGATCGCTTAGAAGTGCATCTCCAGAAGTTTGTATCACTGTTCTATCTGCTGCATGCTGCTCAAGGTAGACCTAAAATCGCTTTACTTCATACATCTGGCACGCAGTAAGTACGCTTTACTTTATTCTACTTACGAACCTGTCTTTCAGACTGATTCTATAATATTTGCCAGGTGCACATTGCACATTTGCTGCACGCTTTATGCTTTATTTTGTATCTTTATTTTGTATTATTTACTCGCATTTATTGCACTGTTATACTTAATTTAAACATTCATATCGCATGAATTTATTGGCGCTGGTTAGCAGCACTCTTTGTACACTTGCACATTGATTCTAACTCCAGCTATTGCGTCTACTTTGCTGTTGGTAGTTCAAGTTTGTATAGCTTCGTTCCTATTTAACAGTTGTGGGCCAACCCTTTTTTTCCTATTTTCCCACGACCTTCCAATCAATTGTGTAAGACCTGTAGATCGCTCCTGCAGGTGAAGAGTGTCATACCTAACCACCATTATCAACTTTGTATCTATTATTTCTGATTGGTATTCTTTATAGTTCGCGTCGTTACATTTTGTTTAAAGGTGTTTCACATTCCGTCACTACTTACAGTCCTTTCGGATCCACGCAACGCATATAGACGCAATCGGTCGCACGGATCTTAAATACATTTTAAATCTGACCGCGTCGCCACATTGGTCCTTCGAGCCGGATCCGGAGGTTTGCCGGAGCAGTATTTATCGTCCGTCTGTCTGTAGTTAGTGTTCTGTTGCCACGTCACATTGGTTCTTCGAGAGCCTCGATCTGTTGGGACAGTATCTAACGTCTGTCGGTCTGTAGTTAGTGTTCTGTTGTCACACAATTTTGTTGTCGTTTCATACATCTTTGAACCTTATCATGTCGGAATTAACAACACCAACTGTACGTCGCAACTTCTGCAAGCGATTCGTACAAACTTTAGAGTCGCTCATCACTCAAGCCACAACGAATCCAGACAAAGTACCAGCAGCTCGCGCACATTTTAAAATGCTTCCTGAACGCATCCGTGATTTTGAAATGAATCATATCAAAATAATGACTCATCCAAGCAACGCTGATAAGCAAGAAGAACTCTATATCGAACACGAAGACTTCTTTGCTTCTGTTTGCGAAATAAATGCGAAATTTGAAAAACCGCCATTCTTGGAACAATCAGCTGCGGATACCATGAACACTGCGTTCATGTCCCAAACCTCATCGCAATCTCAAACATTCACTCGACTTCCTAAATTAAATTTGCCTCATTTCTCTGGTAACATTGCGAATTGGAATTCCTTTTATGATCTTTTTACCAGTTCCATTCACGAAAATGAAGGCCTCCGTCCTGCTCAAAAGTTTCAATACTTGAAATCTGTCTTGGAAGGAGAACCATCAGCTTTAATAAAAAATCTATGTGTGTCTGATGATAACTACACAATCGCGATCAAACTTTTAACTGATCGTTATGCTCAAAAACGGTTAATCTCATCTTATCATTTGCAAACGCTAATTGATTTGCCAAAGCTCAGCCTTATGACACATATCAACGCTACTAGATTTGTTGCCTCAATTCAAGAGCATACTGAAGCTTTACGAGCCAATCGAAAACCAGTTGATGATTGGAGCGCAGTTATTGCTGTCATCCTAATTTCTAAGTTAGATACGCAAACTCGAAATAATTTTGAACGCACATTAGACAAAGATAATCTGCCCACACTTGATGAGCTTCTAAAATTTCTAAATCAATTTATCCAATCTCAACAGTGGCAAAGTATTCAAGCGTCATCAGATAATTCAACACCTAATATGGGTCACAGTAAGCGAAAACCATTTAATACTTCAAGTTTTGTATCTACTACAAACACTCCTAAATGTGTCGCTTGCTCACAACAGCACGCTTTATATAAATTTTCTATGTTTCTCAAAATGGACCCATCGAAACGCTTCAATGTTGTTCGCACCAATAATTGCTGTCGAAACTGCCTATCATCCTTTCATATGACACACAATTGCAAGTCAAAATACACTTGTCGCTCATGCAATCAGCGTCATCATACGCTCTTACATTTTGAGAAGTCGACACCAACGCACGAGTCCTCAAGTGTACGGGATTCAAATAAAAACGCATCAACGTCTTCAGCTTCTACAGCTAGTACGCAAAACAATTCTACCTCGCTAGTTACACACAGCCCAAAGTCGTCTGTAGTACTTCTAAGTAGAGCAATTGTCCAAGTACAGGATTCTTACGGTTCATGGCAATCGGTACGCGCACTTCTAGACAGTTGCAGTGAGTCTTCATACATCACTGAAGACTGTTCTCGCCGCTTGAAGTTAAAATATCATTCTGCTAATAATCGAAATATCGGAATCTCAGGATTTGGTAACACTACAGCTTCAAATCTAGTACGTGGTACAGCGACGATTCGCTTTCGTTCTTCTTATTGTGATTCACCAACGTATTCTCTTCCAACAATCGTTGTATCACAAATAACGCAGAATTTATCTAAAATACCATTACCATCGCACATGCTTAATGAGTTCTGTCAGCTACAGTTGGCAGATCCAAAACTTTATAACGCCAGGACCCATTGAATTGTTACTCGGTGCTGACATCTATGCTGATTTACTCAGTGGTCAGAAACGCACCACCTCTTATGGTCCGTCAGCCCTTGAAACGTCTCTGGGATGGATAATTTTAGGACGCATTCCCTTATTATCTTCGCAACCAGTTACCACCTTGTTAACTGTGCATGACTCAATTTCCGCAACGCTTTCAAAATTCTGGGAACTTGAAGACATTCCTAAAACGCTATTATGTCTGAAAAAGACCGTCTGGCAAACGACATCTTTAACACTCAGCATAAACGCCTAGACTCGGGCCGTTACGTTGTCCCGTTACTTTTTGAACACTATCCTCCTCAGTTAGGAAATTCCTATGCCAACGCTATTCGATGCTACAATGTCATGCAACGCCGTTTAGCATCTGATCAAAAATTAAATACAGAATATCACAAATTCATGTCAGATTACTTGGAGCAGAATCACATGTCAAGTCTGTCTCCAGAGCTCAATCATCCTGATGAAGGATTCTATTTACCTCATCACGGAGTCCTACGCGAAAGTAACTCTACCACCAAACTCAGAGTTGTTTTCAATGGATCTAAAAAGACTTCTTCCAATAAGTCTCTCAACGACTATTTATTATCTGGTCCCGCACTTCAAGCTGATTTACCAGCAATCATTCAGCGATCGCGTCTTCACAAAATCATATTTACCGCCGACATCAGATAAATGTACCGTCAAATTCTGAGAACTGAAGACCATCGTATCTACCAGAAAATATTATGGAATTTTGATTCCTCTTCGCCACCGCAATCTTATATCTTGAACACGGTGACATATGGCACTACATGTGCTCCTTTTCTAGCCATTCGCACACTTCATCAATTAGCCAAGGATGAAGAATTAAATTTTCCACGTGCATCACAGATTCTAAAATCTGATACCTATGTTGATGACATAATAAGTGGAGCAAATTCATTGTCAGACGCTCTAGAGCTCCAGCAAGACCTTATTAAATTGCTTGCAACCGCTGGTCTAGAACTACGCAAATGGACAAGTAATCATCCAAATCTACTTGAACACATTCCTGAAGATCATCGCGAATATTCATTCTTGAATGGAGAGCATCAAGAAACTGTAAAAATTCTTGGTCTTTCATGGAATCCGTTTTTGGATCAGTTTAGCTACAAAATCAGCCTGCCTGATAACTCAGTCACTAAACGCAACATTTTATCAGACATCGCTAGAATTTTTGATCCAATTGGCTGGCTGTCACCTGTCATAATGATCGCAAAACGCATCATGCAAGATCTGTGGATATCTGGCACAAACTGGGACGCTCAAGTACCAGAAAACTTGGTATTGAAGTGGAACAATTTCAAACAACAATTACCTGCTTTATCAAGTCTCACAATACCACGCCATATCGAAACAGAAAACTGTATTTTAAGTCTGATTGGCTTTTGTGACGCCTCCGAAACAGGCTATGCAGCTGTGGTAGACATTCACTCAGAATGCTCAAATATCTGTACCGCACATCTTATCGCATCCAAAACGCAAGTCGCTCCTCTAAAACGGATTTCGCTTCCACGCCTAGAGCTCTGTGCAGCTTTACTGTTATCGCGCCTAATGGCAAATTTAATCGAAACGCTACCATCATGTTTCTCGAACATCCTAGCATGGTCGGACTCTACAATTACTCTTGCATGGATCCAAACTCCACCATATAAATGGAAAACCTTCGTGAGTAACAGGGTCGCTGAAATTCAACAACATCTTCCTCAAAATAATTGGCATCACATACCTTCACAAGACAATCCTGCTGACTGTGCATCACGAGGTATGTCCGTAAATGATTTACTGTCACACTCCTTATGGTGGCATGGTCCATCATGGTTCAAAAAACCTCTAAACACTTGGCCCTTATCTCAACAGGAGGACAAGAACACGCAAGATTCCCAAATAAATGTTGAATCAAAAATCACATTAATCGTGAATAATGAACCAGAAAATACCCTTCTTCAGCGGTATTCTGACTTAGATCGCCTGCTCCGCATAACTGCACTGTGCATACGACTGTATAAGAGACTCAAACTCCAAGAGCACTCACCGCAGCCGTCACTATTGGCTTCTGAGCTCGACGATGCTCTCTTACGCTGGGTGAAAATAATTCAACAAGAAGCATTCACAGAAGACCTTTCTAAACTTAAACAAGCACGATTATGCTCCAAACAACTCCAAAATCTCAGTCCCTTTCTTGATGATCAAGGATTGTTACGAGTAGGAGGTAGACTACGGCATTCTAATTTTAATTTCTCCCAAAAGCATCCTCTACTTCTCCCGTCGAAACATCGCTTCACCGATCTTCTTATTGATTGCTATCACCAACGCTACCTTCATCCATCGCCCAGAACTCTTCAAGCAATCTTGAATCGCCGATTCTGGATCATAGGCGCTCGCCGCCTAATTCGCAGTCGCACCTTAAAATGCATCAGATGCTTTCGGTGCCACCCTATTGCACCTAACCCCTTTATGGTTAATTTACCCGAGAATCGAGTAAAGGAACTAAAACCATTTGACGTGGTTGGAATTGACTACGGTGGGCCCTTCTATGTTACGCCTTATAAAAAACGAGGTTTTAAAGCAACCAAAGCCTATCTCTGTTTATTCGTATGCTTTGCTACCAAAGCATTGCATTTAGAAATTGCCTCGGATTTGACCACCGAAGCATTTATTCTGGCTTTCCGACGATTCATCGCCCGTCGTGGTAGATGCTCACATATTTATAGTGACTCAGGTATAAACTTTGTCGGCACTAAAAGTTATTTTACTGAGTTGCAGAAATTTGTCGCCTCCACTCATTACAACGAGTATTTGTCCAATCGGCTAGCCTCTGAGGGCACCCAGTGGCACTTTAACCCAGCATCTGCTCCCCATTTTAGAGGACTCTGGGAAGCTGGAATCAAATCCGTAAAATTCCACATTTCTCGAGTTGTAGGCTCTCAAACCTTAACATTAGAAGAGTTCAACACTCTACTCTGTCAAATCGAGTCCATTCTGAACTCACGACCATTGTGTCCGCTATCACCAGATCCCAATGATCTACACGCATTAACACCTAATCATTTCCTAATGCTTGAAACTGCTGTGTGCTTACCAGATCGCAACTATCTAGAACCATCAACTAGTCTTCTCACCCGCTGGCAACTACTCCAAAAGATGTCTCAAGACTTTTGGAAAAGATGGCATTCCGAATATCTTAATACCCTCCAACAGAGACTTAAATGGACAAGCCAAAAGCCCAATTTACAACCTGATCAGCTAGTTGTTATAAAAAACGATCAGTTACCTCCACTTCAGTGGAAGTTAGGCCGAATCATCCAAGTACATCCAGGTGATGATAACATTGTCAGAGTAGCCCAAGTCAGAACTACTTCCGGAGTATTGACTAGACCAGTGGTCAAACTATGTCCTCTACCGGAAGTGGAACCTTGAAAACTCCGTTTTGGCCGGCCGGCATGTTCGGACCGCATGTGCCATCTAACGGCGGACGGACCGACCACTGTCGTTCCCGCAGTTTTACTATATTTTGCGCGTTTTTTTGACAAACTCTTCTCTGTCTTGTTTTTCAAGTTAACGCACATGTAAATTTTTATTACGGCTTTTTGCCTTAAAAATCTCTTGAACTAAGAGCATTTGGTGTTCTAGTTTAGTGATAATTTAAATATCATTCGCAGTGTTTTGTGATCCAAGTTGTTTGTGCTTAGCACCGCTTTTTCTATTGTTTTTTGGATTGCTAACCTAAAATACATACCCACCGCATTGGTGCATTCACCGTGCATATACTTTATTTTCTTTATTTATTTGTTGCTTTTTCAGCATTTTTAGCAATAGAACAAAATTATCAGCACTGGCTATATTGCATTCCAATTGGAAGACTGCATGTACTAACGATCGCTTAGAAGTGCATCTCCAGAAGTTTGTATCACTGTTCTATCTGCTGCATGCTGCTCAAGGTAGACCTGATTCTATAATATTTGCCAGGTGCACATTGCAAATTTGCTGCACGCTTTATGCTTTATTTTGTATCTTTATTTTGTATTATTTACTCGCATTTATTGCACTGTTATACTTAATTTAAACATTCATATCGCATGAATTTATTGGCGCTGGTTAGCAGCACGCTTTGTACACTTGCACATTGATTCTAACTCCAGCTATTGCGTATACTTTGCTGTTGGTAGTTCAAGTTTGTATAGCTTCGTTCCTATTTAACAGTTGTGGGCCAACCCTTTTTTTCCTATCTTCCCACGAGCTTCCAATCAATTGTGTAAGTCCTGTAGATCGCTCCTGCAGGTGAAGAGTGTCATACCTAACCACCATTGTCAACTTTGTATCTATTATTTCTGATTGGTATTCTTTATAGTTCGCGTCGTTACATTTTGTTTAAAGGTGTTTCACATTCCGTCACTACTTACAGTCCTTTCGGATCCACGCAACGCATATAGACGGAATCGGTCGCACGGATCTTAAATACATGTTAAATCTGACCGCGTCGCCACACTGTTCTTATAAATGCAGCATTCATGTCTATGTGAATGTTACAGCCAAACTAATTTCTCTGCTTATATGTTCCGGAATATATGTAACTATCAAAATACATAATTTCCCTTTACACTTTGTTGTTTTATAATTTATAAATTTTATAAACTAACTACCATAATCAACAATTACATTTCTATTTTTGTCAATTTCAATAATATTGTCAAATTCTGCGTAAATAACACAATTAACTTTTTCCATAAGTGCGGCTTCAAATCCAACGTCAATTCTTAAAGAACCATGTCGTGTTAAATTGCTGTGTAATATGAAGTTTGCGGCGTGAGATCAATTGCAGATAAACAATAACCATTCGGATAACTGTCCCTGTCAATTTCGTTGCCACTATTACTAAAGTGGATACCTGTGCCAGAAAACAATGTATTGTACATTTGTATGTATGATTTCTTGCCAGTAAATGACGGCTGTAATGGTTTCGATGGTAATTGTTGTCCATTTACACATAATGATAAATAATTTATTTTGAAATTTTTAAAATGAAAAGGGTTACACTTATAATCGCCGTTGAATGCTTTGTTTGAAACAAATCCGATGATGCATCTCTTTGGAAGCTGTCCTAAGAAGATGTTATCTAAAGATTTTCTTTGAATACTCGACGGTATAGTAACTGCTTTGACTTCAGCCCTGGTAATGGCTTATTTAGCATTAGACATTTCCAATGCTTTATTATGTGCATGTAATATACTTGGATTTAATTTGACACGACGAACAAGTAGTGTAGCTTCATTTATTTGTACTTTATAATTAGAATCAGCTGCCATTAAATGGAAGCTGTCTCTTGATCGCACTAGTCTCAATTTCATTTCAACATCATGCAGTAAAAATTTTTCTTGATTGAAAATGTCAACATGAAGGTGATCAATCATATCAACATTTTTACTTTTTTCTGTAAACTTTTTACGTTTATTGTAACCTGCATTACTATTAGCCTCTGTACTGTTCATTTTTCCGGCATCATCAGAGTACCATAACGTTGAAGAGAGGTGAGATTTTTTTGCATCTTTACCATAGTTTAAAAGAGTTTCTATATACGATCTGTACGCGTACGTGTTATTTAGTGGAGAAACAAGTTTTTGATTCAAATATACGTCAACTTGACTAAAAATTGAATGTATCCAATTATTAACGGGTGCAACATTATCTGGTTCCAACAAAGCAGTGTTATCAGCTTTAATAATTTTTGCATTTAAATAAATCATAGTTTGTGATAAATCAAGATAATCTTCTCCATTACCAGGAATTACAAATTCTAAGGGCCCGTCTTCTGTAATTGACGACAAAGGTTTGTAATTTACCCATTGGCCACTTTCAATACTAGTTTGTGTAGGAGGTACGGAAAATAAATCTAATAATCAAATTTATCTGTCTGTCTCGAACGTTTTTTGTTCTTTACTGTACTGCGTGAAGGTGTAGAATGAATACGTTTCATAGATTATCGCTTCTTTTTATAACCTGATCCATTCATTATTTTTTCAATTTTGTCATCAACTTTACGTTTTAAATTAACTCCCGCCTCTCCAATACGCTTCTTGAATGATTCTTTCGGTGATTGATTCTCACTCAAATCACCCAAAAAATTAATTCCTGTGTTTAATGCTTCTTTACCAATTGCTCCTACACTTTTTCGTATTAATGGTAAAATATTTCTAAACAATCCACTAAAGAAACTTCCTATTTCATGACCACGTTGAAATTGATTTCCTCTATATACTGTCCCTATGCCACTACCTGCCTGTAAATTATAATATTGTTGATACGGACAAGTTTTCATTGTGTTCGTCGAAAATGGAGTTTCACGCTCAAAATCCCAAATTGAAATGGCGCTGCGAATCCATCATGAGTCCTTATATCTATTTCTATATTTGAAAATTCTCTTCTTAAAACAGGAATAAAATGTGGTTGAGCATATGTAATCATTTCATTACATCCAAAAACATACTTGTCATTTTTAACGTGGACAATTCTTAACAGCGGAGTTACAACATCGCCTACCAATTCAGGTTTAGTGATATCGCAGTAAATATATAATTGTGGTGGTAAACCTAATTATAAATTAGGTAAATTAACTGAAGTTTTTTGTTGATATATATCTGTAAACTTTGGATAACCTAGTTGGAGTGCTAACCGGTGAGATAACTTCATACAACAAACGTTTGCAACTTTGAATCTTGCTATTACTCGTTTTTCTTCTTTGTCATAGGTAAACGCTACATATTTATTAATCATAGTATGATGATTCATTTCATGTAATACACTATCAATGCTTTCATAATGTAACGTTTTATTTATTTAGGTGAAGTGTAAAATTGATTAAAACACTAATATTTATATAACTATGTTTAATTAAAGAAATATGAATTATAAAGAATAAATAAAAATAACTAACACTAAGAATTAACAAATATAAACACTAATTTAAGAACTAATTATTATTACTAAAGACTTAAACACTAAGATAATTGATTTAAACAATTAAAACAACGCAATATTTATTTCAACACTATTTATATCACTGTCTATTTATTTATATCACCGTCTGTACACTACGCGTATTAACACAAGACTGTCCTCGCGATCTTTTGGTCGGGGTATTTATATTAAAATACATCATTCTAGAAGATTCTTTGATTCCTTGAAATCAGAACAATGGGGACCGAACGGACGTGTTCTGACCTGCACGCTAGCGGTCGCCGCCCGCGCCGCCGCCCGCGCCGCGACCCTAGGTTCGCTACATTGCCCCCTCCTTAAGACTGTTTCGTCCCGGAACAGTTCGTTATGACGAAATCTGCATGCATCACCCTTTGTGCATCTGGAAGTCTTGAAGAAGTAACAGTCGACGGTCCGTTTGAGCTCCTCTTGGCCGGTAGAGTTGAAGCTGCAAACTAGAATTTCCACTCCGGTAAAGCGGAAGACTGTTTCTAACATGCTTCTAACAATCCTCCAATCCAAACCATCTAGTCCACAGCCTATCTTCGGTACTGCCAGTTTCATGATGTCGTTTTCCAACAGATGGTCCTTCATGTCGCACAGCGAGTCCCATAAATTGCGGTATGACGGCTTCTGATGTGAGTATTGTTTCGTGACGAGATAGTAAATGTACCGCTTATGTTCTACGTTATCATCCTTCAGTTGTAGCGTTTTCCCGACAGTTGGACGTTGGTTGGCCAGTTCTTGTACTCGTCCAAATTTTCTTTTAAAAACTGAAGCGATGCCGCGGGACATTTTAATGTCTTTCGCTACACAGTGAGCGAGGGAATATTCTGGGGACACGGTGAACAGATCTCGTTTTTCTTCTCGTGTCACGCCATACCGTGCTTTGTGACCAGTGGAATGACTTTCCATAAAGTCATCAAATGTGGGTTCCTCAGCTATAACCCGGCGAACCGTCGCTCCACGATGATCGTCAAAATTATCACCAGCAAAAGGGGCTAACCGATTGAAGTGGACTACTCTCGGCTTTCCATTAGGTGTTTTCCTAATTCTGTAGACCACATCATTTATTCTTTTTACGATCTCGTAGGGACCTTCCCAATTCTTTTGCAGCTTCGGTGATAAGCCACGTCGTCTTTGTGGATTGTAAAGCCACACCAAATTCCCAGGTTGAAAACCACCTTTTTCAGCCTTGACGTCATACTGGTCCTTCATCCGATCGCTGGCACCTTGAATGTTTGTGCGGACTTGTTCATGGATGTCATTCATTCTTCTCCGTAAGTCCGTTACATAGTCCTCCCCGGCTAGATCTTCACCGGGTTTGCTGCCAAATACCAGGTCGCATGGTAAGCGCAACTCCCGCCCGAATAAGATGTTAGATGGTGTCTGCCCTGTTGTCTCATGCACTGATGAACGGTAAGCCAACAAGAACAGATGAAGATGTCGGTCCCAGTCTCGTTGATGGTTAGAGACTACCTTTGACAAATACCGATTTATTGTTCTATTCATCCGTTCAACCATGCCATCAGACTGCGGGTGTAATGCAGTAGTTCTGGTTTTCTTTATTCCTAATATCTTACAGATATTTTGGAACAGGGCGGACTCGAAATTCCTTCCTTGGTCGGAATGTATCTCTCGCGGTACTCCAAATCGGCAGATGCATTCTTTAACCAAAACTTCAGCGACCGTTACGGCTTCCTGGTTGGGTAATGGGTAGGCCTCAACCCACTTAGTGAAGTAGTCCATTACTACCACTATGTATTTATTTTCCTCATCAGTTTCTGGGAATGGTCCGGCCACGTCAATCGCAATGCGTTCGAAGGGACTTCCAACATTATATTGGCGCATTGGGGCTCTTCTTTTCCTATGTGGCCCGTTACTTCCCGCGCAAACCACACATTTCTTGCACCACTCTTTAACATCTTCTTTGCAATTTACCCAGTAAAATCGTTCGCGCACTCTCTCAAGGGTTTTATTCACTCCAAAATGTCCAGATCCGTCGTGGATCTCCTCCAATACTTCCGGTACTCTATTCCTAGGAATTATCAGCTGGGTCCTACTCACAGTACCTTCAGTATTTTCTACGACACGTTTCAGGAGGCCCTCTTCAACCACAATAGAATCCCATTGCGCCCAGTACGATTTTACACTTTGTGAGTGTCGTGCAACATCTTCCCAAACTGGTCTGCTATCGCCACGTTTCCAATCCAGTATAATTTTCAAGTCCGAATCATTCTCTTGGTCCTTGCGAAGGTCTTCCGTTTGCCAACTATCATTTACTACTGTTGTTCTGGCGATGGTAGAGAGTTTTTCTTCTAGACGACTGCAATGCTTGCATTCGTCCTGGCAAGGTCTTCTTGATAATGCGTCAGCATTACGATGGCTTGTACCTGCTCGATGCTCAATAACAAAGTTATATTCTTGCAATCTTTCAATCCATCTAGCTGCCTGACCTTCAGGATTCTTAAATTGTAGCAGCCATTTGAGAGCAGCGTGGTCAGTTCTTATAAGAAATCTTCTACCGTACAAATATTTGTAGAAGTGCTCCACGGATTTCACGACAGCCAAAAGTTCTTTTCTGGTGACGCAATAATTCCTCTCTGGTTTTGACAAGGTCTTACTAAAATAGGCAATAACCTTCTCTTGTCCGTCTTGTATCTGGGAGAGAACGCCACCAATTCCAACGTTGCTGGCATCTGTATCTAGAACGAATTCTCCTTCTGGTAAAGGATAACTTAGAACAGGTGCGCTTGTCAAGGAATATTTAAGTTGTTTGAACGCAGCTTGACAGTCCATCTCCCAGATAAATTTTCTGCCTTCTTCAGTAAGCCTTGTCAATGGCTTCGCTATGTTGGCAAATCCAGGTACATAACGTCGGTAGTATGTACAGAGACCAAGGAAACTTCTCAATTCATGTTTGTCCCTCGGTACTGGCCAGTCACTCACAGCCCTTATTTTCTCCGGGTCAACTGCAATACCCTTACCAGAAACTACGTGTCCAAGATAATGCACTTCTTTTTGAAATAAGTGACACTTCTTTGGACTGAGTTTCAGGTTAGCCTTTCTCAATCTTTGGAAAACCTCTTCCAAGTTCTTCATGTGGTCCTCGAACGTTTTTCCTACCACAATAATGTCGTCGAGATAGACCAAACATGTTTTCCACGATAGTCCAGCCAACACGGTTTCCATAAGCCGTTCAAACGTTGCAGGGGCATTGCAGAGCCCAAATGGCATAACAGTAAATTGCCAAAGACCGGTACCGATGGTAAATGCAGTCTTTTCTTTGTCTCTTGAGTCTAAATCCACTTGCCAGTATCCGCTCTTTAGATCAAGAGTAGAGAA
This sequence comes from Stenolophus ochropezus, assembly GCA_035578165.1. Taxonomy (NCBI): domain Eukaryota; kingdom Metazoa; phylum Arthropoda; class Insecta; order Coleoptera; family Carabidae; genus Stenolophus; species Stenolophus ochropezus. The sequence goes on along the minus strand of JAQOWZ010000024.1, from coordinate 2,275,089 downwards.
AATCTTTGATCCTGACAATGTGTCCAGAGTATCGTCTATTCTGGGTAGCGGGTAGCTATCCTTCTTCGTCACGTTGTTAAGTTGACGATAATCGACGCAAAATCTTGTAAAGCCATCCTTCTTCTTCACTAACACTACTGGTGAAGCCCATGGACTGTTTGAAGGTTCAATCACACCTTCCGTTCTCATATCCTCTATAATTTCTTCTGCTTCTTCCCGCTTCGCCAATGGTAATCTTCTTGCTGTTTGGCGGATGGGTCTTGCGTCTCCGGTGTCTATTTTATGATGGACTACATTGGTTCTTCCTTTGTCCTTCTTGTCCAATTGGAACACATCTTGAAAGTTTCCAATTAAACCCTTAGCCTTGGTTTTCTGGTCGGCGGTCAAGTCCTGGAACGATGTTGACAGCTCCTTCAATAGAATATCCGGAACTTCACAGGTTGTGCTATCTTTGGCCTTCACAGTTCGAATAATCGATGATACCGTTGAGCATTCTCCTACTATGGTCCCTTTCTTCAGTGTAACGGGATAAAAATTAATGTTCATTACTCGAACTGGGATTATCTTGTCGGTTTTAAACAAGGCTTTTCCAATTACAACTCCAGTCCCAGTTTTGGCATCATCGTTTTTCGGCTGGAGCATGGCAATGTTTCCCTCACAGAAGCTACCCTCTAACTGTGCTTCCACGATTGATTCACTCCGTTCTGGGAGGGTTACATCTTCCGTTATCAATACTCGCATGGCATTGTCGTCTCGTGGATTTAATACCAGTTCTTCATCATTGACCATCATCACTCCATTCTTCAGGTCAAGTTTAAATCCATGCTTTTTCATTATGTCCATGCCGAGGATGAATTCATCTTCTACGTCAGCTACCAGCACACGATGTTTAATGTAAGTTTTTCCAACAGCGATGCTCAAATCTATTTCTCCAGATGCGGAAGCTTGTTCTCCTGTGGCTGTTCGTATTTGCCACTTTGTTGGAAGTAGATGTTTTCTGCTCAGTTTTCTTGCTAAGTCGGGTCTGATTATTGTTTTTGTCGCACCCGTATCCAGCAACATTTTAAGCGGCCTGCTGTCGATAGAGCCGTCTACATAGACGCTATTAGCTTGATGATGTAGGGATGCGACATAACTAATGGATTTTGGGGCTACTGGATTACGGGTCGACGATTGCCCCTTCGCATCAACCCGACTTAGTTTCCCGACTCCTTTTCATCTTTTCTTGGTTCTGCTTTCTTCTGCTGTTTTCTGCAGAGCCTTTGCGGGTGACCTAATTCACCGCAATTCCAACAGCGGAGTTTCTTTCTTCCAGCAGCATTAATTTCAGACGTAATTCGTCTTATCTTGTCTTCTAGATCTTCGGTGTCGTCGGACCTCTCAGCATCGATATTTCGCACTCGCGATTGGTTGCGTGAAGCTTGTTTTGCAGCTTCATGATCTAAGGCATATGAAAGTGCATCAACCAGAGTTTTTGGTCGAGCCAATCGCAGTGCTTGTTGAGTTTCACTGTCACGGACCCCATAGATGAATGCTTGAGTGGCTAGGCATTCCAAAACGCTGTCAGGGGCTGTAGGATGTGCAAGACGAACCAGGCGAGCTATGTCAGCTTCAAATTCTTGCAAGTTCTCTTTAGAATTTTGATACCGGTTCCTCAATTGCGTCTGGTACACCTGCTCCAAATGCGCATTGCCATATCGCATATCCAATCGCTTAACAAGTTGTTCGTAGTCTTCCTGTTCATCCTCTTTTAGCGTCTGTAGGATATCGATGGCTTCTCCACGCAGTGAAACTGTCAGCGCTGTAGCCTTCTCCTTAGATGTCCAACCATTTGCTTTGGCAGCGGCTTCAAATTGTTTTACATAATTCGGCCATGATGACTTGCCATCGAATTCGGGTGTTTTTATATGCAGTCTAGAACTACTTTCTGGTTTCTTTTCCTGAGTTTCATCAGTCTTAGCTGTATTAAAATTTGAAACCGATGGTATCGTAATTTTGGAGAAATTTTGCTGTAACTCTTCAAGTTTCTTCTCATAAGTTTCTATTCTCTCTTCTAATATTCCCGAACTTTCTTTCAATTGTTCTTTAAATTGTTCGTTTAGTTTGTCCTCCAAACCTCTAGAATTTTCCATTAGTTTCTCTTCCCATATTCTAGAATTTTCTGTTAATTTCTCTTCTAAAATTCTAGAATTTTCTTTTAATTCTTCTTTTAATGTTTGAGAATTTTCCGCCAACTTTTGTTCTAATGTTTTAGAACTTTCTTTCATTTCTTCTAATTTTTGTTCTAAAGTTCGAGAATTTTCTACTAACTCTTCTTTTAATGTTCGGGAATTTTCCATCATTTGTTCTTTCAATACTCTAGAATTTTCCGCTAACTTTTCCTCCATAATTTTACCAAAATCGGGCAAGCTACCCGTAATTTCGAATAAAAAGTCATCAGGATTTTCACCAGCTTCTTCTAGGGCTTGCCGTAAACGAATTTGTAAAACAGACTTGGTTCCCGATGTCTCCAACTCTCGTTCTTCTAGCTCCCTCTTGAGATCGGCCACTTTTAATTCACTTAATTTTACTTGTTTAGTCGCCATTTTATTTATTTTATTTACACTTCACAATTTTTAATAACCCTCACACCTGACACCAATTGTAACGTTTTATTTATTTAGGTGAAGTGTAAAATTGATTAAAACACTAATATTTATATAACTATGTTTAATTAAAGAAATATGAATTATAAAGAATAAATAAAAATAACTAACACTAAGAATTAACAAATATAAACACTAATTTAAGAACTAATTATTATTACTAAAGACTTAAACACTAAGATAATTTATTTAAACAATTAAAACAACGCAATATTTATTTCAACACTATTTATATCACTGTCTATTTATTTATATCACCGTCTGTACACTACGCGTATTAACACAAGACTGTCCTCGCGATCTTTTGGTCGGGGTATTTATATTAAAATACATCATTCTAGAAGATTCTTTGATTCCTTGAAATCAGAACAATGGGGACCGAACGGACGTGTTCTGACCTGCACGCTAGCGGTCGCCGCCCGCGCCGCCGCCCGCGCCGCGACCCTAGGTTCGCTACAATAATTTTTTGAAGGAATTTTCGCTATAAAGACATTTGTTTCTTGTTTATCATTTTTTATCGAAATATTAACTTTATTTTCGCGTTCATTAACATTATAGAAAGAACATGGATATATAATTTCAGATAATGCTACTTCTCAAGATCCAACTAATTTGATATTTTGAGGTAATTGAGTTGTAAAACGTGTAGTTTTATTATCAGGAAAATATTGCATTGAACTATTACTAGGTAATGTTATAAAAAATTCTTTTTCATTCATTGTTTAATAAACGAAATGTATTTGCTGGTATCCAGGAATTAAATTTATCACTATATCCTCTCCACTTAACAAACAATTTCTTTCTGCTGCCTGTGCCTTTTGTCTCCAATATTTTATCTATTTTATAGGATGTATCAGATTCAATATACACTCGTTGCAATTCACTTTCGTAGAAAGTGCCCTCTATAATTTTATTATTTAAATCTTTTAATTTATAAACAACCCGGATCCTGTTACTAATAGCATATATTTTAAACAATTCTTCGCTCCAGTTTGATTCATACCCCTTTTCAAACAAATTTTTGTATTTAGATATTCTAACAATATCACCAATTTTAAATTTTCCTCTATTCTTTGTTATGTTTTTTTAACTTTATTTTGATTTCTCCATACTTTCAGTATATTATTTTCATTTACTTCACAAGGGGCTATTTTTATTGAACGATGTTTTGTCTTATTGTAAGCAGTAACCAGATTTTGTAATACATCTACATATCTGTATGTATTCTTATATGTAAAGTAACGATACATTTTTGTTTTTAATGTTCTGTTAAATCTTTCTACAAAACATGCTTTCACATCAGAATTATGTGTCACATAAAATTTAACATCGTTTTCATTTAAAAATGATCTTACCGATTTGGCAATAAATTCTGAGCCTTTGTCAGTTTGTAAGAAAATTGGTTTTCTTTCATTAAACAATGTTTGTAGTGCTTGGATGACTGATCCAGGTTTCTTATCTTTTAAAGGAAATGCCCAAGCATATCTGCTGAATATATCAATGACTGTTAAAATATATTTGTAACTATCGTTAAAACGACTTAGCTTGCGCATATCACAAAGATCTGCCTGAAATATGTCGTTTATATTTGACACCTTATATTTATTTCTTGTAAAATGTTTTCGAACCGGTCTGTGTAACGTATATGCGTCCTGTGAGCTAATCCATTTCTGTATTTCTTTTGCTTTATATTTATTTTTCACAGAATTTATAAGATTATGAACTCCTGAAAAACCGGCTGGGTTTGATGTGTCAAAGTAAATATTAGACAATATATTATTCATTTTAAAATGTATATCGTTTCCACTCTTTTCTTGACTTGATTTTCACTGATTCGTTGTCGGTTTCGTCCAAAAATGATTGTCTTTTTTTACTTTTAGTTCTAGGAGTGTCCGAAACAGATTTTGATAGAAAATATTTCTTTCTTTAAGGCTTATTTATTAATTCTGTTAGAAAATTTATTTCCTTTAATGCAAATGTTTCCCAACCAGGAGGGTTGCTACGTTTTCTATTTCTAACAATATCGGCAACTAAATCTGATATGTTTGAGTTTGGAATTTGTTTCTCGTAAACAGAGACAATGCCCTTCTTATCCCATGTAACTGTTCTATCTAGTTTCAATTTTTGCAATATTGAACGAGCCTTTTCTTGAAGAGATTTAGGAATAATATTTACTATTTTTCCATCATCATCATCATCGTCATCTTGTTTCTTTACAGGTACTTTTGTTTCTGAAGAAATCTCGTGTTCGATAGCTACTTTTATAGGTTCTCTACTTTGTTTTTGAAAATATAAATATCTTTGTAAAATTTCTTGATACTTGATCCATTTTTCATATTCAGATATTTTAGAACTTAAAATATTTTTCATATCTTTATCCAGCTGATTAGTTATAGATTCTTCTTCTTCTTTTATATTGCTACGTAAGCGACTCAAATTTTCCGGAGATATTAAAACCATTTTCTTTGCATGCTCCATTTTTAATTTTTAAATAAACTACTTAATACACCAGTTAAAAGCGGTGCTAATAAAAAAGGTAGAAAGGCGCCACCTGATTGAACTAACACGCGCTTTTTAGTTTTCCAGTTATCACCACGTTTTATTAGTTTGCTTAAAACGTTTTTATGTCGTCCTAGTGAAGCTTGCTGCTTTTGACTGAGAGGAACGTTACCATGCAAAATATTATAAACACATTCACAAATACATTTAACTGAATTACAATCAGCGTTTTTTAACAACGCTAATCTATCCTTCGGTCTTAATTTGTGCAGGGCGCGCAAGAGCTCCGCATTGTTAATAACCGTTTTACTCATTTTTAGGAAATAATCTCGGGTAAATATTTACTTCCGTATTTATGCGATTTTTTGGGTAAGTAAATGTATGTCAGATCGATCATCACGTAATGTATGATATCGCAGCCAATCAGGAGTGCTTTGTTTAATATTAAAAATTATGAACCCATGAGGCTCAGATGTTGCATCATTGTATGCATCCTGCACGAATTTAACATTTTCTGGGCATATTTGTCGTGATAAATGTAAGATTTGTGCTTTGTTTTGAGGATTTTTGAAATTAATTACGTAATTTGCATTTAGAGATATATCTCTTTGGCCTTTTCCTTGATAAAATAAATTTTGTGTAAGAAAAAATACAGACAAATTTTTATGATGAGACCACTTCGTAAATATATCTACAATTTGTTCATCTGCCTCTCTCATTAAATCTTCGATGATCATTAGTTGAGGATCTCGTCCATTAATATTTTTGATGTCTGGTAATCCTTTCACAAATTCAACACCTCTTATAGTATTATATAAATTTTGCCATGTTCCATAGTGCCAGTAAATTTTAATAAACTCAGTATCACTTGTACTCGTATTATGTAGATTAGATATAAAATTGTTTACAAAGTACGAGTTTCCACTGCCCGAAGGACCAGCAATTATAGCCGAGAAAGGATGTTTAAATTTGTACACATGTTTTCAACTAGAAATTAAAAGTAATACTAAATAGTACATTATTTAACAAGCATAATATGTAGCCATATTATGCGAGTCAAATACTATACTTTATCTACAACTAACAGGCATATAAAAAATCTGATATTATTTGTTAAATATTCAGTTAGGTGTGAGTAGTTCATATATAGCTTAACAGATGGCGCCACAGTAGCACTTAAATGTCAAAATAACTGTTCAAATTGTATTTATTACACTTTTATAATCATTTATATTGATATTTATAATAAAAAATATATTATTAATAAATTAACAGTATATAAAAATGTTATGAGTTAAATTATATACTCTATTTATTACAGAAAAGTGTAGCGTGTAATATAACATTTCATATTACACTTGTGTAACATGAGAAGTATATTATATGTAGTATCACACGTATAATATACCCATATTTCAATAGTTGTAGATAAATATTTTTATTCAATGTTTTCATTTTATAAGATGAAAGGTGTATAAAAATCATTACACAACTTATATAATTTATTATTTCTTTTATTTAGAAAAGTAAAAAATATACAATTTCATTATTATATATTATATTTCAACAAGTTCTATTAACCTAGCTTGTTTTCCTACACCGTAGTCTTTTATTCCAGTATATTTAATAGACCATCTTGCTACAGATTTTCTCAAATTAGAAATGTCTTCATCAGTTAAATCATCGAATCTAGCAGGGAGATATGTGATAAATTCTTGACACTCTGCAACTATTTTTCTTCCAAAGCCTGTGTTTACTGCCTTAATGTCGACCAGCTTTTATTTTTTCCCCTTTTCCAAATCGGTAACTTTCTTTCGTGGTTTTATATCGGTCAATTGTCCTTTCTGATTTAACTTCGAAAAATCCATTTCTATAAATAAATATTAAAACACATTATTAAAATGAACATAAACGTAGATATATTTTTTAGTAATCCTACCTGAATAGGGCTTGGAGTTTTCGACAACTTCTCTTCAAAAAAAATAAACTCTCCAAACCCCAAAAACTTCTATTTATATCTACAAATACTAGTTTTTTATGGAGCTACTAGACACTCCCCCACTCCTTTCATTGACGTCATTAATATGGCGCACATTCCTGTCTGCATTCCACAACGCCGAAGGTCCCTATACTTACTACTATGGCTTACGACATAAATAAATAAATAACCCTACATGAATATCTCATATTAGAAAAAATGAATTCCACAGCTCTCTGCAACTATATATGAAGTGTAAGAAATGAATTTTTATTTATATGCTACTTATATTTGCCACGATTTGTCTTATAACCTTGAATTGAAAATATTTCGAATATTTAAAAATATTTTTTTGTTTAAATTTGTAATAAGTATTTATTTAAAAATGTCTTCATCACGTGATGAAGTTAGAATTTTAAAAGAAGTAGAAGTATATCAGAAATATCCTTGTCTATATAAAATAATATTTAGGGAATACAAAAATAAGCATGCTGTCTTAAGGGTCTTAGAGCAGATTTTATGTAAAAAACTCAAAACTAATGAAACTTTCCCACATATGTGAATTTGTTTGAAATTACAAAATAATGTAAAATACATTTCCCTTCATCTCTCTGTCAAAGATTTTCCCAAATCAAAACTAATGATAACACCTATACATTTTACCTCAATATAGAATTGTCGTTATCCCAAATAATCCCGTATTCTTAAACTCAAAACTAATGAAACTTTCTCTCTTATATGAAATCGTTTAAAATTACAAAATAATGTAAAATACATTTCTCAAATATGTGTATTGTCGTAAAAATAATAAAATAAATTTCAAAATAATTTAAAATATATTACGCAATTATCTCCCTTTTCAAAATAACAAAGAAATTCAATTTTCATATCACGACGTCACATCAAAAAATTTCACCAATTAGCAACAACAAAACTTTCACCTCAAGACTGTCGCTAGTTAATGAGATTATAATTAGTTTTGGGCCGCGTAAGAACTGGGAGTATACACTACTCATATTGTAGTAAGACGTAGTTTACAACATAGATTTTCATCACATGTTTGGGCTGGTATCTTCAATGGGAATTTGCTTGCATCATATAGCCAATAGACTATATGGTGACCAGTATTTAAAATTTTTACGCAATGTTCTACCATAGCTATTAGAAGATGTTCCCTTACTCGTTTGTCAAAATTCATGGTTTCAGCATGATGGTGCTCTACCTCATTTTTCAAGAAATGTGCGGCAGCATTTAAATAATACTTATGGGAATAGGTGGATTGGCCGTGGGGGTCCTGTATCATGGCCACCAAGATAACCTGACCTCAATCCCTTTGATTTTTATCTATGGGGACTTTTAAAGTTTTTGGTGTATGATAATAAAAACCGCCCTGAAACTATTGAAGAATTGAGGATGGGGATTCAAAACTGCGCTGAAATTATTAACAAAAAAATTGTATGTACCTGGCATGTAGTGTTTTACTAATTCAACATAGTGCATTATGTGTAGCTGCGGGAAGTGACAATTTTGAACAATATTTATGAATCTTGCTTTTATTCTTGAATAGACTGTTCTCTGTGATCAGGCTGTATTACTGCCAAAGAAAACTGAGAAATCAACATAAATTGTTATTAAACAATTATAAAAAAATAGTTCTTTTAAGAACCACAAAATATTATATTAAAAAAGGATATCTAATATCAATTTTGCAAATTGACTTATTTCGAACAATATTTTATGAGTTTTGTGTTTATTCTTGAAAATTCAAAGTTTCTAGTATTGTTGCTATTTATTAGATAATCCATGCTGTTTTTTTTACTAAAAATAATTTTGCAGAATATTAATATTAATTTTTGATATGGTTCATGAACTTTCAAAATAAATTACTTTAGAAATAATTAAGAGTTGATTATACAGAATCGTTACATAAATTAATTTCATGTAATACAGGCATGTTTTTATTTACAGAAGAATGCAAATGCGTTGTCAGTGGTCCAGTGGTACCAAAAAGGTTAATTTAATGAAAAGTACCCATAAATATGCGCATTTTTTTTTAATTCACTTTCGTAATCTAAACATGTCATACTACTCACCCTTAAATTTATGACATTATGTTCATTTCTATCCTTTATATATGTTAAGGAAAAACATTCAGCCATTTTTTTTTCTTTTTACTAATGTCACAAGAGATTGACAAATGTTAATTCAATTTTAGTTTCATCTATCCACTTTTACATTTTTGTAATTGCAAGTGATTAATAAACCATATTGAAGTAAACTCTGTTAGTGTTTAATTTCACCGTTACATTAATATGGTAGCACAGCGTAATTCAAAAACACGAAACAGAGTTGCCAGCATGGAATTCCAGGAAATCGAATAACTGCGAGGCGCAGACAACTGGAGTGTATGGAAGTTTGTGTTTGTGATCAGGAACCTTCTAAGGGGAACTGAGAATGTGTACGAGTTATATGTTGGAGAAATCACAAAACCTGCCGAAAGAAGCTGCAACATCTGATGTGGCCGCATATAATGCGAGTTTGAAAATATGGCATAAAACGGATAGATTGGCAAGTCAAATCATTGTGAAGTCCATCAAAAGTAAAGTTTTGTCGTTGCTCATGACATGTGAAATTGTCAGAGATATGTGGGTTAAATTACATACTATTTATGAACAGCAAACACAACAGGCTGCTCATGGTATTGTATTGTTTATATACGAGGGTTTAAGCGTTTTGTCGCTTTTTGTCAACGCGACCTGGAAGATCTATTGTGACACAGCCCTTACTTAGTTTTCCGGAAGTAGTTCTAGATGTAGCCGATTATGGCTCCAGGAGTCAAGTTCTTGATCTCATCTGCCGTAAGATACCTCTTACCTAGTTGATTGAGTCACTGCGTAGTTACGGCTGTGCATTCACACAGTATGTGTTCCGACGATTTTTCGTCGTCTTCACAGAGTCGACAGATTTCATTTTCAGCTTTACCAATTTTATGCAAATGGTACTTTAAAGGACAGTGGCCAGTGAGAACTCCTGTCATTATGTTAAGATACATACTGGTCATACTGTTCAAGCTGATTTTTTCAACGTCAGCATGGATTCGACAGATGACCTTGTGGTACATATTGCAAAATTCGAGGGGCTTGTATTACGTTTACAGTAACTGAGAGTGAAGCCAAACGAATCGTCTCTCATAGTGAATTTACTGGATACATTGCCAGATGAATACGAAAGCTTGAGACAAGCTTGGTGGGCTAGACTGGACGACCAGAGAACTCTGGCCTATCTGATGAACATTTTGACATAGGATGACAGACGACGTCAGCAGCTGGCTGTAAAACGAGAAGAACTGGTGACACTAATGGCAAGCAAGGTCAAAGTAGATGTTAAGGAAAATTGAATAAAGGATCCAGAAATCCAGCTGATAAAAGTGCAGAAAGAAGATCGCCACTTCGATACTACAATTATGGGATTATTGGCCATATGAAGAAGAAATCTAAAGCAAAGCAAGGACTCAGGTGGATCAAAAGCGGTCAAGAATAGTAACAGAAATCAGGCTTTCATCAGTGAGATTATGAACACGGAGCCAGATAAAGACATGTGGATTGTAGATTCTGGCGGTACTGATCATTTGACATTTCTTCGAGACTGGTATTTTTCATACAGACTTTGCAATACCAAATAAGATATACATTGGTAACAAGTCATTTATGTATGCTAAAGAATGCGGAACAATACTTTTTGAAACAGAGGTAAATGGTGAGTAGTTATCATTCCACATGGAAAATGTTTTGTACGTGCCCAATACTCGCAGGAATTTATTTTCAGTCACATCTGCTTTAGAAAAAGGCTTGACGTTTACCTAGACAAAATCTTACAGTGAATTTATAAAATATGAAATGGTCAAAGCACAAGGAATTAGCTACTGACAACTTTAAAATGACAATAAGAAGAAGGTACCGGAGCTAGCACAAGACAACGAAACTAACGTGTCAGTCAAGGATTTACTCCACTTTTGTCATGAATACCTTGAACATCAGAACAAGCATCATGTTTTAAATATTCTTTAGCGAGGAGCATTCCTCGAGGGTAAACAAGAGAGGACGACTTTTATAAGAAGACAACAGCGTTCGACGGAATGTACAGAGCTTAGGCTCACTCACTTGTGTGGTCCGATGAAATCTGCATCACTGGGGGCTAAGAACTTCGTTTGTTTTACTTGCGATTACTACAGGATAAGATTCGTTTTTTTTTTAAAAGAAAAATCCAAGACCGTACAAAACATTCAGGACATGTTACAGGTCGTTTAAAATTGCTACGGATCTTTACAATGTGACAACGGGCAGGAATTTAATAACAGCACCATAATAAAGCTTCTGAATTCCAACGGCATCATACTCCTCGTCGCAAATCCTTACACCCCGGAGCAGAACGGCTGTGCTGAACGATCCAATAGAACTGTTGTGGAATTGGCTGGCACAATGATTCTGGCGAAGAATCTACTAAAAGCATTTTGGGCTGAGGCGATGAATAGTGCTGTGTTTGTGATAAATCGAGTAAAGTTAAAATTAAAACACCTTACGAGCTGTTTACAGGTCAATCTGGACTCTTCTGTAACCTACACATTTTTGGTACTGAATGTTTCATTCATGTTCCGAAGCAGCAACGTAAGAAGTGGGATCTTAAGGGACAAAAAGGTAGATTCGTCAGATATTTGGAGGACATTGACGGATTTCGAGTTTTGGTGCAGCCTGGGAATAGAGTTATTCGAAGCAAGAATGTCGTGTTCTTGCCGGAGAGTGCTGGAGAAACGCAGGCTTTGTTTTCGTCTGATGTCAACAACGAGATCAACACTTGTCTGGATATGAAAAACGACGAATTCCTTGATGCTGAAATTCAGTTACCGAAAATAAAAGATTCTGTCGCAATTGATCAATTACATTCTTGTTATAGCTTCTGCTAGTCATAAGTGAATTGTATTGTGTGCAGTAGTGAATTAATCTGATCAGCAGAAATCCAGTGTGATAATGTTTACATTACCTACATACGGTCTGCTCTGGTTTAGATCGATCTGAAATATTGTGTCTAAAATCCAACGATAGAAAAATTAGTTTCCTGTGTTCTAGTTATAAAACTATCAAAGTGCAATAAAACCAAATTAATGTGCTTCATACAATAATTGATAAACTTCAAAATGAGATTCAGCTATTAAGAAAAGAGTTAAGTTTATCTAGATCCAATAAAAATTCAGTTAGTCAAACGCTCGACCTTCAAACTGAAGAATTAACCAGAGAAATAAATGAGAGACAGTGGCGTGCGAATAATGTTTTATTCTATATTTCAGAATCCGTTCTAGAAACTGTTAGTGATAGAGTAAAATAAGATTTATACACGGTTTCTACTATAATAGCACAGCTAAATTATACTCAAAATGACATTAAAATCTTTCATGTCGGCAAATTTGATAAAGACAAAATAAGACCTATTAAAGTAATTTTCAAAAGTGCTGCAGATGCTAAATATATACTTAAACATAAGGACAAACTTGAATATCCCAGTTTAAAGTATCATGTGACCAAACTTAATCGTAACGTGAGTGTTTCAATAAAATTAAAACAGAACAAGATAATTTATACGGAGAAGGCATTTTAAATAAAATCACTAGGAAATTTATTACTGACAATAAAGAGAATATTATAATTACCAAAGCCGATAAAGGCTCAAAAACTATCATCTCCAACTCCTTGGACTACAAACAAAAAGCTGAAATAATCTTGAATGATACCAAAACATACAAACAACTAACAAAAGATCCACTTAAAATATTAGATAATAAAGTCAAAAAAAAAAATTAAAGAAAAACCTGAACTATACATACAACATCCATCTAAAGGCAGAATGTACATGCAACCGAAGAAACACAAATCAGGTATTCCCTTGAGACAAATAACGGCTACTATAGATACTGTGTTTGAGATTTTAATTGTTGTCAGCTCCGTATATTGTCAAAGGTACAACAAATATTTGCCAATGTCAACGCAATATACGCTTCTCTGTATTTTTTTGTAGTTTATTGTTAGTGGCGCTGTCGCTAGCGAATTTTGTTGGTTTTAAAACATAGTACAAGGACAAGTTCTGTTCGGTTCCGGCGTTGCCGCGCCAAAGGTTGTTTTGTATCGGTCCGCAACAATCCATTGTTGTACTGCTCCAGTAAAGTATTTACATTTGTTATATCTGTTATTTGTATAGTTTTGGTTGTGCTGTGTGTAAATAAATAAGTGTTTTTCGCGTGGTTGTGTGAAAGTGAGATTTACGACCTCACCAACTGTTCCATCATCCATACTCGATATCCTGGGTATCCGTCCCTGTTATACCGCACATACTGTAACATATAATTTGGCTAAATTTTTAATCAAATACTTTCTAAATTAACTTCAAAATCAGACACAATTATTAAAACTCTTTTAATCTGGTAAATGACATTCAAAACCTTAATTTTTGCATGTTCTGTTTAGATGTTACGGCCTTTTACCCCTCCATCCCTCAACAACTTGTCACACAATATATTGACCAACAATGGCAACAAATTACAGAATTTTCAAACCTCACTAAAGATGAATTCATTACCTTTGTGTCAAAAGTTCAATTTTCAGTTTCGATGGTAAAATTTACAAACAACTAGAGAGCTTCCCTATGGGATCATCTCTTAGTGCATCCATCTCAGAAATCGTACTTCAAAATTTGGAAAACAGTTTAATCCATGAAGAACAATTATATATAATTTATTACAAACGTTACGTTGATGACTGCTTTCTCATTGCCCCAACTAACCAAATTCAAAATATATTTGAAAAATTTAAACTATATTAAAAATACTCTCCAAGCAAAAGGTTATCCTCCAAAATTTATAGACAACAATATAGAAAAACGAATCAGTTGTATTACCAACCGCCGCCTCCAACAAGTTGTTGTTGACAATGGAGAACCTCTCTCAATTCCTAACTGTGCCAAAATTTCACATAACATTAATATTAACTACAGAAATAAAAATATAATTACAGAATCAAATATCAAAATTGCAAATTGCAGTAAACCAAAAATTCATCATATACTATTTTGATAGTTTCACTCATATATATATATATATAAATATACAGGGTCAATACTGAAAACCTTGACATAGGGAAATAACATGGGAAAACAGTTTTTTGCTGTTTCCATCTGTCCCGCTAAATAAAATCGGGTGTATATGGTATCGTTAGTTAGATTACTTAATTTTGCATCTAATAAAACTAAATGTTGTGTAATATGGCCTTTTCTAACTGAAATATTTGATAAAATAAATTGTATTTTGAAGGTTACCCTTCATATTTTCGAATAAGAAACGTCTAAAACAAAATGCTCCATAGCCGAGTGGATACGAGGGCTGATTCACTAGTGGTGGCAAAGTCCGGAAAAATTTGAGTCCGGACCCAAAGAAAAAAAAAGTCCGGACTTAAAAAAGTCCGAACTTTTCTGACAGTGTAAAATGCACCTTCACGGTCCGGACCCGTCCGGTGCATTTGTGTACCAGTGCACGGTCCGGTCCGGTGCGGTGCATAAATAAATTTACGAAGCAAATAAAATTAAGTTTAAGTGAAAAGTATATTTTTGACAGCAATGATTTTAATACCCTAAAAGAAAGAAAACCGAATATTTTTTCGACTTCTTTCACTAAACACGAATGAATGACGAATGAAACAATGAACCTGGACAATCGAAATAAGTATTGCATTTACTGGGAAGGTAATATAATAAAATTCTGAGAATTATTTGGATCTAACTGTAAAATGTTTACAGGTATCCTAAGACAATGGGTTTTCCGATTCTTCATTGAAAAAGAAAAGAATTGTTACCACCTGCCTTGTTCTTAATCCTCTTATTTACAACCATTATACCTTATAACACAGCCTTAGTTGGGCCGAGATATAATACTTTTAAGGTACGTTCACAGCTCTTAACGTAGTCGTAGTTTTTGTTTCTCGACGTAGGGGAGAGTAGCCTAATTTGGACCATAGCCTAATTTGGACCGCTATGGTATCCAAAGATTGATAAAATCTGTGCGATTTTAGATAGACTACTTGTTATACGTAGAGGTAGACCAGATTAATGTAATCGTGTTTGTGAAAAAATGTCTCATGGTTACATTAAGAGAAGGGTTATTTGTTTGACTACGAAGAAAATTTGTTATTTTGATGTAAGAGTGAAAGCCGTTAGTTCGTCCAAACGTAAGTAATTACAAGTCCTCTTATATCATCATAAAGCTTACTTATCTATCTATAATTTCCTGTTACAATTTTATGAGTTTATGTTACTTTGACATTTTTGTATAATTTTAAGTATAAAATATTCAAGTTGCCCAAGTTGGACCGAAAACAGTTGCCCAAATTGGACCGACAAAAATTGTGATTACGGCACAGAATAGTACATACAAAAGCGACACGTCGACATGTCGGTACCTTTCATGTTACCCTATTCAGTTCTACGACCTTGGAGCATTGTGTAGACCTTTAAATTTGTTGACTTCTCCTATCTCTCCCTAAGATGTGACGAAACTATCCGATTTTAAACAATGAGCCCTTTAAATATGTTGCCTTTCCCCATCTCTCTGACAAAATGCGAAACATAAAAAAGAAAATGGTGATTCATGGTTTTGTACATTGTGTGAAGAAACCAAGGAAGAAAATATGATACAATATATAAAATGTCACACTTGGATTCATTCTTAGTGTGCTGGAGTTAGTGCTGTAGTTAAAAGGTTCTATTGTTGTAATCTTTGTTAAGAAAGCTAATGGTCCAATTTAGGAAGCTAGCGGTCCAAATAAGCCGGTTTCCTATATTGGACCGATGACAAGATTTTTTTGAATTTATTTTTTACTATTATAAATGGTATTTAAAATTTAATAAATGGTTTTATTTTGAAGGTACACTTAGTGAGTTTCTTTTCTACTACTTAATTTTTCTTGACACGTCTTCCGTGCCTTTATATAGTGAATATTATAAAATTGGTCCAAATTAGGCTACCTTCCCCTAAGCGTAAATATATGTCGAACGTGAATACGGCTGAGCATTCACATCGCTTAACTTTGTTTCTCGACGTAGACGTAGTCGCTGCGCACAAGCGTAAAGTTTGCAAACTTCATATACTCGACGTAGTATCTCGACGTATTTCGGTTGGAGCGAGAAGAGGCTATCCTTTCTCATGAGCAGTAAATGTGCGCAGTGTGACCAAATCTGTGTGTTCAATATCTGTCATTTGTATTTTGCTTTTATTTAATAAAAAATGGATAATAGAACGAAAATAATAGTAGGTTCTATTGTAAAAAAAAGCAGAATAGTTGGAATAGCTGCTCTGTCAACAGAACCACATGTCAAAAAAATTATTGTTTAATTTTAAATAAATATAATTTTATTTTATACATTTCAAATGTGAAACGTAGCAATATTTTATTAATATAAATAAAAATTTTGACATTTAAATTGCTATATTTAAAATATTATGGTTTGTTCACCTCTATTTTTTAACCTAATTTTTTAATATTATTTTGCATTTATATAGATTAAATAAATTTTAACGTTATTATATTAGTAATAGCATTATTAATCCAAGAACATATTATGTCTAAACGTATTTATTACATTTTATTTTTATTTAATGTGAACAAAAATTCACAACGACGAATGCTTGTGTTAAGAGCTGTGAATGATAAAAATTTTTATGCTTACGTCGAAAACAAAAGTTCAGTGACAACGACTAAAAACAGTGTTTATGTTAGAGCTGTGAACCTAGCTTTACTTATTTAAGTTAAGAATGCTAAATAATTTTTTAGGATGGAACCAGCCGGGTCCGGACTATCGCGGGTCCGGACTATCGCAGGTCCGGACTATCGCAGGTCCGGACTATCGCAGGTCCGAACACGGACGGGTCCGGACTCGGACGGGTCCGGATTTTTTCATTAATTACTTTGGGTCCGGACTAAGTCCGGACCCAAAGTACGGACTCAAAAAAATCCGGTCTCCGTTGCCAGCACTACTGATTCACAACATAAATAATCTACAAGACCTGGTTCGAGACCACCTCAGCCCTACTTTTTTTTATTTAAATTATGCATAAAATATCTCTATTATATCAGACTATTTTAATAAAACAGCAATATTCATATTTTTATAAATAAAAAATATCCAAATATTTAATAGAATTATTATTTGCTGTCTGCCAAACTTAATAATTAATTCGAAATTAGTTTTTGATGTATAATTTTGTATTTCATGTTTCGAAACATGATATTTTAAGTATAATTTAATTTTAAAAAAAATAGGGCCGAGGTGGTCTCGAACCAGGTCTTGCAGATTATTTATGTTATGAATCAGCCCTCGTATCCACTCGGCTATGGAGCATTTTGTTTTTGACGTTTCTTATTCGATAATATGAAGGATAACCTTCAAAATACAATTTATTTTATCAAATATTTCAGTTAGAAAAGGCCATATTACACAACATTTGGTTTTATTAGATGCAAAATTAAGTAATCTAACTAACGATACCATATACACCCGATTTTATTTAGCGGGACAGATGGAAACAGCAAAAAACTGTTTTCCCATGTTATTTCCCTATGTCAAGGTTTTCAGTATTCACCCTGTATATATATACCGGGTGTCCCAGCTCAACCGACACATGAGAGATTTACATAGGAAATCAGTAAATTATGAATAGTATCTCCCCAGTGCAAGATATTAACTTGAAATTTTGTATGCTTATTGGGGAATATTATTTCTATGGATTACAGTTATTTGAAATATGTAATTTCGTCTGCAAGACGAGATTTATTAAATTATAAAATCCAACATTTTCGTTCAAAATCAGTCAGCCATGGAAATAAAAGAACATATCTATGTGACAGTTCTGACAGTTAATGACATGCCATTGTAGATATTTATATTTTTGTAATATTGGTATATTATTTAATAAAAAGAAACTAAATTCAACTTAAATAATATTAAAATACAGGGAATAAGAATTAAAATCAGTGATACTTCACTAAACTGTCAGATAAATATTTTCTTTTATTTCCATGGCTGTCTGATTTTGAACGAAAATATTAGATTTTAAATTTAATGTATATATATATATATATATATATATATATATATATATATATATATATATATATATATATATATATATATTTCATCTCGAGCATCGCAAAAATTTTGCTCACGGGTACAGGTCAAACCATCCATGGAATAATTTTAATATTATTTTATTAGATGTGCTTTAAAGTGGAATAGGGCCTTTTTGGGGTCTCATATTTTTACTGTGAGTGGTTTTCGTGTAAAAAATCAAAAACTATGCATAATTGGTACCTTGAAACAATGGATCCCAGAGTTTAACACGTTAACTGCCAGAGGTACATCTTATGTGTCTCACTAAAATATCCTCGTATGCTTTGAGATACATCGTTTGTGCCTCAGTGTTTGAATACACATTATGCTTCGTGGTCTAACGTTTGTACCTTGCAACGCATATCTGTGAACGTAGTTTAATTCTCGGTGCCTGGCAGACCAAAACCTATTCTTAGTGCATGATTTTTTTGTTTCTTAGTCTCTGAAATGATAAAATACTGCAAATTTTGTGCCTCAATAAAATTCTTCAAATTTTAGAGCAACATTAAAAAAAATGAATTCTGTTATCATACTTGTATTTTCTAATATGAAAACACCCTAAATCTGTAAAAAAGAAAAAATGGCCCCAGGGACCCAACTTTTTTTTTTAATGGTGGCAGTTAACTTGTTAAGAAGAATCACGCAGTTATCCGTCACTTTTGACAATCTGTCTATGAACTTTAAATGATTGTATCTTTTAATAGAACATTGATATCAAAGATTTGAAAACAGTGTCATGAATAATAGTCCTGAGCAAAGGTTTTTACCATTATTTTAAGTTTATTACACAACACATTTAATTATTTTAAATTTTGACGTTTCGAATTACATAAGTCAATGTTGCCAAATGTGTGATGAAATTACTAAACAAAAAACAAATATTCCTAAATTAATTTCACTGAAGACAGTGGCTTATTATATATTAGGATTGCCGATGGTAATTTTTAAATTTAAAAATTAACTACATTATTTTAATACAAACAGTGTTGCCAAATTATTAAGTAAGTAAATAAAAATCAAATGTTCGTAATTAAATTAAAACACTTTGCTTTGTTTGATATCAAAAGAAAGAAAACCATAAGGGCCGGTTTTGAAATGACAAAAAAAATGTGTCATGTCGATCTGCATTTGTTTTTCGTAAAAAGTACTTAGAAGTAGGTCGTCCTTGGGTTTTAAGGAAACGAAACAATGTGGACGGGTGTGCATGAATGACAAAAATGTTCTACGTAGATTAGAATTTGTTTTCTGCAAAATGTCAGAAATATTTTGTGTTTGGAAAAAGTTGTGAGAAGTATGTGGTGTTTAGTATCAAATGAAAGGGCTCGATAAGGGCTGGCGTGTAAAATTAACAAAAATGATCAATGTTGATCGGCTTTTGTTTTTTGCAAAACTTTCTCAAAGGTACGTCGAGTTTGGTCTCAAATGAAACGTCTCGTTGAGGGCTAGCGTGCAGAATTGACAAAAATGTGCTATGTCGATTGGTTTTTGTTCTTTGCAAAAAGTTGTCACAAGTTTGTGGTCTTTGGTATCAAATGAGAGGTTTCGATAAGGGCTGGTGTGCAGAATTAACAAAAATGGATAATGTTGCTCGGCTTTTGTTTTTTGCAAAAAGTTTTTAGAAGTATGTCGAGTTTGGTCTCAAATGAAAGGTCTCGTTGAGGGCTAGCGTGCAGAATTGACAAAAATGTACGACGACGATCGGTTTTTGTTTTCTGCAAGAAGTTCTCAAAGGTATGTCGAGTTTGGTCTCAAATGAAACGTCTCGTTGAGGGCTAGCATGCAAAATTAACAAAAATGATCATTGTTGATCGGCTTTTGTTTTTTGCAAAACTTTCTCAAAGGTACGTCGAGTCTGGTCTCAAATGAAACATCTCGTTGAGGGCTAGCGTGCAGAATTGACAAAAATGTGCTATGTCGATTGGTTTTTGTTTTTTGCAAAAAGTTGACACAAGTGTATGGTGTTTGGTATCAAGTGAAAGGTTTCGATAAGGGCTGGTGTGCAGAATTAACAAAAATGGTTAATGTTGATCGGCTTTTGTTTTTTGCAAAAAGTTTTTAGAAGTATGTCGAGCTTGGTCTCAAATGAAAGGTCTCGTTGAGGGCTAGCGAGCAGAATTGAAAAAAAAAATGTACTACGTCGCTGTTGGAATTGCGGTGAATTAGGTCATCCGCAAAGGCTCTGCAGAAAACAACAGAGGAAAGCAGAAGCAAGAACGGAAGAAAAAGAGTCGGGAAACTAAGTCGGGTTGATGCGAAGGGGCAATCGTCGAACCGTATTCCAGAAGCCCCAGAATCCATTAGTTATGTCGCATCCCCTCATCATCAAGCTAACAGTGTCTATGTAGACGGCTCTATCGACAGCAGGCCGCTTAAAATGTTGCTGGATACGGGTGCGACAAAAACAATATTTAGACCCGACTTAGCAAGAAAACTGTGCAGAAAACATCTACTTCCAACAAAGTGGCAGATACGCACAGCCACCGGAGAACAAGCTACAGCATCTGGAGAAATAGATTTGAGCATCACTGTTGAAAAAACGTGCATTAAACATCGTGTGCTGGTAGCTGATGTAGAAGATGAATTCATTCTCGGCATGGACATTATGAAAAAGCATGGATTTAAACTTGACCTGAAGAATAGAGTGATGATGGGCAATGATGAAGAACTGGTATTAAATCCACGAGACGACAATGCCATGCGAGTATTAATAACGGAAAATGTAACCCTCCCAGAACGGAGTGAATCAATCGTGGAAGCACAGTTAGACGGTAGCTTCTGTGAGGGAAACATTGTCATGCTCCAGCCGAAAAACGATGATGCCCAAACTGGGACCGGAGTTGTAATTGGAAAAGCCTTGCTCAAAACTGACAAAGTAATTCCAGTTCGAGTAATGAACATAAATTTTTATCCCGTTATACTGAAGAAAGGGACCATAGTAGGAGAATGCTCAACGGTATCATCGATTATTCGAACTGTGAAGGCCAAAGACAGCACAACCTGTGAAGTTCCGGATATTCTATTGAAGGAGCTGTCAACATCGTTCCAGGACTTGACCGCCGACCAGAAAACCAAGGCTAAGGGTTTAATTGGCAACTTTCAAGATGTGTTCCAATTAGACAAGAAAGACAAAGGAAGAACCAATGTAGTCCTTCATAAAATAGACACCGGAGACGCAAGACCCATCCGCCAAACAGCAAGAAGATTACCACTGGCGAAGCGGGAAGAAGCAGAAGAAATTATTGAGGACATGAGGACGGAAGGTGTGATTGAACCTTCAAGCAGTCCATGGGCTTCACCAGTGGTGCTAGTGAAGAAGAAGAATGGCTCTACAAGATTTTGCGTCGATTATCGTCAACTTAACAACGTGACGAAGTAGGATAGCTACCCGTTACCCCGAATAGACGATACTCTGGACACATTGGCAGGATCAAAGATTTTCTCTACCCTTGATCTAAAGAGCGGATACTGGCAAGTGGATTTAGACTCAAGAGACAAAGAAAAGACTGCATTTACCATCGGTACCGGTCTGTGGCAATTTACTGTTATGCCATTTGGGCTCTGCAATGCCCCTGCAACGTTTGAACGACTTATGGAAACCGTGTTGGCTGGACTGTCGAGGAAAACATGTTTGGTTTACAACGATGATATTATTGTGGTAGGAAAAACGTTCGAGGACCATATGAAGAACTTGGAAGAAGTTTTCCGAAGATTGAGGAAAGCTAACCTGAAACTCAGTCCAAAGAAGTGTCACTTATTTCAAAAAGAAGTTCATTATCTTGGACACGTAGTTTCTGGTAAGGGAATTGTAGTTGACCCGGAGAAAATAAAGGCTGTGAGTGACTGGCCAGTACCGAGAGATAAACACGAATTGAGGAGTTTCCTTGGTCTCTGTACATACAACCGACGTTATGTACCTGGATTTGCCAACATAGCGAAGCCATTGACAAGGCTTACTGAAGAAGGTAGAAGATTTATCTGGGAAATGGACTGTCAAGCCGCATTCAAACAACTTAAATATTCCTTGACAAACGCACCTGTCCTAAGTTATCCTTTACCAGAAGGAGAATTCGTTTTAGATACAGATGCCAGCAACGTTGGAATTGGTGGCGTTCTTTCCCAGATACAAGACGGACAAGAGAAGGTTATTGCCTATTTTAGTAAGACCTTGTCAAAACCAGAGAGGAATTATTGCGTCACCAGAAAAGAAATGTTGGCAGTC
This sequence comes from Stenolophus ochropezus, assembly GCA_035578165.1. Taxonomy (NCBI): domain Eukaryota; kingdom Metazoa; phylum Arthropoda; class Insecta; order Coleoptera; family Carabidae; genus Stenolophus; species Stenolophus ochropezus. Next base: position 2,252,546 of record JAQOWZ010000024.1, on the reverse strand, counting down.
ATGAAATCCGTGGAGGCATTCTACAAATATTTGTACGGTAGAAGATTTCTTATAAGAACTGACCATGCTGCTCTTAAATGGCTGCTACAATTTAAGAATCCTGAAGGTCAGGCAGCTAGATGGATTGAAAGATTGCAAGAATATAACTTTGTTATTGAGCATCGAGCAGGTACAAGCCATCGTAATGCTGACACATTATCAAGAAGACCTTGCCAGGACGAATGCAAGCATTGCAGTCGTCTAGAAGAAAAACTCTCTATCATCGCCAGAACAACAGTAGTGAATGATAGTTGGCAAACGGAAGACCTTCGCAAGGACCAAGAGAATGACAGGGACTTGAAAATCATACGGGATTGGAAACGTGGCGATAGCAGACCAGTTTGGGAAGATGTTGCACGACACTCACAAAGTGTAAAATCTTACTGGGCGCAGTGGGACTCTATTGTAGTTGAAGAAACGTGTCATAGAGAATACTGAAGGTACTGAGAGTAGGACCCAGTTGATAATCCCTAGGAATAGAGTACCGGAAGTATTGGAGGAGATCCATGACGGATCTGGACATTTTGGAGTGAATAAAACCCTTGAGAGAGTGCGCCAACGATTTTACTGGGTAAATTGCAAAGATGATGTTAAAGAGTGGTGCAAGAAATTTGTGGTCTGCGCGGGAAGTAACGGGCCACATAGAAAAAGAAGTGCTCCAATGCGCCAATATAACGTTGGAAGTCCCTTTGAACGCATTGCGATTGACGTGGCCGGATCATTCCCAGAAACTGACGAGGGAAACAAATACATAGTGGTAGTAATGGACTACTTCACTAAGTAGGTTAAGGCCTACCCATTACCCAACCAGGAAGACGTAACGGTCGCTGAAGTTTTGGTGAAAGAATGCATCTGCCGATTTGGAGTACCGCGAGAGATACATTCCGACCAAGGAAGGAATTTTGAGTCTGCTCTGTTCCAAAATATCTGCAAGATATTAGGAATAAAGAAAACCAGAACTACTGCATTACACCCGCAGTCTGATGGCATGGTTGAACGGATGAATAGAACAATAAATCGGTATTTTTTCAAAGGTAGTCTCTAACCATGAACGGGACTGGGACCGACATCTTCATCTGTTCTTGTTGGCTTACCGTTCAGCCGTGCATGAGACAACAGGGCAGACACCAGCAAACATCTTATTCGGGCGGGAGTTGCGCTTACCATGCGACCTAGTATTTGGCAGTAAACGTGGTGAAGATCTAGCCGGGGAGGACTATGTAACGGACTTACGGAGAAGAATGAATGACATCCATGAACAAGTCCGTACAAATATTCAAGGTGCCAGAGATCGGATGAAAGACCAGTACGATGTCAAGGCTGAAAAAGGTGGTTATCAACCTGGGAATTTGGTGTGGCTTTACAATCCACAAAGACGTCGTGGCTTATCACCAAAGCTGCAAAAGAATTGGGAAGGTCCCTACGAGATCGTAAAAAGAATAAATGATGTGGTTTACAGAATTAGGAAAACACCTAATGGAAAGCCGAGAGTAGTCCACTTCAATCGGTTAGCCCCTTTCGCTGGTGATAATTTTGACGATCATCGTGGAGCGACGGTATGCCGGTTGTAGCTGAAGAACCTACATTTGAAGACTTCATGGAAAGTCATTCTACAGGTCATAAGGCTCGGTATGGCGTGACACAAGAAGAACAACGAGATCTGTTCACCGTGTCCCCAGAGTATACCCTCGCACATTGTGTAGCAAAAGATATTAAAATGTCCCGCGGCATCGCTTCAGTTTTTAAAAGAAAATTTGGACGAGTACAAGAACTGACCAACCAACGTCTAACTGTCGGAAAAACGCTACAACTGAAGGATGATAACATAGAAAACAAGCGATACCTTTACTATCTGGTTACCAAACAATACTCATACCAGAAGCCGTCATACCGCAGTTTATGGGACTCGTTGTGCGATATGAAGGACCATATTTTGAAGAACGACATCATGAAGCTGGCAGTACCGAAGATAGGCTGTGGACTAGATGGTTTGGATTGGAGGATTGTTAGAAGCATGTTAGAAACAATCTTCCGCTTTACCGGAGTGGAAATACTAGTCTGCAGCTTCAACTCTACCGGCCAAGAAGAGCTCAAACGGACCGTCGACTGTTATTTCTTCAAGACTTCCAGATGCACCAAGGGTGATGCATGCAGATTTCGTCATAACGAACTGTTCCGGGACGAAACAGTCTTAAGGAGGGGGCAATGTAGCGAACCCAGGGTCGCGGCGCGAGAGGCGGCGCGGGCGGCGGCCGCTAGCGAACAGGTCAGAACACGTCCGTCCGCTCCCCATTGTTCTGATTTCCAAAGAATCAAAGAATATTCTAGAATGAAGTGTTTTAATATAAATACCCCGAGCAAAAGATCGCGAGGACAGTCTTGTATCGATACGTGTTGTGAACAGATGGTGATATAAATAAATAAAGAGTGATATAAATATTTTTGAAATAAATATTGCGTAGTTCTAATTGTCTTAGTGTTTAAGTCTTTATTGATATATGTTAGTCTTAAATTAGTGTTTATATTTGTTAACTCTTAGTGTTAGTTATTTTTCATTATTCTTTATAATTCATATTTCATGTTTTAATCAATTTTACACTTCACTTAAATAAATAAAACGTTACAATACGATAATTATTCATAGATTTTGCAGACTTTGAAAGAAATTAAAAATGGCAGATTCAACGGTGATGATGTCGCCAAGAGTATCAGTATTAAAAAAGTCATGCTTGATCTGGAATTCCGAATGGCCATGGTTGTGGCCAAAAAAAATCTTATCCACGCTACAATCTGCAGACGCAGCTTTGTAAGCCCGAAGCTAGGGATTGAAAAACGCCATAACAATCATAAAGTGTGTCGAAGATGAAATTATGAAATTAAGATCAAATCAAATGTATAATCAAATTCTGGAAGAAGCTAAGTCTTTAACAAGCGACGACTGCGGCGAATCTAAAAATAGGTCACAGACCTTGAAGAGGCATTAAAAAAACCAAATCGGATGGATGACTATTTGACATATGGCCCCTCCTGTTCTTCCGCCAGACAAAATATAGAAGAGAACGACGAGCCATTTAAGTCTGAATATTTCAAAACGTTGGACATACTAATTGCTGAATTACAAAGAAGGTTTTCGGACAACGATGAACTAATCAGTTCGATTGCGAGTCTCGATGAGTTGGATGTAGATAAAATGGTTCTACTGAAAAATTTGGGTAAGTTTGAAAAAATTTATTAATTACAATATTCGCCATGTTCAATTTACAATTTTAACTAATTTTTCAGGTCTCATTCCATCAAGAGAAGAGGCTAGTGTGGTTAAAGCTTACTTGAGTCGTAACGAGGATAAAATGGAAAATACATTGAAAGTTTTGTACAGGCAACGAGAAGCAATCAAAGATACATAAGAACTTTCTGTATCTGTGGCGACTATAGGATGTAGCACTGCAGTGTGCGAATCTACGTTTTCAACTTTAACTGCAATCAATAGGCCTCAAAGGCTGTCAATGGGTCAAGAGAGAATGGCTGGTATGGTATTCCTGGCCTTTGAAAAAATAAAGAACAAAATCAGTTGATCTGAGCAAAGTTCTTCGCATTTTTAATAACATGGCGAATCGTAGAATTCAGCTTTTTTAAATATTTTTTATTATTATGGTAATTATTGTAATAAGTTTACAGAAACAATATAATCTAAATGGTATTTTTGGTCGTATCTATTTACTCGTATCACACCACCCAACAATTAATTATTACCTTACTTTCACTCAGACGTGGATCTCTGCATCCAAATCTGGAAGTTCAACGATCTTGTTCGCTTGTTCTTCATCATTGATTATTTAATAGTTATTAGATCCATGCTCATGCTCTCTCACAAAAATTACTTGTCTACGAATAACTATTAAATTTACATTTAGGAGCCCGTGCTTCGAGGGCAGATCAATTATATTTTTTTTTACTTCCGTCCTACCTGTAACCAATGCTGCCCTGCCTCAAATTCGACTCTAGCTACAGCCCTGGATCACGACAACGATGCTGAAGTGATTTAAGAGTCATTTTTGACCCGAGTTGTCGTTACTTCGCAAGAATTATGAGTAATTTTTACCTATTAAATTCATTTGGAAAGTAAAACTTCGGTAAATTTGACTACAAATTTACGTTCAAAAACAGTGTTAAAATAATACTGCTTCCTGACGTCACAAAATAATATAATGTTTTTAATATTTATATATTCTAATGTGTTAGAAATAAATAATATAATTATATTCTTATGTGTTTGATATCCTGAAGAGTAATTTTTTATAATTATATTATATATTTTAAATTATTAAAATATTATTTATTATAATACCTTTTATTTACAACTGGCTATTACAAACCAACAAGAAAATATGATAAATTACAATGAGTCGTGAGAGGAGTGCTTGCAATAATTGACTTCTTAATTTTACTTATTATAATTTAAATGCTTAAATGTAATGGTTTGCTTTTATTCAGACTTCTTATGTCGTTTTCATTATTTAATAAATTTAAGGCAAGCTCATGCGGGTGGTTGGTTAGACGTTTCTCGTATCTTTTTGCGTATTCCTTAATTTTTTCGTGTACGTACATTATTCCTAGGTCTCTATGAATTATTTCGTTGTTTATGTACTAGGGAGCCTTGATAATTATTCTTAGAGTTTTATTTTGGAACCTTTGAATGATGTCAGTATTTGTCCTTTTAGCGCATCTCCAGAATTGGATCCCATGTATCCAGATTGGTACCAAAGTTACTTTGTAGAGTAATATTTTATTCTCTTGGGATAGCTGTGACTTTTTTCCTAGCAACCATTACATTTTTCTGAGTTTTATGTATAGTTGTTTCCGTTTTGATTGTAAATATTTTCTCCACGTTAAACGTTTATCTAGATGCATATAGTCGCCGCTAGCCTATATGGGAGTGACGTCAGTTCAAAGAATTTTATCATACATATTCAAAGTATCACTTGTCTTTGTCTTACTGATTACAGTCGTATAAGTCTATGACTTGAAGTTTGTCTAAGGGGCGGGGCTTATTTGTTTTAAGGTTATTTTTTCTATTCTATTTCTTTTAATTAATAATAACAATATTTATACCTAAAATATACTAATATTTATTTATTTCATTAAAAATGCCGAGAAATATTATTAACAGCACTTGCCAGCATTTAATTTTAAATATTTTTGAGTTTTTTAAATTATTTATGTCAATGTGACAGTTCGGTTATTAATTTTGTTTTACATTGTATATTTTCATAATATCCTATTTTATAGATTTTTAAATCAAATGATATTTCTGTTACCTCTTACTACTAATAATTATTATAATTTAAATATCTAAAATAAAATATAATTATATTTAATAATCGTAGTGCCATTTTTGAACCTTAATATTAACTAAAACCAAATCTTAATTCATACGAATATTCACATGACGATCAAGTGACGTCACTCCCATATAGGCTGGCGGCGACTATACCTAGATAATTATAATCGTTTTTTGAGGTAGTAAATTATTATTCAATTTGATTTGAGGGTATTGTACATGTCGTGTGGTGAAGACGACATTAACTGATTTGTTTTCATTTAATTGTATGCGCCATTTTTGAGCCCAGACTTCAATTCGTTTTAAAGATGATTGAAGTATCTTTGTTGCTTCTACTGGATCTGAATGTGATGCGAGTAGTGTAGTATCATCCGCATATGCTGCTGTTAGTATTTCGTTTACGTTTCGTATGTCTGCTGTAAATATTTGATAAAGTATAGGGACACTTCCCTGAGGTACCCCGGCTTGGATGGAATATAGTTCTGATCTACTATATTCGTAGTAAACTTAGAAGTATCTGTCGTGAAGATAAGTCTCCATTAATAAATAATATTCATGTGAGAGACAGTGTTTTATTTTGTATAAGAGTCATGTATGCCAAACCCTATCGAATGCCTGACTTACGTCTATAAAAGCACCGTTGCATACTTTTCTTTCCTCGAATCTTTCTTGTATTTTATTTACAATTCTATTTGCTTGTTCTATAGTTGAGTGTTGTTCGCGAAACCCAAATTGGTGCGGCGGAATGATGTTACTCTCTTTTACAATTGGTTTCAGGCGTTTAAGAAGAAGTTTTTCAAGTAATTTTCATACAGATGAAAGCAGTGATATTGGTCTATATGGAGAAATATTGTAATCTGATGATGGCGTTAAATATTTGAGTTAATAATACAACTGCTTTCTTGGGGATCTCTTTTAGGATTTTGGTAGTAAGAAGATCATATCCTGGTGCTTTCTTCTCCTTCATGTGTAATATTTCTTGATTGATTTCCGTTAGCGAGAAATGCTTTATTGGACAGGAGAGCTGCAATGAAACTTCCAGGAATTGTACTATTTTATCTTCGTCTTCATATGTTGTTGGGATGTTGGTCTGGAACACTATTGATAAATGTTTTGCGCAGATTCCAGCTTTTTCTTGATCGTATCTCGCCCATTTGCCATCTTCTTTGCGTATTGGTGATACATATTGTTGGAGCCGTTTTAATCGTTTAGTGGCTTTCCACAGAGCGTAATCGTCTTGAGGTTTGTTTCATAGGTTTTGTATGTACTCTTGAAAGGATTAGTTTTTGATTTCAAGTAGTATTTTTTTTATCTCTCTCGATATTTTGTTTAATTTAGTTTTGTCATCCGGGTGTCTTGAGAGATGCCACTTCTTCCGTGCTGCTCTTTTTTCTGCAATTTTTTCCTTTGTATATTTGGGATAGTTGACGTTACTTTTTGCATTTATGCTTGGTGTGGAATTCCATGCAGCACTCTCTTTTGTTATGTGTTCGTCTGCTTCTTCTATGTTATGTTCAGATTGTAGCGTTGTTTGTAGATTTATGCATGTATTTATGTAGTTACGAAATTTGTTCCAGTTTGTATTTGAATTATATAGCGGTGGAGTTTTGTCTTTGCCAATAATTGTGGAACTTATTGTCAATATTATTGGCGAATGGATAGATGTAAGGTCATAATTAAAGGATATATTCGTATAATTTGCAGATATTTTGTTAGTGACGAAAAAGTCTAATAATTCTGTTATTTGCAGGATTTGTGGGCCAGTAAGTTAGTTTCCCAGTGCTTAGGTACCCATATTGGTTATTCGTTATTCTTTCCATAGTTCCCTTCCTTTGGGATTATAGGTTCATTGCACGTGCTTTTCGTTAGAATCGCCGCCAATCTGTTGCCTAGAGTATTCCTCAAATTGTTCATTTTTAATCGCATTGTTAGGGGGGCAGTATATTGCAAATATAGTTAAATCTACATTTATTTTATTTTTATATAAGTAGCTTGGAGGAAGTCTTTTTCGCATTTTTCCATCTCGTAATGTCTAATTTTGTCTTTTATAATGGCAGCTGTACCTTCATGGGCTGCTCCATCATGATGTTCGGTGTGGTGTGTTTTACAATCTGGGATTTTCAAGTATTTTTTATTTATGAAATGTATTTTATTGGAAAGAAACTTGGGAACTTGTAATTTGTTAAATAAATTTTAATGACATATGACGTTTCGGATTTATTATTAATCCATCATCAGCTGGTTAAAATGCAATATAAAATTACAAAAATGTTACAATACTTGTACAAGTAATTACACTCACCAATGGTATATTGTCGAAATACATGTTGTTGTATTGATAGATAAAAACCACGAGGAAAAGTATTAATTGGAAATCTACATTATAACAAGCTGTTTATGTGTAAAACACCTTATCCTACGAAGGATAGGTACGAACTGTTTAAAACTAGTGTAATGCAAGAGAAGAAACGAAGTAATAAAAAGAAGATAACCAACATGTCGCATACATAGCAAATATAAGGCGGCAATTTTTTTTTTTAAATGTTATTTTAATAATGGTAATAACTGTTTGAGGTGTTGAATATTGTTATTGAAATCAATGTAATTTTTAATATTATTTTCTTTGTCCATATTGATATACATGGTCTCGTAAAGGAGTCTGTGTTACATATATGGAACAATATCTAAAATTTTAAATTCTTTATAATTGAACTTGTGTCCAGTTTCTACTGAATGTTTGCAAAGAGTACTGTGGTACTCGTTGAGCTTAAGGCAATGATAGTTATGTTGATGGATGCGTTTTTGAATTGGTTGGGATGTCTTCCCTATATATTTTTTTATTACATGAACCACATTCAATCTGATAGACGAAATTTTTAAAACTACCAATGTCTGTTTTATCTTTAAGTTGAGAAAATAAAGTATTAGTGGTGACATTGCAATTATTAGCTATTCTGATGTTTGTATGAATGAAAATTTGGTGTAAAACAGAATTAAGTTCATGGTCAAATGGAATTTTGGCAAAAATCTTGTTAGATTCTTGTATCCCTTCATCCTCAACAACTGCATTACTCTGTTGGTGTAATAATTTGTAATATCTTTTGTGTAAGTATTTAGAAATGAAATTTTGCGGGTAACCATTTTGTAAAAGTGTGATATGTATGTATTCTAAATTTGCAGTATGAAACTGTTCATGAGAAAGTTTTATGGCTCTGTCAGTATTGTAAATTCGTGTAAGAGAAAAAATGTAAATATCGGCCCGAAGCTGTAGGCTTACGGTACCAGTTTGTGACAATGCGGTTGTTAAAAATTGTTAAAGTTGTGTCTAAAAAATTAATACTATTGTTGACGGAGTGTTCAATTGTGAATTTATGTTTTGGATGAAAAGAGTTAAATTTTGTAAGAATATTGTTTATGAGATGAGATGGGGCTATAACAATGCAACCGTCCACGTATCTTTTATAATACAAGATATTAAGTTAATTGTCAGTAAGAATCTCATTTTCCAGTTTTTGGAGAAATAATTCAGCTAATGAACTGCTAATACTAGTACCCATGGATGTACCATCGATTTGCATGTAATATTTGTTGCAAAAACTGAAAATTGAAGATTGAAAACATCATTTAAGACCAGTAATAAATTGTTCCATAGAAATATCTGTGAACTTTTGCAAATTATGCCACTGTTCCTGTATACATTGTAATACAAGTTGTTGAGGGATAGAGGGATACAAAGTAGTTACATCAAGAGAAAACATATTGTAATTATCAGGAATTTATAATTTAGAAATATCGTCTACCAGATCGAATGAGTTTTTGGTTATGTGCGGAGATGTAGAAGTTATATTATTAATAGTTAAGTTTAAAAATTTGGAAAGTTTGTATGTAGGGGTGTCTAAAGTTGAAGTAATTTGACGGAGGGGTACATTATTTTTGTGAATCTTAGGTTGCATGTACATCGTACCGATTGATGGATTTTTTTAATTAATTCAGGTTTATCTACTGAATGTAAGTAAGATTTGCAGTTTTTATCTAGCTTATTAATTGGATTTTTATTCAATGGTTTATATGTATCTGTATCATTTAATATTTCAAAGGCTTTCTTATTGTAATCTTCTCTATACATTATAACAGTCTTTACGCCTTTATCAGCTTTAGTGCAAATAATGTTGTCTTTATTATTTTTAATGAAATCTTTGGCTTTACGAATCCATGCTAACAAATCTATCTCTGGGAAGGATAATATTTCTGTTTTTAGTTGTGTTGATCTTTTTTGTAATAAATGACTAATTTTGTCTTTTACATCGGGTTTATTGGGAAGGTCGGATTTGTCAATAGTTAATGATAAGTTTACATAACTGTCTATTATAATTTTTTTGCTATTTCGAAAATTGTTGTGTTTATAGCTGTATTTAGGTTCCATGTATTTCACTTATCAGTAGGATATCAATCTTTTGGTCTGTAAAGAAATATTCGATTTCTTGGTGGTGATTTGCTAAACCATTAGCGTTCCACAAGGCTAATCTGAGGCTTCTATCCCTTACTGTTATTTTTGACTAATGTAGTTAATAGGTTTAATATCCTTCTATTTTGTTTCATTAACTGTGTATACATGGTTTCGAATTTTTGTAAAAATTGGGTCAAAGTAATATCTTTGTTACTTTGTTGTGAGTAATTTAAATGTACTATCTGAGCTTAGCTAATATCTTTATTTATTATTACGGCATTTCTTTTTATTCTGCTTATATCCTCACTATCTTCATTTGATTGACTAATAACTTTTCGAGTAAAGTTTGGGTTTATTGATTTGTTTCGTATATTTTGTAATTCTCTATATACTTCGCATCTCTTGTAATTTGCTGGGTGTTCACCTTGGCAGTGTATTCATTTAGTTGGAGTTTTTTCTTCTTATTGCAATCCGTTGTGGGATGTGGACCTGCGCATTTAACACAGCCATGCATTCTGGTACAATAACTTTTGGTGTGGCCAAAGCCCTGGCAGCGAATACACTGTGGTATATCTTTTCTTTATCGAGGCGGTTCTATAGAGACTTTGGTACCCAGGATATGTGTTAGGTCATATATAGCTTTGTTGTTTTCAATTGGTCCCATATCTATAAAGAAAGTGGCAATGGTTGTTTTGTATGCCAACTTCTTATATTTGTGATATCTTCTAATACTGACGATATCGAGTAGTGTAAGTTTTTCAAAATAAGCCTGTATGCTCTTTCCTCTTTAGGTTGATACGTATGCATGGCAATATTGTTGGTTTTGAGTAGATGGACTAATTTGCGATATGCTTCTATATTAGTTGTATTCACCTTAAACGTGTTGTGTGCGAATGTTTTGCATAAGAAATCTGTTTTATTTAGTATTGTAATGGTTCCAATCATACCATGGAAGTTGTTTGACTTGTTCCATGTGTTGATTGTTGTGCTGCCCTATCGTTATTTAAATAATTAAATTTTTCTATATTATAAATATAATTTGTACGTTTCGAGGTAGGTTGTGATTGTAAAGTTTTATCATTTTCTCTGGGTCTTTTGTTTCTTTGAACAGTTTGCCTATTTAATATTAGGCTATGAGTTTCACAATTTTGTATTTTTCATTATGGTGTTAAGTTTATTTTTTGACTAATATCTGGACTTGTTATTATTAAACTTAATATCATTGGACTTGATAACACTGGGCTTGCAATTAGTGTTGTTATAATTATTATTTGAGTCATGTATGAGGTTGTTATCACATTGGTAAATGGTGATGCTGGAAAATGTGAACCAGCGCTGGTTTCCGACATAGCGCTAGTTGATATACTCATTCACAACCATTTGTTGTTGAATAACATTTTATTCTTATATTAGAGTAATTTTACTTATTAATGATGTTAGATAATTTCACTACACTGCACGAATCACTATCCGCACGGATGTTTAATTTGTTTGTCTATAATAGAGATGTTATTTCGTAATACCACGTAGTGAGTAGCAAACACGTCTATTCACTGTGAGTGTTCGCATGAGATATTAAAATAATCACAACAAAAACTTTAAAGATGAACAAAATAAATGCTTACTAATTATGCAATGAATAGTGTATTTTGTTAAAATATTTATAATGTTTGGTTAACAATAAATTAGTTTTTTATATCTTCATATAATTTTCTTGTTACTTAAAGTCTATTTTATTTACATTTATATTATTGTTAACAATAGTTTCTCTGTTTGTAATTGAAATATTCATAATGATTGTTTGATGAAGTTTTATATGTTTGTTATATAAATTTTTTTGAATTATGTTTTATTTACACTTAGCACATTGACCTATGTAAATGTTAATATTTTATTATTGTACTAATGTATCACGAGTAATGAAAGTTGTATTTTATTTTGATGTTGATTTGAATTTCCTGCTTCATATTATTTCCCTGCATCAAGCCATGCAGCTTCGAACGAAGCATGCCCATAAACTGGCCGAGTGGCGCTGTTGTATATTCTTTATACTGTCACTAAACTGTCACTTGATATTTGATTTTATTTTGATGGCTGTCTCAGTTTGAACGAAAGTGTTACAATTTATATTTAAAAAATCTTGTGCTGTAGAGACACTGTCGCATTAATTATGATCTTAACTCCTGTAGAATTTAATTTTGAAAAACATTGTAAATCCATGGTTACTACTATTTTTTGCGTCATTTTTATACCAAATTTCAGAAGTTACAATGCACATAAAATAACTTTTACATATTAATTCATAATTATGGAAGCAGGAAATTACGAATATATATATATATATATATATATATATATATATATATATATATATATTACCGGATGGCGGCATAAGTACTTTATACTCATATTTAAATGTGACGTTTGATTTAATGCAAATAGAACTAATTAAAAATAAAAACACTCACTATATTTAAGATAAAAGTTAGAGTATAATTGTACTGAAATTAATGCAATTAAAAAATTTCGATACGATGCATCAATTTAAACGATTTTGTGTGTCAAAAGTCAGTTAAGCCATTATATAGGATTGAATGTTTGTTACTGCTCCTATTTTGCTAAAGTAAGTTGCTTAACACAATATGTACGGTCAAATGAAAAGGACACATCTAGAAAATGAAACGTATAGTAAACCTTGTTCATGAAAATAATATATATATATATATATATATATATATATATATATATATATATATATATATATACATATACAGGGTGAATACTGAAAACCTTGACATAGGGAAATAACATGGGAAAACAGTTTTTTGCTGTTTCCATCTGTCCCGCTAAATAAAATCGGGTGTATATGGTATCGTTAGTTAGATTACTTAATTTTGCATCTAATAAAACCAAATGTTGTGTAATATGGCCTTTTCTAACTGAAATATTTGATAAAATAAATTGTATTTTGAAGGTTATCCTTCATATTTTCGAATAAGAAAGGTCAAAAACAAAATGCTCCTTAGCCGAGTGGATAGGAGGGCTGTTTCATAACATAAATAATCTACAAGACCTGGTTCGAGACCACCTCGGCCCTATTTTTTTTAAAATTAAATTATACTTAAAATATCATGTTTCGAAACATGAAATACAAAATGATACACCAAAAACTAAATTCGAATTAATTGTTAAGTTTGACAGACAGCAAATAATAATTCTATTAAATATTTGGATTTTTTTATTTATAAAAATATGAATATTGCTATTTTATTAAAATAGTCTGATATAATAAAAATATTTTAAGCATAATTTAATTAAAAAAAAGTAGGGCTGAGGTGGTCTCGAACCAGGTCTTGTAGATTATTTATGTTATGAAACAGCCCTCGTATCCACTCGGCTATGGAGCATTTTGTTTTTGACGTTTCTTAGTCGAAAATATGAAGGATAAACTTCAAAATACAATTTATTTTATCAAATATTTCAGTTAGAAAAGGTGTTATTACACAACATTTATTAGATGTAAAATTAAGTAATCTAACTAACGATACCAAATACACCCGATTTTATTTAGCGGGACAGATGGAAACAGCAAAAAACTGTTTTCCCATGTTATTTCCCTATGTCAAGGTTTTCAGTATTCACCCTGTATATATATATATATATATATATATATATATATATATATATATATATATATATATATATATATATATATTATTTCTTTGTATCTATTCTATTGCTTTTATAAGTTCTTGCCATGTTTTTCTATTTTGCGCTTCTTTTCTTGCCGGCTCATGTTGTTCCTGATCAGTATCTCATCAATATTGTTCTCCCATGTGTTCTGTCTTCCTCTTCTGTTTTTTCTTGTTCCTCTTGCATTCCATACTATTTTAGTTTATCTGTCATCTGGCATTCTTGTCATGTGTCCATACCATGCAAGTTGTTTTTTCTCTATCGTCTTTTGTATACTTTCCGTTTCTAGTCTTGTTCTTATTACTTCATTTCTTATTCTGTCGATTCTTGTAACTCCTTCTACTCTCCTAAAGTATTTCATCTCAGCTGCCTGTACTTTACTTCTCAATATTTGATTCATGGCTCATGGGTCCCATATATAAGTGTAGGTTTATAAATTGTCTTATATAGTATCATCTTTGTTCTTTTTGAGATTTGCTTATTCTTTAGTATTAATTTGTTTAGCATGAAATAACTTCTATTAGCTGCTAGTATTCTGCTATTTATTTCGTTTTCTAAGCTTCCTTTGTTGTTTAGTGTATTCCCTAGGTATGTAAATGTTTCGACCTGTTCTATTTCTTTTCCATTTATTGTTATGTCTGTCACTATATCATCCCTCGCAATCACCATTATTTTTGTTTTTTCTATGTTTATGGTCATGTTATGTTTGTTTAGTTCTTCATTCCATACCTTTAGGTTGTGTTTCATGTCCTCTATGCTTTTTGCTAGATCTGCGAGATCTTCTGCGAATGCACATTCAGAAATTGTCATTCTTGTTAGATTATAATATCCTGCTTGTACTTTTTTTGTTTTGTTTTTTATGTTTTTTATTATGTTGTCTAAGAATAATATAAATAGCATAGGGCTTAAAGCTCCTCTCTGTCTTAGTCCTTTTGTGGTTATGAATTCTTCTGACGTCTCGTTTCCCGTTCTTATGTAGTTGGTTGTCGTTCTGTATATACTTTTTATTGCTTCTAATAATTGTTTACTAATTTTTATTTTTTCTAATATTTCCCACATCATTTTTCTTTGTACTCTATCAAAAGCCTTTTCCAAATCTATAAATACAATAAATAATTTGTCGTCCTGTCTCCTGGTTTTTTCTATTAATTTCCTCAGGGTAAATATGTGGTCCTGGGTGGAATGTCCTTTTCTAAAGCCGCTTTGTGCTTTTTCTAGTGTTGCTTGAGTTGCTTGTCTCAATTTGTTCTCTAGTATTGTCTCATAAATTTTAGCCGTTGTGTTTATTAGTGATATTCCCCTGTAGTTGTTACAATTTCTGTTGTCGCCTTTTTTAAGTATCGGGAATATCACTGCTTTTCCCCATTCTTTAGGAATTTTCCCTATGTCCCACATTCTATTTAGCATCTCTAGTAATATTTGTTCTCCTTCTTCGCCCATGTATTTTAATTGTTCCGCTTTGATGTTGTCGTGTCCTGGCGCTCTACCGTTTTTTTTAACTTTTTTAATGCTGTTTTAAGCTCTTCGTCTGTGATACATTCTTTTACTTCGCTTAATTCAGTGTTTTGAGGTTTTGGGTATTTATTCTCCATTTCGTCAGTAGTGTGATTATTTCTTTCTAGCAGATCTTCAAAATGTCCCTTCCATCTTTTTATTATTTCCGTGTCTTCTTTTATTATTTGTCCATGTTTATATAGTAGTTGTTTTAGCGTCAGTTGTTTTACTTTTCTGTTGTTTTTAAGTATTCTATAAAAAGTCTTTTTATTTTCTTTGAAGTTTGTCTCTAGTGTCTTACCAAATTCTTCCCATGACGACTCTTTTGATTATTTTATTATTTCTTTTGTTTTCTTTCTTTGAAGTCTATACTCCTTGTAGTCTTCTTCTTTCTAGGTGTTTATGAATTTTTTCCATTTTTCTTTTTTACTTCTCCTTTTACTTGTTCGTTCCACCAGTGCCTTTGTTTTCTGTTGTTTGTATATCTGGTTATTCCGCATGCATTTCTTGTTGCTTCTGTTATTATATATTTAAAGGTTTTCCACATGTCCTCTTCGTTGTTCATATTAGGTTTTGGTGTTTGTTTTATTAGCTCTTTTATGTTATTCTGGTATTTTTCTCTGATCTGTTTGTCTTTTACTTTGTCTATTTTGTACTTCGTTATACTGGTCTCTTTCTTGGTTTTTTCTTGTGTTTGTAAATTTTCCTTTTCCTTTTCTTTTATTTTTATTTTTGCTGTGACCAGAAAGTGGTCGCTTCCAATTTCAAAACCCCGTTTTACTTTTACATCTTTTACTGTATTTCTATGCCCGCTGTTAATTAGGAAATAATCTATTAGAGATCTTTCGTCTCTGCTGTTTTCCTCTCTAGTGAACTTATGAATGTCCTTGTGTTGAAAGACTGTGTTTAGTATTTTAAGATCGTTTATAACACAAAAGTCTATAAGCCTGTTTCCATTGTTGTTTTTAACCTCTTCTCCGTATGGTCCCATTATATCTTTCAGGTCTTTGATTTTGTTACCCACTCTTGCATTGAAATCTCTGCTGTTTTCCTCTCTAGTGAACTTATGAATGTCCTTGTGTTGAAAGACTGTGTTTAGTATTTTAAGATCGTTTATAACACAAAAGTCTATAAGCCTGTTTCCATTGTTGTTTTTAACCTCTTCTCCGTATGGTCCCATTATATCTTTCAGGTCTTTGATTTTGTTACCCACTCTTGCATTGAAATCACCCGTAACGTATATCGGTTTTTCTAATTTTTCAAATTCTATTTGCAGTTTCTTCCAGAATTCGTCCTTGTCTGATTTACTATTATTTTCGTCTAATCCGTATATTATCATTATGTTCGTTGTTGTTTCATTTATATTGTTCAGTTTAATTGTCATTATTCTTTCGTTTATGCACTCCCACTCTCTTATCGCTTTCTCCATTCTACTATGTATTATACAACCTACACCTGCCATTGCTCTCTCTTCTTTCTCTACTCCGCTGTATATCAATATATGATTATTATACTTCATTAGCCCCTTACCCTTCTTTTTTGTCTCGGTTATAGCTAATACTTCTATACCTGACTTTTCGAATTCATCTATTAGTTCTATTTCCTTTCCATTTAAGCTTCTTATATTCCAGTTTCCTATATGTATAACCTTTTTCGTTTGCTTGTCCGTTACCTTTTCCGTATGCTTGTTCGTTTTCGTCTGATCTGTCTAAATTATATTATTCGATAATCGTTTTTTGAATATCTTTTTTTTGAGAATTTTTGCTCCGCTTCCTGTTTATCTGCCTTGTTCGATGTTCTTTCTTGTGCTATGACCCCCTTTTCATGTTTATCCCATATGTAAACTATATCATCAACTATGATTTTTTGATAGCCAATTTTGATACTTTTTCCTTTTTCCCTCTCGTCTTTAGCGATGTTTCTAATTTCTCTTTGAATATTCCTTTCATCCCAGGATAGATCATTGTCTATGTATATATTTGTTCTTGCTAGTTTGTTTTTGGCTTCTATTATCTTTTGTTTTTCCTCCCAGTTTGTCATTTCCGTTTTTATGATTTCTTTCTTCGTATTTTGATGAAGCGTTGTTACTTGTTTAATGTCTGTTTTTATTTGTAGCTTTTCTTCTAGCCATTTCTTGATCTATTGTTTCGTGTTCTCCAGTAATCTTAGGCTTTTTATTACAATATTGTTCTTCCTCTTTAGTCTTTGTTCTCTTTCTGCATTTTTCTCTAGATTATCTATTCTATCCATTAAGATTTTCTTTTCTCTCTTCCATGATATTTCTTTCTGTTCCATTTCTAGTTTTATTTCTTTTATTTCTTGTTTTAATTCTTTCGCGTTCTCATCTATTTAATTCATCAATTTTCGGAACATTTCCTTCACTTTCTCCATATTTTTTGAATCAATAGTGTCCCCGGCCGTTGTTGTATTAATATTTAATAGACTTTCCTTTTCAACTTCTTCTTCTTCTAGTGTTGTTGAATCCTCTTCTCGTCTTCTTTGTTCAGGTGATCTAAGCACTTTTTTACTTATATTGAATATTTTGTAATATTCTTTTTCTTCTTTGTCTCTTGCCCTTTTGTACATTCCTCTTTATATCACTCACTATATTTTAACACACTTTTATTTTACATGTTTAAAAAGAATTCATCTCAATACGCCTTCCTGAATCCGCCCCTGGCTGTCTTGAAGAGCGCATGCGCGAAAACCGACCGTGCGCAGAGTATCTGTTTAGGCTCGTGTCTATCCTACCCTACTTTTTAAGCACTTATTTTAAATACTTTATATAGTTTTTTGCCACTGAGTTCAATCAAACTTTTATTGTCACTGTCACTACACACTAAATACTATCCGTTAAAATCTATATTTTGTTTTTATACACAATAATTCCCATAGATTGGGGTTATAATTGGTGCACTACTCAAAACACTACCACTTCATACAACAAAAAAACACATCGAAGAAGAAGAAGAAAATAATATGGGAATTTTTATTTTCGAGGTTCCATGAGGTTGCTCAAGTTTGTGAAAAATATGTGAAATAAATTTGATAATTATCTATACAGAAGAAAGCATATAAATGTTACTCGAGAAAAAGAGTATTAGCTTAAAAACTGCCGAAAAAATAAGATAAAATATCATGATAAGAACCGGTACTTAAGATAAAATAAAAAATGCTCTTTGTCCTGCCATTAATTTCTTTTATTTATTATTTTGTAATAATGTGCTATTGTTTAATATATAATAAAAATAATTCATCAGTATAAAATAAATTAACTTGGAAAGGACGCAAGCTAGTCTCAGAAAATAAATTAAAATAGTCTCGTAATATAGAAATTCATAGGTAATTTAACCAACTCTGTATCTCTTTTAGTTCTCGAGATAGCAATATTGTACTATTTAAAACAAAAATCTATTTGAAAACCCCCTCTGCAAAAAATATCTGATACACCCTGCTATATTTAGCGAAACAGACGAATTTATGTTGAGATGTTAGTGATAATTGCATGGTTTTGAAGCTGTAAATTTCAGTATTTTTTGGAAAATAAAGTATTTCGAAGGGTTAAAAGTCAGTTAAGTCATCAGCTAGGACAAGTAAAAGAAGAAATTTATAATAATATTGCTAGACTAAGAGTAAGAATCCAGTAAACTGCTTTTTTCCTGAAAATTAATAAATTTTAATAGTGAATGTTTGTTATTACTAAAGTAAAAGTCGCTTAAAAGTATATTCTCATAATGTTTACAATTATAAAATACCTGAAAATGTATGTACTTAAAATAAATATGTACGTCAAATCTAAACATCAATTTCGTAATGCAAAAAGATCAACACTTCGCCTGTTAAAATGTATTTTTTTATTTAGTACTTACATTAACAAATACAAATGCATATTGTAGCGAACCCAGGGTCGCGGCGCGGGCGGCGGCGCGGGCGGCGACCGCTAGCGCACAGGTCAAAACACGTCCGTTCGCTCCCTATTGTTCTGATCGGGGTCGGCGAATATTCGAGAAATTAAAAGGTCAAAGAATATTCGAGAATGAAGCGTTTTAATATAAATACCCCAAGCAAAAGATCGCGAGAACAGTCTTGTGTTAATACGTGTAGTGTACAGATGGTGATATAAATAAATAGACAGTGATATAAATAGTGTTTAAATAAATTATCTTAGTGTTTAAGTCTTTATTTATAATTGTTAGTCTTAAATTAGTGTTTATATTTGTTAATTCTTAGTGTTAGTTATTTTTCATTATTCTTTATAATTCATATTTCTTTAATTAAACTTAGTTATATAAATATTAGTATTTTTAATCAATTTTACACTTCACCTAAATAAATAAAACGTTACAATTGGTGTCAGGTGCGAGGGTTAAAAAAAACTGTGAAGTGTAAATTCAAAATAAATAAAATGGCGAGTAAACAAGTAAAATTAAACTTAAAAGTAACTGATCTCAAGAGGGAGCTGGAAGACCGAGAGTTAGAGACATCGGGATCCAAGGCTGTTCTGCAACTTCGTCTACGGCAAGCTTTAGTAGAAGCTGGTGAAAATCCAGATGAGTTTGTATTCGAAATTGCGGGTGGTTTCACCGACTTTGTTAAAATTCTAAAAGAAACTTCTATCACATTAAAAGATGAAATGAAAGAAAATTCTCGAACTTTGAAAGAAGAGTTGGTAGAAAATTCTCGAACTTTAGAACAAAAATTAGAAGAAATGAAAGAAAGTTCTAAAACATTGGAACAAAAATTATAGAGGATATGAGGACGGAAGGTGTGATTGAACCTTCAAACAGTCCATGGGCTTCACCAGTGGTGCTAGTGAAGAAGAAGGATGGCTCTACAAGATTTTGCGTCGATTATCGTCAACTTAACAACGTGACGAAGAAGGATAGCTACCCGCTACCCCGAATAGACGATACACTGGACACATTGGCAGGATCAAAGATCTTCTCTACTCTTGATCTAAAGAGCGGATACTGGCAAGTGGATTTAGATCCAAGAGACAAAGAAAAGACGGCATTTACCATCGGTACCGGTCTTTGGCAATTTACTGTTATGCCATTTGGGCTCTGCAATGCCCCTGCAACGTTTGAACGGCTTATGGAAACCGTGTTGGCTGGACTGTCCTGGAAAACATGTTTGGTCTACCTCGACGATATTATTGTGGTAGGAAAAACGTTCGAGGACCACATGAAGAACTTGGAAGAGGTTTTCCAAAGATTGAGGAATGCTAACCTGAAACTCAGTCCAAAGAAGTGTCACTTATTTCAAAAAGAAGTTCATTATCTTGGACACGTAGTTTCTGGTAAGGGTATTGCAGTTGACCCGGAGAAAATAAGGGCTGTAAGTGACTGGCCAGTACCGAGGGATAAACATGAATTGAGAAGTTTCCTTGGTCTCTGTACATACTACCGACGTTATGTACCTGGATTTGCCAACATAGCGAAGCCATTGACAAGGCTTACTGAAGAAGGCAGAAAATTTATCTGGGAGATGGACTGTCAAGCTACGTTCATACAACTTAAATATTCCTTGACAAGCGCACCTGTTCTAAGTTATCCTTTACCAGAAGGAGAATTCATTCTTGATACAGATGCCAGCAACGTTGGGATTGGTGGCGTTCTTTCCCAGATACAAGACGGACAAGAGAAGGTTATTGCCTATTTTAGTAAGACCTTGTCAAAACCAGAGAGGAATTATTGCGTCACCAGAAAAGAACTTTTGGCAGTCGTGAAATCCGTGGAGCACTTCTACAAATATTTGTACGGTAGAAGATTTCTTGTAAGAACTGACCACGCTGCTCTCAAATGGCTACTACAATTTAAGAATCCTGAAGGTCAGGCAGCTAGATGGATTGAAAGATTGCAAGAATATAACTTTGTTATTGAGCATCGAGCAGGTACAAGCCATCGTAATGCTGACGCATTATCAAGAAGACCTTGCCTAGACGAATGCAAGCATTGCAGTCGCCTAGAGGAAAAACTCTCTACCATCGCTAGAACAACAGTAGTGAATGATAGTTGGCAAACGGAAGACCTTCGCAAGGACCAAGAGAATGACTCGGACTTAAAAATCATACTTGATTGGAAGCGTGGCGATAGTAGACCAGTTTGGGAGGAGGTTGCACGACACTCACAAAGTGTAAAATCGTACTGGGCGCAGTGGGACTCTATTCTTGTTGAAGAGGGCCTCCTAAAACGTGTCATAGAGAATACTGAAGGTACTGAGAGTAGAACCCAGCTGATAATCCCTAGAAATAGAGTACCGGAAGTATTGGAGGAGATCCACGACGGATCTGGACATTTTGGAGTAAATAAAACCCTCGAGAGATTGCGCCAACGATTTTACTGGGTAAATTGCAAAGAAGATGTTAAAGAGTGGTGCAAGAAATGTGTGGTCTGCGCGGGAAGTAACGGGCCACATAAGAAAAGAAGAGCTCCTATGCGCCAATATAACGTTGGAAGTCCCTTTGAACGCATTGCGATTGACGTGGCCGGACCATTCCCCGAAACTGATGATGGAAATAAATACATAGTGGTAGTAATGGACTACTTCACTAAGTGGGTTGAGGCCTACCCATTACCCAACCAGGAAGCCGTAACGGTCGCTGAAGTTTTGGTGAAAGAATGCATCTGCCGATTTGGAGTACCGCGAGAGATACATTCCGACCAAGGAAGGAATTTTGAGTCTGCTCTGTTCCAAAATATCTGCAAGATATTAGGAATAAAGAAAACCAGAACTACTGCATTACACCCGCAGTCTGATGGCATGGTTGAACGGATGAATAGAACAATAAATCGGTATTTGTCAAAGGTAGTCTCTAACCATCAACGGGACTGGGACCGACATCTTCATCTGTTCTTGTTGGCTTACCGTTCATCCGTGCATGAGACAACAGGGCAGACACCAGCAAACATCTTATTCGGACGGGAGTTGCGCTTACCATGCGACCTGGTATTTGGCAGTAAACCCGGTGAAGATCTAGCCGAAGAGGACTATGTAACGGACTTACGGAGAAGAATGAATGACATCCATGAACAAGTCCGTACAAATATTCAAGGTGCCAGCGATCGGATGAAAGACCAGTACGATGTCAAGGCTGAAAAAGGTGGTTATCAACCTGGGAATTTGGTGTGGCTTTACAATCCACAAAGACGTCGTGGCTTATCACCGAAGCTACAAAAGAATTGGGAAGGTCCCTACGAGATCATAAAGAGAATAAATGATGTGGTCTACAGAATTAGGAAAACACCTAATGGAAAGCCGAGAGTAGACCACTTCAATCGGTTAGCCCCTTTCGCTGGTGATAATTTTGACGATCATTGTGGAGCGACGGTTCGCCGGGTTGTAGCTGAGGAACCCACATATGATGACTTTATGGAAAGCCATTCCACTGGTCACAAAGTATGGTATGGCGTAACACGAGAAGAATAACGAGATCTGTTCACCGTGTCCCCAGAATATTCTCTCGCTCACTGTGTAGCGAAAGACATTAAAATGTCCCGCGGCATCGCTTCAGTTTTTAAAAGAAAATTTGGACGAGTACAAGAACTGGCCAACCAACGTCCAACTGTCGGGAAAACGCTACAACTGAAGGATGATAACGTAGAACACAAGCGGTACATTTACTATCTCGTTACGAAACAATACTCACATCAGAAGCCGTCATACCGCAATTTATGGGACTCGCTGTGCGACATGAAGGACCATCTGTTGGAAAACGACATCATGAAACTGGCAGTACCGAAGATAGGCTGTGGACTAGATGGTTTGGATTGGAGGATTGTTAGAAGTATGTTAGAAACAATCTTTCGCTTTACCGGAGTGGAAATTCTAGTCTGCAGCTTCAACTCTACAGGCCAAGAAGAGCTCAAACGGACCGTCGACTGTTATTTCTTCAAGACTTCCACATGCACCAAGGGTGATGCATGCAGATTTCGTCATAACGAACTGTTCCGGGACGAAACAGTCTTAAGAAGGGGGCAATGTAGCGAACCCAGGGTCGCGGCGCGGGCGGCGACCGCTAGCGCACAGGTCAAAACACGTCCGTTCGCTCCCTATTGTTCTGATCGGGGTCGGCGAATATTCGAGAAATTAAAAGGTCAAAGAATATTCGAGAATGAAGCGTTTTAATATAAATACCCCAAGCAAAAGATCGCGAGAACAGTCTTGTGTTAATACGTGTAGTGTACAGATGGTGATATAAATAAATAGACAGTGATATAAATAGTGTTTAAATAAATTATCTTAGTGTTTAAGTCTTTATTTATAATTGTTAGTCTTAAATTAGTGTTTATATTTGTTAATTCTTAGTGTTAGTTATTTTTCATTATTCTTTATAATTCATATTTCTTTAATTAAACTTAGTTATATAAATATTAGTGTTTTTAATCAATTTTACACTTCACCTAAATAAATAAAACGTTACAATATATATATATATATATATATATATATATATATATTGAAACGATTTCGATATCGTCATGCGGTTTTTATTTTTTCACAGGAAGCGACTCTAAATTCTGTCGTAGCGGACTATGAAACATTAGGTTCTACAGGGCTTGGTTGCACTAATAAAGTCGAGCATGTTATCGACACTAATGATGCTAAACCCATCAAACAACGCCAGTATCCTCTTTCTCCAATATTAGAATAGAATGCGCGAACAAAGAGCTTCACGATATGTTAAGTATGGGAGTTGTTCAGCCTTCAGTCAGCCCTTGGTCGAGTCCTATACTCCTTGTCAAGAAGCGCTCTGGAGAGTATCGACTTTGTTTTGATGGTCGAAAACTTAATTCGGTTACTCGTAAAGATAGTTATCCTCTACCCCGTGTAGATTATATCCTCAGCAAACTAGGTAATGTCAAATATCTATCGTCTGTCGATCTAAAGAGTGCCTTTTGGCAGATTCCACTTTCACCATCTTCCAGAAAGAAAACCGCCATCTCTGTACCTGGTCGCAGACTTTTTGAATTCGTGCCAATGCTATTTGGTCTTTGTAATGCTCTTCAAATTCTACAGAGATTGATGGATGAAGTTTTTGGACCCGAATTAGATCCTAATGTTTTCGTTTACCTTGACTATTTAATCATCGTAACCTCTACATTTGCGGAATACATTGTTATTCTCTATAAAGTCTTAGATCGTTTAAAAGCATCAGGCTGTACAGTAAATGTTGAGAAATGTGAATTTTGTCTGCCGTCTCTTAAATATATTGGTTTTGTTATTGATCAGTATGGTCTTCGTACGGACCCTGATAAAGTCTCAGCTATTGCCAACCTCCCTAAACCCAACACTGTAACTGAGGTTCGGAGGGCATTAGGTTTATTTTCGTGGTACAGAAGATTTGTACCTAATTTTTCTTCCATGTCAGCAGTTATTACCAATCTTATAAAAGGTAAAAATAAGAAGTTCTCTATTTTATGGACACCTGCGGCGAAATAAGCCTTCCTTTAGCTTAAAACATCTTTGATTTCGGCTCCAACTCTGGCTAGTCCTGATCATCGTCTGCCGATAAAACCTTTTAAAATCTATACTGACGCGTCCAAATTCGAACTTGGGGCAGTAAATACACAAATCGGAGATGATAATGAAGAGCACCCTATTGCTTATGCGAGCCGAACCTTAAATAAAGCCGAAAAGAAATACTCGGTTACAGAAAAGGAATGCTTGGCTGTCCTTTTAGCCATTTTAAAATTTCGATCCTACATTGAAGGTCTTCATTTTGAAGTGATTACAGACCATTACTCTCATCTATGGTTACTCCGCATGCAGCACCCCCATGGTAAACTTGCTCGTTGGTCTGTCCATTTGCATTAGTGTGATTTTACCATCACACATCGTCCTGGTAAACTCCACGAAATTCCTGATGCTCTATCTCGGTGTCCACTTGAAATTTCTACTAATGTTGAATGCGTGACGTGTTTACGGAACACCCAAGTGATTATTCCGTTTGGTGCGTAGAAAACAATCTATCTAACAATGTCATGATGAAGTAATTGCTGATCACTTGGGTATTTTTAAAACACCTCATAGAGTCGCATTTGAATATTATTAGCCTAAAATGCACCGATATATTACTAGCTACGTGAAACATTGCACGATGTGTCTAGCCCAGATAGTACCCAAGTTACCACCACCTGATTTCATGAATAATAAGGAATGAATATTAAGAAGAAATTGTGAAAATGAGCAAAGTATACTGAATGTTAGCCGAAAAATTTTGAAGATAAGCTTTTAGAATATCTTTTTATCAAATTGAGTAAATATTTTATGATTATTTAACGCTCAAAAATATTTGTGTATGTGTTACACATTTCTTTTTGTTGCACTGATTAATTTTTTAGAGCAACCTTATTGCCATTAATAAATTTTGTATAATATTTATTGTGCGGTTTTTTCTAATTAGATATACGAAACATATATTTTGAAACTATAATTAACTTTTGTTATTTTGTGATAAATATATCAGAAGAAAATATCCGCAATTTTTTGAAATTTCATGTATAGTTATATTCTCGTATTTCAGTGGGTCAATATTTTTTATTGATTTTACTCAGAGCTGAAATGTGTCTCCATATTTAAATCGTTTTCGTGATTTAGATCATTTTAATGATTTAAATCATTGTATTTAAGATATTTATTTTTCAAATGATTTATGATTTAAGATTTAAATATTTTCCAAAATGATTTAATATCTTTCTTCAACAAATCATGATTTAAATATTTTTCAAAAAGATTTAAATATTTTTTGTGATTTCAATCTTTTGAAATGATTTAGATCGTTTGAAATGATGTAGATCTTTTGATATGAATAAAATCTTTTCAAATGTATCTGAAATACTTGAAAAATGTATCCTATGAATCAAATCATTTCTTAAACAATCTTATGCAGACTTGTTGATGAATGCGCATCTGTTTACTTCTGGTTGGATATCGACATCTACGATTATTGTTCGATATAGTTCATACATTGTATTCTGTGTTCTATTGTGAAGTGTAGTTGCAGTTGCTAAAACTTATATTAACTGGTTGACAAGGTAGGACTAGATTAATTATATGATAATTGTAAATTTCATTCACCATGCACTAAATACTAGACTCTAAAAGAAAAATAGATTTTTCTAGTCTACTAGTTTTCTACTAGTCCTACTGCATATAAATAATCTGTTATGTTCTTATAAATTAATATTATCTTGATGCTACTGTTTGGTTATATATTTACCGTTTATATATCTTAAAATTTATCTATGAATCATAATAGTATATTACATAAGGAGAATTATAAGAATCATATTTCGCACGAAGTGGTAAAGTTACGCACGAGCCGCCAGGTTTGTATGTAATTCCTTTACATATGAATATAATTGTTACTATATGTACATAATGAATATATACTGGTAGTGGTAAAAGATCTGCCGAAAAATAAATAATTGTTACTATATGTACGTCATGAATATATACTGATACTGGGACAAGATCTGCTGAAAAATAAAAATATTATTTTGGAACATTTATTACTGTGACATAAGATTATTAGTTCAATTTTCACATTTTATTATAATAGTTATAAATTACTAAATAATTGTAACGTTACAATTGTTGAACATCATGGATTTCAAAATATTTGTATATATGAGAAAGTATCTTAAATACAAAAAATATTTTAAAAAGTAATAAATTCATTAATATATTTAAATCGTTTTAAAATATTTGTGTGTATAGAAAAGTATCTTACATACAAAATAATATTTAAATATTTTTAAAATGTATTTATTCATGGTTATAATATTTAAATCTTTTAACTATCTTATATTTAAATACTTTCAGTTTTAAACAAAGATTTTGTATTTAAATCATATTTATAAGAAGGAAGTACCTTGTATTTAAGATTTAAATCTATTTAAAAATGATTTGTTGCAGCTCTGATTTTATTGTTGCGCAACGTACTACGTAGGCGTCAAAAACAACGGTTTTGGCTATTTTTTTTAGAAATTCATTGATAGTACAAATATTTCTAATTTTATTTTTTGGTAGTTATCGTATTTTTCGTGGTTCTTGCATTATTTTCATCCTAATAAGTCTTTTCTTGACCTTATTTACAATTATGCTTGATTTTTGTTATTGTAAAAAGCATCTTTAAAATATTTGAAATAATATTCAGTTACTCATAACTCCACGCAAATGCATTTAAAACGCCTTTTTAAGAAGAAAATGTAAAAATGAACGTTACTGAGAAGTCAAGGTTCATTTTTCGCTGTCATTTTTGTCCCTCCATTCGGTATAGACATAGAAAATGTTAAAAAAGAACAAAGGTATTAAAATATTTTAAATCTTATCAACGATTTTCTGTACAATAGCAAAATACTTGCACACTGTGTTGCTCAACAACAAAATCGATTAAAAATATGGCAAACGATATTTTTCCTGATAAACGATATTTTTCATGATAGCTATTAAAACAAAATTTGATCCCTCAATTGACATTAATTGAACCTATTGTTTTGAAATTCATATAAATAAGTATAACAGGTACGGTCGCCTAAGACGAAATCTAGTACCTGACATAAAAGGATTTTAATTTATGAGTTTTACTTGCCTTAAAAATAATCCACGAATTATATTAATGAACAACTTTTTCACGAAACAAGGGTAACGATAGTCGCTGCCACCACTATCACTTTATTTAAAAGTCTGCCGTGATAGAAGCAGACAAGGGGAAATGTTTAATAATGATAACAGACGCGGTTTACTACAATTATGGTCAAATTGGTTCACGGTAGTAATATTAGAATACTAGAGTTTTACTTACGCGTTGTGCTACCAAGTCACAAAGACAGGGGTTGGAATAGGATGGGCTGAATCAAATACGATATTCCAACAATAACAAAATTATATAAATTTTAACACGTTGAGCGCCATGTATACCAGATATGATTTTCTTCTGTTGCCCACATGTATTTTCTACTTAAAACGGGGAATAATATTATCCACGATGAATGTTATGTTACGAAAAAAATTCCATGGACAATTGCATTTTCTAGTACAGCAGACCAGTGTTTCCAATCCCCAATAGTTATACACGCATCTGAGTATCCGTACGGATGCTATAAACGAGAAATTCAAAACTTATGGGTGAGTACGGTAAGATGCACGCGGACCAGCGGTAAAACAGAATGTGCATCCTTAGGGATGCACATGGCCCTCAACCGCGATCAAAAACATTTACATAATTCAAATAAACTACAACGCGTAACTTGATTCTATATAAACTCTAAATTCTTACTTTTCTACTTTACAAACAATTTTGAAAACCTTTTTACATCGATCTACAAATCAATAATAATTCACACAGAATATATAGAAACTACTTACAAATTTACACCACGATTAGAGGGCCTTTACACACAGTAAAACAACTAATTGGTTATTTCACTAAGAAATACCAAGGTATGTCTGACATTCAGTCAAGACATCTACAACAGTCGAATGTTACAACAAGAGAGAGAGATTTCGAACTTCTAAACACCATTTTATGGTAAAAATCCAGAAGTTCTCAACCTATGTTTATCCGGCTCTTCTCATCCCCTAAGTATGAACTATGCTAAAAATAACCCAACTGTTGATGTCCACCGAGGGCATCACGTATCGGAAACGGACAGTTATGTCTTTGACAGTAAGCTTGAAGGAGTAAAAAATGTGCGTCCTTCACCATAAATCTGTCTATTTCGTAACAATTGGAGTACTACTCTAACAAAAATTTACAAAAATACACAGCCGCCAAGCGACCGTGTTATAACTTTCCCTTTCCCCTTAAAATAAATGACATTTCTGAAGGAAATATAATTTATTAACTTCCGCGCTGGATGATGAATCCACTTCTTTGAGTTAGAATGTCCAATGTTCAATGGGGATCTTGTTGGAACTCCACCTCAACTCCTAGCCCGTCGTGACTCGACCTGGAGGCAGTGGCGGATTCAGGATAATGTTCTAGGGGGGGGGGCGATTTCCTTTTGAATGTATATAAAAAATAATCTTTCTGTTCATTTTGTTAATAAATTTATAAAATTTTATGTGTATTAAGTAACATACTTAATCCTGGGGGGGGGGGGCGATCGCCCCTGTCGCCCCCCCCCGTAAAACCGCCACTGCCTGGAGGTGACGCCAGCCTTCCCGCGTCCACGCATCCACCAACATAGGAACAAAGAACAACTATAACAAAATGTCTCCGGCAGATATGTGTCCCAACAAGCTACGCTACTCAATAGTACACTCAATACTTTCATTCCAACCAAATTCACAATATATTTATAATAATTTTGATTTATCGAAACACTAAGTAATCGATTTTAACCATTCTTACAATCTGCACTTAATTTTCGGAATCACAAAGAACTCAACTTTATTACTCTAAATTTCCTCTTCCTCTTCGTCCACTCGACTAGCTCTGCTCTCTTGAAGTCCGCTAGGATACCTGCTGGTTGCGATTGCGGCCGCCATTGTTCCACTTCCTCTTGGATGGTGTCGGCTTGCCCTTCCTGACGTCTTCAGGTACTTCGGCTCGCTCCTCTCGATATTCCTTGCGTCTTCTGTTGCTACCTATCCCAGAACCAAAACCCTTGTAATATTTATTACCAGTGCACATACCTACCGTCTTGTCGCGGTTCACAAAGATGTCGTGTGCGTGCTAGTCTTCTTCCTCTGATTTCACCACAGAAATCGCATCCAAGTCTTCGGGTTCCTCTACACCAACAAAACGTACATTCTTCTGAATTTGTTTTGCGGTGTCGGCTCGTCCAGCATCTGCGTTGCTCAGCTCAGCCCCTGAACTAAGCTTTTGGCGGACATCTTCTCCCTGATGAAGCCTTTTCCTCCATACGGTCGTTCGCGCCTTAATTTTCCCGCGCATACTATCATCACTGACCGTATGTCCTGGGATATTTCTCTCGCACTGTTGTTTAGCATCTCTCTCGTGTGTACTGTTTTCTCTGATTTTACTTTTCACACTAAGTAAAAAACTACTCGCGATATGCCCATATTCGCGACAATTGTAACAAATTTTGTACTTTAATTTATTTTTCGCTTGTTTACAAAACTTTGAAATATGCCCAAATCTTTGACAATGGAAGCACAATTTACTACGGTACCTATTTTTAAATGTTATATGTCCTATTTTCTCATCTTCACTTTCTACACCCGAATCTTCGCTATCACTAATTGCGTATTTACATGTAGATTTATTTTGCCCGGCTTCACGTAGAAGTTCCGTAACTTTATTTATTAATTCATTTATGCCCGGTTTCACCATCGATGAATAAATATTTTATTCGTCAGTTAAACTATTCATCGAATAAAACTCCCTTATTTTGATTCACCAACGTCAGTTAGGGTTTATTCGACGAATAAATCGTTGGTTAAATTAACTGACGATTTTTGGCCAGTTAAATATTTATTCGACGAATAGTTTGACGTTTCGTGACGTTTGAAATATTTTTTGATTTTTATTATAATATTTCTTGAAATTGTTTTAGAAAATATTAAGTTATATATTTATATTTGCAAAAAAAGAAAGAATAAAATGAAAAATAAAGTGAAGGTTATTGTAAAAATTTATATATTTTTAGGTAATTTTTTTTCTGATAATAAATCTGTCAATATCAGAATATTATGTTATCGTCATCTTCATCTTCGTTGACATTTTCCACCGAAGAAATTGTTTAACGAATACAGTAGCAAAGAACGAGAAGTAGGAACGATCTATTTTCGATCATTTTCAAATATTCTACTATATTTAATACATTTTATTTTCCTTCTTCAACATAACTTTTGCTTCTTTCTCTTTTATATTTTCTTTTCCTTTAATTTCTATCAATAATTTGATTTACATATATAATACAGGGTGAATACTAAAAACCTTGACAGCATGAATTAAGATGGGAAGACAGTTTTTTGCTATTATCATCTGTGTAGTGGGGTGTATGTTCTATGTTGTACCATTGGTTAGATGATTTAACTTTACATCTATTGATATCAAGTATTATGAAATAAGATCTTTTGAAATAGAAATATTGGATAAAAAAATTAGTTCTGACAGCTGTTTATGTTCAAACTGAGTGTTTCATAGCCGAGTGGATGCTATGGCTCCATAAACATAACTCATTGCATAGTACGGATTCGATACCTCAACAGTTCTATTTTTCGATTATTTAAAATATAAATTACATTCTACTAATTTAGACCCTTGTAACATTGAATCAAAATATTTTATTTGATTACAATAAATGAATCGTATTTTATGTTACTTTCACCCCATGTGTCAACATCACTTATAGTAATCAACATGATCATCAGTTGAGTATTACAAAGGCACTAATATTTTCATTATGGAAAAAACTTCTAAAAGTAATCAAATAAATTCTTTGATTAAAACATATTCGGTCATAGTTTTCATAGAATATCTCAACTGTGTGAATTGTAACAATTCTTTAGGTAAGAATAACACTCAAATTAATTCATTAATGATGAAGTGAATATGATATACAGAAGAGTCAAATTTTTAAATCATTTCGAATTTGATAACGAGATGGACGATTAAGATACGTTCCAGTAAAAATGTTTAAAAAATTTTACAAATTTAAATTTTCGATGACAGTTGTATAGTTGACGATGTTGTACACTCAATGCAGAAATGTTATGGAAAAGTATTATTCTACGAATAACTAACTATCCAACCATTTTGGTTGGTGAAACGAAACTTTAACTATTCGATGAATAAAATTTATTCGTCAGATAACTATCTGAAGATTTAACCTACAATGGTGAAACCGGGCATTACTCTACTATATTCATTATTTCTTCTTAAAACACACAGGTCGCCTTTTTCTGGAGAATTTTCGGAATTTTTATTACATATTGATTTACGATCTAAACTTGAGTTACTCTCCATTAATTTCTCTACAGTCTCTACTCTTTTTGATATTTCTATCGCTTCTACTAATGTTTTCGGATCTTTTAATATAACATCGCGTTGCAATCGCGGTAACAGACCTATTAAAAACTGATTATATAACCGTTTCTCTACATATTTACTATTAAATTCATTTTCTGTCGGATCTTCACTATTATTTACTAACTTATATGCAAATGATCTTAATTTTATTTCATATTCAATTACACTTTCTGTCTCTAATTGACAACAATTTACAAATTCTTTCTCTACTGTAAGAAAATGCGGTTTCTGTAAATATCTATTTAACAATTCTTTTTTGAAAACTGACCAATCATTTGTATTTTTAATTATACTATTATTCCTGACGAATTCTAAAACATCTTTACCCAAACATAATTTTGCAATTGCTACTTGTCTGTTCTCCGGTTGTTTACTAATTTTGAAAAATAACTCGACTTTATCAATAAATTCTTCTACGCTAATATCTGAATTGCCGCTAAATTCTGGAATTTTATTTATCGCTCCAGCTAAACTACTAACTGTTTCTAATTTTAATGCCATATTTAAATGTTTAAATTACTTTATTCAATGAACGCGTAATAATTACAAAAACTATTTTATTAACTCTTTTACAATTTTTTTTTTTTCGAGTACCTGCTTCAGGGTTAACGACACTGCGAGGGTGACCGTAGGCAAAAAATACCGTTAGAAATTTTTCCCGCTTTCACTGACCCAAAAACTACCTGCACTCGTAACAACAACACAAAGTAAATTATTAGAGTTATTGAAATTTGACCACAATTAGACTTTACTGGTTTGAGTGGGTTTAGTTTTAGAAAATATTTAGATCCCAGCGCTTTGCCACCAAAATATATAACAGGTACGGTCGCCTAGGACGAAATCTAATACCTGACATACAAGGGGAGCTTAGAAAATTTACTTGACCCAAAGTAATCCACTAATTATATTAATGCACGACTTATTAATGATCAAGGGTAACGAAGGTCGCTGCCACCACTATCACGAATTTATTAGTCTGCCGCGATAGAAGCAGACAAAAGAAAATGATGACAGACACGGCTGTCTTCCGACAAAATTTATATGTGGCGGTATTTGCCAAAATACCTTAATTCGCAACAGGAATAACTAGGAGTTTCTAAATTCAAACAGAACTGCTCAATATAACAATTTATTTACACACAATTATTAACAACGAACTTAATAGTACTTAACTACTCTTGTGACATGGGAGACCGATACTAATAATTTGGACTCTCAACAATTAATATAATAAAAATAGGGCGACCTCAGAGTTGCTATGCTATCAGCCTAGGTTCAACACCTCACACTACTACTAGTAGTAATAATGTTAATTCTACTTACTATTCATCACTGGTCAGCCTCGGATGAAGCACTTTATTAGTTTATATTATAAGACTCTACAGTTAAAAATAGTAATGAATTAAAATACGTAAAATTAATTAAGTTCGATCTGGACTCGGACGACGACGGCTTCAACACACAACACAAAAATATCTAAAGTCACTAAGACAATTTAGTTATCAAAATTTAGAAAGATTCGCAAGACTGTCACAACAAGATCACTCAGATCTGTTCAGTTTGAAGTCAGCGGAGAGAATCATTTTAGATAAAATTATGTAGAAGGAACTTCGTTTAATTTTACCCCTACTTTTCCCAATAAGGGGGTGTTTCTTATACCCTCATTGGTCATTTCAAATATTCTACAGCGTTAGTTTCATTAACTGACTCCCGTCCGAGCGGCAACGCTGGAAGACGCAAAAAAAATCTCTAACGGACTCTTTGAGACCTCCAAGTGTTTGACGCCGGACGCTGTCAATCATGAAATGTGATCTTAAGATTGCTTTTCCATTGTATTCTCAAAAACTGCCCTTTTCTATTTAGCTTTTAAAATTTATTGCTTCCTTAACCCCATGCAGTACCATTTACTTCATTGCTCTCAAATGGTCCAACGAAAAGCAATCTTAAAACCTTACAAAAATCTGTTTTTACAATACTATGTTTTTCTACCATTATCCTTTTATTACGCCAGCTGCAAGTACAGCTGGCATATTACTTAATTTATTTAAACAATTTCCTCTAAAACGAGGAGCCGCAGAGCGAGCGTGTTACATAAGTTTGTGGAAAACTGTGTTAATAACTAGTTAATCGCACATGAAATTGATTTTTCGAAAAAAACTTTTTTCACATTTTTATGCCTGTAAAATTTTTATTTAGAAACTTCAAAATTTTATGGAGACAGTAACTGAACAGAGTATTATTTTTCAACTTTAACACAATCAACTTAACTAATCAGTAATGATCACATTCCAAATTTACGTTTTATTTAATGTACCAATATTACTATAGAAAAATACTAAAAGTAAATATTAAATGAAAAGTAGCTTCTTAATTAGGTTATTATTTGCTGGTAATTCAAAATTCGAGGATATCAGTTACAATTATTTATTTCGAAATTCGGCCTCTGCATCATATTCTCCTATACCATCCTCATGAGGTGATTTTTTAAAAGAATATTTGTTTAATAGATTACATAAAAGGTTGAATAATAACTTGAAATTGGCATAATGTAATAACGAAATTAGTTTATAGAACAGTGAAATTTCTTATATGACACAATCACAAATTTTTCACTGATTAAATAATGCTCGACAAATAAGATCCCAGGAAGCACACGATGATATATTAAACGTCTAATTAAGGAATTATACTGTCGTCTAAGAATCAGAAAAATGACCGCCGATTATTCGTTTATAATTCGTTTCACAAAAACGTTTAAGTATTATTAAAATATACGTTTATAATATTTTATTTATAATCGTTTATTTTGAAGTATATAATACATAGTTCATAAACGTTTAATTCTTTCATAAAAAAAACGTATATAATTCTTATTAAGTATTCGATTTTTAAGGTATATTTATCGTTTGTTTGAAACGTTTATTAAATGACCAATATGCAATGTTTATTAATAGGTTTATTAAGCAGCATAGTCGTCTAAGAATCAGAAAAATGACCGTTGATTATTCGTTTATAATTCGTTTCACAAAAACGTTTAAATATTATTAAAATATACGTTTATAATATTTTATTTACATACGTTTATTTTGAAGTATATAATACGTAGTTCATAAACGTTGAATTGTTTCATAAATAAACGGATATGATACTTATTAAGTATACGATTTTAAGGGATTTTTATCGTATGTTTGAAACGTTTATTAAATGATTAGTATGCAACGTTTATAGGTTCATTAGATAGTATATTAAATGCTAAATAAAATAATAAAATTGTGTATATCAAAAACGTTTATTATAAAAACAATAACAATTTACTGTAATAAAAACTTCAAAATGTAATAAAAATACCATTCTAGCTCGAAATATATAACAGTAATTTAAATATCCACCTTAATTCAATTTTGCCCTTTTTATAAGAATAACGGGTTTTAGCAAGTTTCAGCCAGTCTTTTATTGCATTTGATATGATCGCGTCTGTTTCTGAATTGAAATGTTGATGGACTGCTTCTGTAAATAAAAACACACAATTTAATTTAAATAATACATGTGTGTTTATGGAATCTTACCAATTAATACTTTACTTAAAATAGTTCTTTTTAAACCTATTTTTTTTCTTCCAGCCCAGTTGAAATTAATGGCAACCTTGTTGGTAAATAAATATTTTAAAATATTCATGGTGGCCTGGCGTCCACTAAACCCACCAATAGCGATTAATCGAGATCTCTAAAATTATAAGGTTTCATTAGAGTAGGCATGTATTAACGCTAAATTTCTTTTTAAACTTACCAAATAATTGTAACCATCTTCTTTTTCTAAAAATGTTACTAGTATATTATATTCCTCTACAGTCTTTAGTGGGAAATTATACTATTTGCATAAGGTATTAATTTAATGTTTCTGTATTTTAATCTTACCAAAAATAACTTTGCATAATTTTGCGCCTTTAAACGCATTTTTTTCCCGACCAGCCCAGTTGAAGTTCATTGCTATTTTGTTTGAAAATAAGTACTTGAGTATATTCATTGTAGCTTGTCTACCAGCAAATCTTCCTATTGCTGCAACCCTAGATCTCTACAAGTAAGAAAATTAAAATTAAAATGGATTATGAAAACAGTAAAATAAAGTGTTTGCTTTACCATGTAGTTACTGTTACCATCAACGCCAAATCAAAGGTATTCTCAACATTACTAGAAAACAACTGCTTAAAAATGTTTGATATAATATAACCTTTTAATGTACCTACTTGTAAACAAGGAACACAAACATAGTAAAAATGCGTAGAATTCGTTTGTCGTAACCGAAGTGACACAAGCCTGGACATGTTGACTTTACAGTACACCACGATGCTCAGTATAGCTGCACAACGGTTGTGTTTGTATACTGCTGGAAATGTGGTCTCCATTAAATTACTATGTTTCACACATTAGGTAAATTTAAAGAGCATTTGCAGTGTTAAACTAGTAATATTCATTCAATAGACAAAAACAATATTTACCTTTTAATGTTAAAATAAGATATTCCCCTGTTACTGACGCTTAACAGCTAAACGAGTGTATTAACTCTGCAAAAACAATGTCTGGTCTCGCCGTCCCTTCCTGTACATCTGGTTTAGCCAATAGCATAGCTCAGTTTGTAAAAGTTGCTCAGACAGATGCGCAATGGTTGCGTTCTTGCGTTGTATTGGGTCCCCGTGTAAAATACATTTAAAAATCAAGAAGAATATACTGGCAACATTTAGTATTAATATGATAGACCTATTCTGTAACTCAGTTGTTAAGTTTTAACCACTTGCTAAGATTTTTTTCAATGAAAATAGATAAAACTAAAGAAAATATCAAAATATGAAATATTACTTGTATTTTTCAAACAAACGTTTTAAATCAACATTCTTTTTAATATTTGTTTGATTTTAAAAAACATCCAAGATTTTTTAATCATATATAGTCGTACATTGCACATTCCTGTCTTATGTTAGTATAATTTACTAGCGAATTCTCGGCTACGACATACTTCTGACAACTTTCTGCATTAAACAAAAGTCGATCGACATGAAACATTTTTATCATATCTACACACTAGCCCACACCGAGACTTTTCATTTGATAGCAAACACTATATACTTGTGACAACCTTTTGCAAAAAACAAAAGCCGATCGACATTGACCATTTTCGTTAATTCTGCACACCAGCCTTCATTGTAACCTTTCATTTGATACCAAACATCACACACTTCTGACATCTTTTTGCATAAAACAAAATCCGATCGACATGGAACATTTTTGTCAATTCTGCACGCTAGCCCTCAACGAGACCTTTCATTTGATACCAAACACCACACCCTTCTGACAATTTTTTGCAAATAACAAATACCGATCGACATAGCACATTTTTATCAATTCTGGACGATAGACCTCTCCGAGACCTTTCATTTGATACCAAACACGACATACTTCTGACAACTTTTTGCAAAAAACAAAAACCGATCGACATAGTACATTTTTGTCAATTCTGCACGCTAGCCCTCAACGAGACCTTTCATTTGAGACCAAACTCGACATATCTTTGAGAATTTTTTGCAAAAAACAAAAGCCGATCAACATTGACCTTTTTTGTTAATTCTACACGCCAGCCCTTATCGAGCCTTTTCATTTGATACCAACCACCACATACTTCTCACAACTTTTTCTGAAAAACAAAAGCCTTTCGATATAGAACATTTTTGTTCATTCTGTACGCTAGCCCTCATCGTGACCTAGCCTAATATAACATTCACTGTCTTCAGTAAACTTTCATTTGGGAATATTTGTTCTTTGTTTAGTTACTTTATTAAACATTTGGCAACATTGACTTTTGTAATTCGAAAATACCCAAACACGACATTTTTCTGACAACATTTTGCAAAAAACAAATTCTAATCTACATAGAACATTTTTATCATTCATGCACACCAGTCCGTATTGTGTCGTTTCCTTAAAACCCAAGGACGACCTACTTCTAACAACGTTTTACGGAAAACAAATGCAGATCAACATGACACATTTTTTTGTCATTTTAAAACTGGCCCTTATGGTTTCCATTCTTTTGATAACAAACAAAGCAAAGTATTCAATTTATTTTATTTAGGAATATTTGATTTTTATTTAGTTACTTTATAATTTGGCAACACTGTTTGTATTAAAAAATAGTAGTTAATTTTTAAATTTATAAATTAATATTGTCAACCCTAATACAACTGCCACCGTCTTCAGTGAAATTTGTTTAGGAATAATTCGTTTTAATTTAGTTACTTCATCACACATTTGGCAACATTGACTTTTGACATTGGAAACGTCAAAATTTATATTAATTAAATACGTTATGTTTTAAACTTAAAGTCTCAAGTCTATTATTCATGATACTGTATTTACTTCTTTAATATCAATGTTCTATAAAAAGTTATAATCGTTTAAAGTTCATAGACAGATTGTCAAAAGTGACGGATGACGGCGTGATTCTTCTTACATTTAGACATGGCCTCTGGGATCCATTAGCCCCACATATTAAAAAAAAATTATAACAATCACTTGCATGGTTCAGGCTGTAGGCGTTTACAAAAGTTACTCGATGCTCGTGATGAATCTATAGATAGATAGATATATAAATAGATATATAGTGAATTCCTGTCTTATGTTAGTATAATTTATACGTATTTGTATATTATATTACATATATTTATGATTTATTTGCTCGTATATATTCCCTAAATGTATATAATAGCAGATTAAACGTTCCACCTATTTGTATGTAAGTACATTTTATACGTATATTAAACTAGGTGAAAATATAGTTTAATTTAACGAATATAATCCGTATGTATATATTTGTATATTATATTTTCCGTTTATTTATATATATATATATATATATATATATATAATTTATATGTATATTAAACTAGGTAGGTATATAATCGTATATTGTACTCTCCGCTTATATGTATGTACAATTTATATGTATATTAAATTAGGTAATAATATAGTTTATTTCAACTTTTATAATCCGTACGTATATAATTGAATATTATACTCTCCGTTTATTTGTATGTATAATGTATACGTTGAAACGATTTCATTCGTTTCGCGGTTTTTTATTTAAATCTTTTACATTTAATTAAACATACGACATCTCTAGTGCGGCTGCCTGCTTGAGAGGCGAGCGCGGTCGGTAGAGGAGTTGAGTTTCTGCAAGCTGAGACAACGGACGTATTTTGATAGCAATTTGTTTGTCCTAAAAAAATTTTATCTAAGTTATTTTAAAAATCTTCAAGATTTTATTTAAAATATTCTTACTCCGGATTTTTTATTTCACTGATTTTGGTGAGTAAAATGATATTTTTTATTTTATTCGAACCTTTTGTTTTAAAGAAATATTTAGATAACCACGTGTTGTCAAAGCTTGCAAGGAAACCTCCTCAACTTTTTTCTTTTTTGTTATTATTATTTTCCAAATTTCTCGTGTATCTTTCACAGGAAAGATTCATTTTTTATTAGTTTGCTTAATATTTTTTTGAATACGATTTAGGTTATTTTTTGTACTGTGGGATTTAGACAGAGCTCACGCTGATTTACTGTCGTAAGTAGAATTTGTATCGTTCCATTTTTATTTTTCTCTTTGTTTTTGGATGCCAGTAGTTACCTTTTTATCGTTAATTATTTTTTTGGCAGCCAAAAAGTAAGTAATAAATTTTACAAGTCCCGCAGTCAAAACGTTAGTTTTTGAAAACCTTTCAAGTCTTGTTATATTCTTTCTTTCTCTATTTTCTAGTCTTTTACAGCCTGGCCAGCTGATAGTTTTTTTTGTAAAATTATTTGGAGTATTTTTTTGTGCACAATTTTTTCTGTGAATAATAATTTTTGCATTTATTTATTGTTAAATAAATTATTTGTTCATTTTTTTTATAAATATTTTTTTGTATTTTTGCCACGGCAAGTTATTTTTTTTGGGGTCAATTATCTGCTAAAATTTTTTATGTTTTATATTCCCTCCTGGTCCTGGATGGTCGAGGTTTGTTGGTAGTGGAGTGTGGAGTTCCAATCCAAGCTGAATAGTACTGCGACACGTGCACACGTACACAGTACCAACGTACACACAGTACTCAGGCATCACGCACAAAAAAACAGCAGTTTGCACTTACACACGAACAACTCACGCCACCGCCAGACACGCTTAGTCCGGTGACACCACGCATTATCCTGCTATCCTGCTTTACGCTACTACACTGCTTGTGTCCGACATCCTGCGGTGCCGCTTAATACCAACACGAACAGTACACATTCCGTCGACAAGCCGAACCTCGGTACCAAGACGTCCAGGGACTCACTCCAACGACCTAGCCATTCCAGACCCATCGATAATTTGTTACCCCACAAAAGGTATTTTCTTATTTTTTTTTTGTAATAGGCAATAATTGTCCCCATTAACTTTCCTATGATATTTACTAGCCGTAAATAAAATTAGTTTTATTTTCAATTTGTTATTTTCGGTGTTGTTGTATCCACCATTTTCTTTTCGGCACAACTGGCGCCCATCCCTATTATTGTTATTACAAATATCTTAGTGATATTAAACGTGGTAAAAATATGGTTTATTTCAACGTATATAATCCGTACGTATATAATCGTATATTATACTCTCCGTTTATTTGTATATACAATTTATACGTATGTTAAAATAGGTAAAAATATGGTTTATTTCAACGTATATAATCCGTACGTATACACTCGTATGTTATAATCTCCGTTTATTTGTATGTACAATTTATACGTATATTAAACTAGGTAAAAATATAGTTTATTTCAATGTTTATAATCCGTACGTATATAATCGTATATTATACTCTCCGTTTATATGTATGTACAATTTATACGTATATTGAACTAGGTAAAAATGTAGTTTATTTCGACGTTTATAATCCATACGTATATAACCGTATATTATACTCTCCTCTTCGAGAAATCACGGTTATTTTTTAAACATTATTTTTGAAATTCTGGCGTACGTCACACAAATAATTTTGGCGCCCAACGTGGGGCGAGGTTAATATTTTGCTTGTAATTTTTTTTTAAATTTAAAATTATTTTTCGTGGTTTTGCTTGGTCTTTTCTAAATCTCTCTTTACTCTTTTATTTCTATCTTTCTCTTGGCTTTTCTCTTTACATATTGTTATTTGGCACTAATATTATTTTTTTCAAAAATGTCACTTACCGTGGAACACATCCAATATCTACGAGGAGAGGAAATCAGTTACGAGCTCAAAATTCGAAATTGTTTCTATCCCGGATCAAATAAGGAAAATTTAAACATATTATGTGGATTAATCGAGATGGAAAGTATTGGGCAAACTACAGTTAATGCTGATTATTTTCCTGATCCCATCAATGACTCTCGGACATGTCTGGAAACACTTAAAGAGATGTCAAATATGATTCAAAATTTTAATAGTAGAAATCGTTCTCATATAGAGCAATTTCAAGTTGAAATAAATTTTCGTTTAGTTGCCTTGTATCTTCGTATTTCTCGTTTGCCTCAACATTTGGCGAGCTTTTGAGATTGCTCTCTATGATCAAATCTGCCCTTTCTTCCATGTCCCGTGTAGTTGATACTAACCAGGTAGTAAATTTAATTGATTTTGATGTAATACCTTCCACTAATTCTTTTCCAACTACTCTATCTATTCCTATTGCCATGCTAAGTTCGTTCGAAGATAGTTACCAGAGCTTTTTGCAAAAATTGAATGCTATTAGATTTAGGGCCGGTACTTTTGCTCCTGATTAAGCTAAAATAACGACCGATTAAATTTAAACAACCATTTTCAGTACTTTTCGTACCGATTAATATTTAACCATTGATTAAAAACTCTTATGACTGATTAAATTTAACAGCACGATTCTAGTCTGTTAAATAAATAATCAGCCGTTATCCGTAACCTATAACTGAGAATTTGACAATTTATCTAATAAATATGAATCTTGAAGAATTAAGTAATTTATTTGCTGACGATGACGAAGATATAATTCTATTTATATAATATAAGATCGTATACAATAAGAGATCGTCCAAATTATATAGAAACATGCACTGATGAAGAATTTTATCATAGATTCCGATTTTCAAAAAATACAGTGATACAGTGCGTATAACGAATTAAATGCGTCAGATATCCTTTTCCATGCCTCATTTTTATCTTTGGCACTTGCTGCATCTTTTTTTTTGTTCTCTATTACATAAATTTCGTCTAATATATATTTCATTAGAGAATCTACTTCTGTTGTAGTAAAGTTCGTACCTCTATCGCGTTTCTTATCCATTTTCAATATTTTTGCATTTGACAGAAACAAATAAACAAATTCAACTGACAGGTAATAACTTTGATTTACGTTTGCACTTTAAAATTGTTTTTTGTCTTCTTCTACATTACAGAAATAATCAAAAGCGTACGTTTGTTATAAGTTCATGCAAATTTAGGGATATTTTTATTGTATTGCCAATTCGAGTTAATCGTTGGTTAGTTAATCAGTTAAAAAATTTGTCAAGAAGTACTCACTTCTATTTAATCATGATTAAAAGATGTGATTAATTTAACAGTAGATTATCTAATCAGTCTTTTAATCAGAAGCAAAAGTACCGGCCCTTAGTAACGTAAATATTACCCCTACGGTATCTAATGTACATTCTTAAATTCCACCGATACCGCTACCACCTCATCTACCAAGCAGTACTGTTTTACCTCGTTCCGCGACTTGCGATCATGAATATTTAGTTGCCAAATGGAATATTACATTTGATGGAAATAACGGCCTTAATAGTTTTCTCGAAAATATCGACAGCACGGCTTATTCTCGTGGCGTCTCTCACGAACAATTATTTCGCCAAGCCGGTGATCTCTTTACCGGCCATGCTCTCGTTTGGTATCGCATGATACGCAACTCTATATCTTCTTGATCGGAACTTGTTTCTAAACTTCGTTCTACCTTTTTACCTGCTAATTATGATCTAGCTCTTATGGATGAGATTCGGAATCGAACTCAAGCTTCTTGTGAGAAGGTAGAGATTTTTATTGCCATCATGGAAAACTTATTCTGTCGTTTAACTAAAACTCCTGATGAACAAACCAGGGTTAGTTACATTATTCGTAATTTACAACCGCATTTTCAGAGATTTTGTTCACTTCAAAATATTAACTCTCTCTCAGAATTGATTACTATTTGCAAGAGACTTGAAGACACTGAACTTCATGTATCGCAGTTTAAAAATCCACCAACTCATTCCTCACATACTCTAGAACCCGATCTTTCATTTCAAAGTAGTTCTAAATCATCCTGTAAATTGGATAGAAATTTTTCTCGTTCAGCCGTTGCAGCTGTAGGTCAAGGGCGTGTTCTTAGTTGCTGGAACTGTAATAGTACGGAACATCTTTATCCAAAATGTCCGAAGCCTCGTAATCTCTGTTGCTTTTCTTGTGGTAAAAGAAACGTTACCAAACTCAAATGCCCTAACTGTTCAAAAAACGTGTGCGGCGTCTCGGTCTTGCCAGCTGTCGAGGAAAACGCCACCCCAACCTAGTAAAACCGACAGAGACGAGTGGTCTCAAAGGTTAAACCAAGTCTCTAACTTTTTCACGAATAATGTCATTTCACCTATTTTTAATAAATCAAGTGATGATAACCGACCTTTCGTTACTATCTTCATTCACGGAGTACCTATGACAGCCTTAGTTGATTCGGGTGCTAATATTTCTATTGTAGGTGGTCGAGGCTATTTAATGCTAAAACATCTATTTTCTCTAAAACCTAGTGTTGTTCCTACCGTTTCAACTGCCGATGGTAAATCTCATCCAACCCTAGGCAACGTTTTTGTACCTTTCTCGTTGTGTAAAACGAGTAGTCATTTTTCTTTTACTGTCGTTCCTTCTGTAAAACACCCTCTAATATTAGGTGTGGACTTTTGTCGTTGTTTTGGTCTTAAGTTAGACTTTTCTAAGAATTCGTGGCAAGCCCAAAATGAAATTGCTTCTCTTAGTGGTGTTTCTAGCCGTGAAAACTTATCTTCCCGTCCGCAAGAAATTCTTAATTCCGTTGTTGCTGATTTTGAAAAGTTCGGATCCCTAGGACTCGGTTGTACCAAAAAAATTGAACATGTTATTGATACTGGTGACGCGCTTCCCTTAAAACAGCGCCAATATCCTCTTTCTCCAGTTATGATGGAGTTCGTTAATAAAGAACTGGACAAAATGTTGGAATTGGGAGTGGTTCGTCCATCTGTGAGTCCGTGGTCTAGTCCAATATTACTTGTCAAAAAGAAATCGGGAGAATATCGGCTATGTTTTGATGGTCGAAAACTTAATTCGGTTACGCGTAAGGATAGTTATCCCTTGCCTCGCGTAGATTACATCTTAAGTAAGCTGGGTAATGCAAAGTTTCTGTCTTCTGTTGATCTAAAGAGTGCATTTTGGCAAATTCCTTTATCGGCTTCGTCTAAAGAAAAAACCGCTTTCTCTGTACCAGGTCGCGGTCTGTTTGAATTCGTTCGAATGCCATTCGGTCTTTGCAATGCCCCTCAAACTCTTCAAAGACTAATGGATGAAGTTTTCGGTCCAGAATTAGACCCAAACGTTTTTGTTTACCTGGACGATTTAATTATCGCTACTTCTTCTTTTGAAGAACATATCGTTATTCTCTATAATGTTTTAGATCGCCTCAAAGCGGCCGGTTTCACTGTAAATGTCAAGAAATGCGAATTTTGTTTACCTTCTCTCAAATACCTTGGTTTTGTTGTCGATCAACACGGTCTTCGCACTGATCCCGATAAGGTATCTGC
This sequence comes from Stenolophus ochropezus, assembly GCA_035578165.1. Taxonomy (NCBI): domain Eukaryota; kingdom Metazoa; phylum Arthropoda; class Insecta; order Coleoptera; family Carabidae; genus Stenolophus; species Stenolophus ochropezus. The sequence goes on along the minus strand of JAQOWZ010000024.1, from coordinate 2,207,675 downwards.
TATTGCAAATCTTCCTAGACCTAATACCGTAACCGAAGTGCGTAGGGCTTTAGGTTTATTCTCGTGGTACAGGAGATTTGTTCCAAACTTTGCCTCTATGTCAGTTGTTATTTCGGACCTTACTAAAGGTAAAGGTAAAGAGTCCACCATTTCTTGGACGTCAGCTGCTGACGAAGCTTTTAATAAATTAAAAAATGCACTAATATCTGCTCCAACTCTTGCTAGCCCTGATTATAGTAAACCTATTAAACCTTTTAAGATCTATGCTGACGCTTCCAATTATGGACTTGGAGCTGTGCTTACACAGATTGGCGATGATAATGAGGAACATCCTATCTCATATGCAAGTCGTACTTTGAATAAAGCTGAGAAAAATTATTCAGTTACGGAAAAAGAATGCCTTGCCGTAATTTTCGGTATCTTAAAATTTCGTCTTTTATCGAAGGGCTTGATTTCGAAGTTATTACTGACCACTACTCTCTTTTGTGGCTGCTTCGCATGCAGGATCCGCATGGAAGATTAGCTCGCTGGTCGGTACAATTACAACAATTTGACTTTAGCATCACTCACCGCCCTGGTAAACTCCATGAATTACCTGATGCTCTATCTAGGTGTCCTCTTGAGGTTTGTGTCATCGACAATAAGACTTTTTTAAATACCCGGGACAATTGGTATTGTGGAATGCGTGAAAAGGTAGTTTTAAGTCCAAACGACTATCCGGACTGGCGCGTGGAAAATAATTTTTTGTACAAAAACATCTTATCTCCCTATTCCCTTCCTTCTTATTTGTCTACATGGATATTAGTCGTACCCCGAGAGTTTCGTAAAGAAATTGTCTCACGATGTCACGATGATGCAACTGCCGCTCATTTTGGAATCTTTAAAACTTTCCACCGTGTTGCATCAGAATATTACTGGCCTAAGATGCATAATTTTATTTCTGGTTATGCAATACGTTGCAAGACTTGTTTGTCTCAAAAAGTTCCTCAAATCCCTTCACCTGGTTTAATGGGCAGGGAAAAGATTATAAAGTTTCCTTGGCAAGCTATCTCGGTTGATCTTATGGGACCATTACCTCCTTCGTCAGCTGGAAATCGCTATATTCTAGTAGTGACCGATTGGTTTTCCAAATTTGTCATTGTTCACCCTATGCGTGAAGCTAACGCTCCAAAAATTTGTAAAATTTTAGAGGAAAATGTTTTTTTTTTATTTGGTGTACCACAAATTGTCATGTGCGATAATGGAACTCAGTTCGTCTCTAAATTATTTACAGATCTTATCGCTAAATATGAAATACCTAAATTATGGTATAACGCCAAGTTTCACCCCCAGGTGAATTTTGTTGAGCGTACCAATCGGGTAATTCAAACAGCTATTAGGTCTTATCTCGACAATAATCATCGTGCTTGGGATAAAAATCTTCAAGCCATCGCTCAGGCCATTCGTACGAGTGTGCACGAAGTTACTCGATTTACTCCAGCTTTCCTTACTTTTGGTAGGCATGTTCCAGTTTCAGGAAACTTTTACCGTTCTTTACCTGACAATATCTGTTCCGATTCCCCAGCTGATTATGGCAACTCATTATCAGAGATGTCTGAATTTTTCTTAGTCGTTCAAGACCGTATTCATCAAGCTTATGAGCGAAACGCGAAATATTATAATAACCATCGTCCTCAGCTCGAATTTGATGAAGGTGATCTAGTTTATCGTAGAAATCGAGTTTTATCTGTTGGTTCTAGATGTTTCGCTTCGGCTCTAGCACCTCGTTATGTCGAAAGCAAGGTTTTTCAAAAACTATCTCCTCTCGCTTATCACCTTCACGATACCGACGGAAATGATGCTGGCATCTACCACATAAAGGACCTTAAGCCTGCACCTACTGTCCCCGATGATCCTGACACAACTTTTAATGATTCCGTTACGTCATCATCCTTTTTGGAGGGGGGGCAGTGAAACGATTTCATACGTTTCGCGGTTTTTTTATTTAAATCTTTTACATTTAATTAAACACACGACATCTCTAGTGCGGCTGACTGCTTGAGAGGCGAGCGCGGTCGGTAGAGGAGTTGAGTTTCTGCAAGCTGAGACAACGGACGTATTTTGATAGCAATTTGTTTGTTCTAAAAAATTTTTATCTAAAGTTATTTTAAAAATCTTCAAGATTTTATTTAAAATATTCTTACTCCGGATTTTTTATTTCACTGATTTTGGTCAGTAAAGTGATATTTTTTATTTTATTCGAACCTTTTGTTTTAAAGAAATATTTAGATAACCACGTGTTGTCAAAGCTTGCAAAGAAACCTCCTCAACTTTTTTTTTTGTTATTATTATTTTCCAAATTTCTCGTGTATCTTTCACAGGAAAGATTCATTTTTTATTAGTTTACTTAATATTTTTTTGAATACGATTTAGGTTATTTTTTGTACTGTGGGATTTAGACAGAGCTCACGCTGATTTACTGTCGTAAGTAGAATTTGTATCGTTCCATTTTTATTTTTCTCTTTGTTTTTGGATGCCAGTAGTTACCTTTTTATCGTTAATTATTTTTTTGGCAGCCAAAAAGTAAGTAATAAATTTTACAAGTCCCGCAGTCAAAACGTTAGTTTTTGAAAACCTTTCAAGTCTTGTTATATTCTTTCTTTCTCTATTTTCTAGTCTTTTACAGCCTGGCCAGCTGATAGTTTTTTTTGTAAAATTATTTGGAGTATTTTTTTGTGCACAATTTTTTCTGTGAATAATAATTTTTGCATTTATTTATTGTTAAATAAATTATTTGTTCATTTTTTATAAATATTTTTTTGTATTTTTGCCACGGCAAGTTATTTTTTTTGGGGTCAATTATCTGCTAAAATTTTTTATGTTTTATATTCCCTCCTGGTCCTGGATGGTCGAGGTTTGTTGTTAGTGGAGTGTGGAGTTCCAATCCAAGCTGAATAGTACTGCGACACGTGCACACGTACACAGTACCAACTTACACACAGTACTCAGGCATCACGCACAAAAAAACAGCAGTTTACACTTACACACGAACAACTCACGCCACCGCCAGACACGCTTAGTCCGGTGACATCACGCATTATCCTGCTATCCTGCTTTACGCTAGTACACTGCTTGTGTCCGACATCCTGCGGTGCCGCTTAATACCAACACGAACAGTACACATTCCGTCGACAAGCCGAACCTCGGTACCAAGACGTCCAGGGACTCACTCCAACGACCTAGCCATTCCAGACCCATCGATAATTTGTTACCCCACAAAAGGTATTTTCTTATTTTTTTTTTGTATTAGGCAATAATTGTCCCCATTAACTTCCCTATGGTACGAGTATTTACTAGCCGTAAATAAAATTAGTTTTATTTTCAATTTGTTATTTTCGGTGTTGTTGTGTCCACCATTTTCTTTTGGGCACAACTGGCGCCCATCCCTATTATTGTTATTACAAATATCTTAGTGACCCACGACCTAGCGCTACCACGACCAATTCTGAGCTGTCGAGGTAAGTGTGTGACGCGTGATTTCTCTTCGAGAAATCACGGTAATTTTTTAAACATTATTTTTAAATTTCTGGCGTACGTCACAACGTATATTAAACGTGGTAAAAATATGGTTTATTTCAACGTATATAATCCGTACGTATATAATCGTATATTATACTCTCCGTTTATTTGTATATACAATTTATACGTATTTTAAAATAGGTAAAAATATGGTTTATTTCAACGTATATAATCCGTACGTATACACTCGTATGTTATAATCTCCGTTTATTTGTATGTACAATTTATACGTATATTAAACTAGTTAAAAATATAGTTTATTTCAATGTTTATAATCCGTACGTATATAATCGTATATTATACTCTCCGTTTATATGTATGTATAATTTATACGTATATTGAACTAGGTAAAAATGTAGTTTATTTCGACTTTTATAATTCGTACGTATATAACCGTATATTATACTCTCCGTTTATTTGTATGTATAATTTATTCGTATATTAAACTAGATAAAAATAAAGTTTATTTTAACGTATATAATCCGTACGTATATAATCGTATATTATACTCTTTATTTACTTGTATGTACAATTTATACGTATATTAAACTAGGTAAAAAAAACAAAACAACTGGCGCCCATCCCTATTATTGTTATTACAAATATATTAGTGACCCACGACCTAGCGATACCACGACCAATTCTGAGCTGTCGAGGTAAGTGTGTGACGCGTGATTTCTCTTCGAGAAATCACGGTAATTTTTTAAACATTATTTTTATATTTCTGGCGTACGTCACAACGTATATTAAACGTGGTAAAAATATGGTTTATTTCAACGTATATAATCCGTACGTATATAATCGTATATTATACTCTCCGTTTATTTGTATGTTTAATTTATACGTATATTAAACTAGGTAAAAATATTGTTTATTTCAACGTTTATAATCTGTACGTATATAATCGAATATTATACTCTCCATTTATTTGTATATATAATTTATACGTATATTAAACTAGGTAAATATATGGTTCATGTCATCCTACATATATAATTGGTATAAAATATAATAATTTAAATATTATTGTATTTTATACCTATATTAAACTTTGTGAATCCATCTTTAAATTTACATGAAAATATTATCTAGAAATCTACGTCTATTTAACGTATAATTTATAACAATCTTATTTTGAATGGTATTATACCGACGTAATTTATTCCACATACCATTTTTACACCGCCTAAACGTATATTATACGTAATATGAACCCTTCGGTGTTTCCTGGGATACGTATCATTTATAACAAATGAGATAAAAGGGCATCTCCACCCTTCCAAATAATGTGAGTAATAATAATTTTGTTTGAAATAAATAAATACGTATCTAAATAACTCAACGTTTTGGAGATACGATTGCAATAAGTATTAGGTATATTGAAAATTATTATACATACTTATATTTACAAATAAAATAACTTAAAAATTTTGATTGAAAACATATTTAAATAATTCTATTTGTAAATTTTGTTCATACTAAAAGTTAAGAAGATCTCAAATTTTTATATTTCAGCAGTACTTTGAAATTATTATAGATGTTACAAACGTACATTTTAATTTTTAAAAGAGAAATATTGGTACAGTGGTCAATTTAAATTTTCATATTAAAAATTCAGAGCTGACTCTTTATTTTTATTTATTTATAAAGTTTATTTTGTTACTGTTTTAAATTCTCACATTATAAGTTCTGCTCTACACAATGAACATTTTACATTTTAAAAGCATTTCATGCATAATAATAAATATTAAAATATGTAAATTTGTTCTGTATACAATCAGTTATGGGATCGAATTTTTAGCTACATTGTTTTATATACACAACTAGATATTGTCACCACCAACTGGCCTGACGAAAAGGAGGATTTATTTGTATTGCTTTGTTTGAATTAATAAGAGATTACTATTCATACAACCATAACTGTCTTGCATTGTTTATTGGGAAATTTGGAAATCTCTGACTCACATTGTATGAAACAGTATATATATTTTACATATTATGCTAGAAAGTTTAATTTATGTTGAAATAGACTCATTTGCAATTATAAAATTGCACTAATGATGCAATGTATCTACGGAAATCTCTCTGAAATTAGATATTACCTTTGCCTTTAAATACTTTTTGTTTAATGATAAATCTGATTAAATTAACGGTTATATACTCATGTAAATTTTATATACCTACACAAACAGTTAGGAGTTAATTTCGTACTAAAATCTTCAACTACAGACTTAAGAAAGTAGTACTTCATTCAATTTCAATATAAAAATTATTTATTCTATATAATATATGAAATACGCGTAACTAGGATTTATAGCAGAGGAGGTCCTGCCCCATTCTGTCACGTGTGTATATAGTACGGTGAATAAATCAATGAAAACTATTGGGAATTTTTATACGCTTTTAAATGTTTTGAGTTTTACTATAGTATAATATCTTTAATTTGGCTTCAATTTTCTATTTTTTCGCAAGACACAAAAGATATTTAAAACTTTTTTATCTGAAACGAGTGTTTTGACAATATAATTTTCAATGTTTACAAAGACCACGTTGAAAAATCTCTCTTAATTCAGACTTGATCTTAGCCAATCTTTTTACGAGTTTAAAAATGAAATTCATTTGATATTAATTTAAAATAAATATTAATGAAATTTCAATACCACCCCTATGATACGATATTATGATACTTTTGAATAAAATACAGGGTTGTAGAGCATAAATATCTGCATCTGAATCAATTAATTTTATGTACCTGCATGCCTTCTAACCTCAGAAATTAGGTATGGAAATATCGTAAATTACCCCAAAAGTAACGATAAGCATGGCATTGAAACAATATTTATTTATCAAATTAGAGAGCAGAGCGTATATTTTTACCATTAGAGCTCGAGTTTGATTCACAAGTGTAGCGGGTGAGAGTAAAAAAATGCTTTCTTTTTGTATTAGACACTATACGAGTATTTTGTTCATGACATGTGCAAAAATTGATTTATTCATAAGAAAACATGATAAGACAGAAAATTAGAATAGGGTATTGTAAACTTTGATGTTTAGTAGGTACAATAAAAAATATAGCAATTTTTTTTTGTATTTTATTTCTGAATGGACTAATGCAAAAAAGTTATAAAAATTTAAAACTAACCATAACGACTACTAATAGTAATGACAAAAACTATATATTATCTTATAATTTCTCTGAAATTAGAATAAAAAATTAAAATTTACAAGAGAGCAGTTTAAAATGCTAAAAGTGGGAATTAAATGAATCTAATTTTTTTACTTAATGATGGAGAATTAATATTGGTAATAATAAATTAACCATAACTATTAATTCACAATGTATAAGATATCAATATAAGCAATTCATATAATTAAATAAAATATTATACAACAGTTTATTTTGGTATTGAAATGTCAATTGTCAATATTGTTAATGACATATGATTTTTGAAGACTGATTAGATTTTACATACATCGTTTTAAAAATTGTATCCTAGGTAATCTGCCAAATGTATATTATTCTGTGATAGAAGATTTTTTTCGAATGAATTTAAATTCTTAATCCAATTCTCCTATGTGACATCATATACCCTCTCTCCAAAACTTCATTTTTGTTTTTCTTTAGTACTATCAACAATTAACCAATTTAAAAAATACTGGTATTTTTATTTTTTGTACAGAGTCATAACATTGAGGAAAAATTATATTCATATGCCTCATTCTAAATTAATTTATGTAATATTGTTCACTTCAACAGTAATAAAAATAATAATAGCTACTGCTATTTTTTGTATGATTTACATCATTTTCATACCTAATTTATAAGTTTACAAGGCACGAAAGATAATTACGCTTGTTAATTCAGATGCAGAATTTTATGCTCTACGACTGTTATTTGAAGTTTTTTACCTAAAAAAAGTAAATCCCTATGTTCGGGTGTACGACTCACTGCCCTATATGTATATACCGGGTGTTCCAAAAAATGCTCTGCTACAATAGGCGGTATGGATGAGGTACATGGTACTTTCAAAGTTATGCCCGCAATATCTCCGTCATACCAGATATTATCAATCGATATTATAAAATTTGATTAGGTACTTACACACATACTCCCATATAAGAATTTATTTCATGTATCAGAATTTATATATTGCATTTGCGCTAATGAGCTGCAGGCGACAAGCGGTATATAGCGGTTCTGTAGGTATTTAAAGAATTGGTACTGACCCTCTATCCTCTCATAGTTATGAGCTTTGCCTGGTGCGTTAGGAACTGTTTTTCCCGACAGCAAAGTAGTGGGATGTTTGTATCACCTCGCTATTGTCTTATAGGACTAAGGTATATCTTTTATATATATGTATATATATATATATATATATATATATATATATATATGATAAATAATATACATTTATATATTTTAGGCGGTATGGAAAATGAGAATGAGTAGCCACCTGGCTATGTGAATATGTGTCGACAAAATTCTATAATAAAAAAAAGTTATTAAAATGATTATAGCCCCACCTACTCCTGCAGACTCAAAAGAAGATGGGTTTGAGGGAATAAAGACATAGTGCTAACCAAGAGAAATTGAGACCGAATTAGCTCAGATATTTAATTACGTCCGAAGGTACACATTATTTTATTTCTGATATATATTTCAGATTTTAGTATAATATCAAAGGGGCTGAACACATTAGCGTTTTTGACTGCTCTCGATGCACCAATAACCAAGCCGAAGCTTACAATAAATTGTTATTGGCTAAAACGGGTGTCTAACCCAATATTTATAAATTCCTTGGTAATACTTAATATATATTAAGTAAATTCATAATATATGGGTTTTCAATTTCTAGAAAAAATATGATATTATATAAAAAAACCCTCATAGAATTCCAGTAAATGAAAACTGGTAAACGAGCAAATCGGACGATCATTTACAGATTTTAGCAAACGATAGAAGAATCCGTGATCTTCAAATGTGCATGGAATGATGTGTATACCACCGTTCATTTTTTAGAACTAGTGACACATGCCACCGAAAGCGCAGCCTGTGACATTCTAAATGTAAGTTTCTACAATTATTATCAATGTACTTCTATAAATTGTAATTCTGATTTGTTACAGGAACATATGCTGGGCTTTCAGGGCGAGGATTATGTATGTTATTTTAACAAAAAATTTATTTAATTTAATTAAAATTTAAAATATACAGAGATATCGGGCATAGACGACATCGCAGTAGCGGAAAATATTGTTGCGAATCCCGAGATAAAAGATGCCACATTATAAGGCAGAGCTACCGATAGTTGTCGAGATGTAACACGCTGCACGCGTGGAACAGTTGTTTTACGATAAAATAATGTGCATAGTATTTTTTATAATAAAATTAAACATTTTAAACACTTTGCACACTGTCGTGTGTGAATAACTCAATTTCAATTCAACACAATATTTAAAAAATTAGAATTTGAAATGTCGCGATAATTTGAAAAACTAATTAGGTTATAGGTATAATTTGAGAAACAGGAATTGTTTTAAAATGCACATACTGAATTGTATGTTTAAATTTTTTTAATTACATATTTTGAGTATGAGCTACCGACTAAGTTAGACGTGCGCTGTGTGCTCTGGCGACTTTGACTTAAAAATTTCGCAGATATTTTTTCAAAAAATCCTTCATCTTCACAATTAAAATGCTTACCCGAGACGACCGTGAGACAATAACATCTATGATTTCAAAATCTTTGTCTATGCTAAGTGAAAATGAAGAATTTGTGAACTTGATTGTGCAAAGTGTTTCCGTGGCGGTTCAGAAAGTGTTTGAAGCTAAAATTAAGCATCTTGAAAACGAGATTACGGTAATAAAAGGAGAAAATAATGTTCTCAAACAATCATGTAGAACATATGAGAAATGCATCGACGACATGGAACAGTACTCACGTCGAAACAACATCCGCATTTTCGGTTTACCAGAATCGAAGAAGGAACTCATTGATGAGAGGGTTGTCAATTTTTGTCGTGAAAATTTAAATGTTGATATTTCTATAAAGGATATAGATCGATGTCATCGAATTGGAAAGCCGCAAAGTAATAAAACCCGCCCTGTGTTAGTGAAGTTTGTGAGTTATCGCTCGCGCTTCAAAGTGTTCAGTGAAAAAAAGAAGCTTAAAGGTTCAAAAATGACAGTGCGGGAAGACCTTACTCAACCCAGGCTGACTCTCCTCAAAGCAGCTGCAGATAAGTACGGTGTCAAAAATGTTTGGACTCACGATGGCCGTATCTATGCGAGTGTAGAAAAAAACGGGGAAAATATTAAAATCTCTATTAACTCTCACGAAGATCTATAAATGTAATCTCGCATTTTGCACATATGTATGTATGGTTCTGTATTCTGTATTCTTGTTCTTTAACTACATTTATTTTAACATAAAACTGAATAAAAATACCATTTTTCAATCAAGCCAGAGTATACTCCGAGTCAATGTCCGACTAATTAAGTGTGAATAATTCTGTTTAATATTGTTTATTGTAAGTCTTAGTGCCGACGGCTGTTTAAAACTTATAGGGCATTGACATCTTGTCTAGTATGTTTACATTTGGTCATTTGAATGTAAGATCTCTTAATTCATGTTTCTCTGATTTCAAAGAATTTTTATTTAATCATGATTTTGACTTATTTGCAGTTTCAGAAACATGGATATCTGATATATATCCTTCTGATTTTTTTAATATCAATGGTTATAATTTGATCAGTATTTCTAGAACGCATAAACGTGGTGGAGGAGTAGCATTTTATATACGCCAAAACCTTAGTTATAGTACTATTGAAACATCTATTGTTGCTAGAAATAATGTTGAGCATTTGTGGATTCGAATTATGATTGATAACAAAAGATTTATATTTGGTGTTGTTTATAATCCACATTTATATATGTACAAAGACTTATGTGTTTTGAATACTATTTTAGAAAAATATTTGATTGAAGCGGATTATTTAATTTTATGTGGGGATATTAATATAAACTTACTGTGTGATAATATATATACTACTTTTTTTAAAGATATTTTGTCTACATACGGGATGCAACAATTAATTACAGGTTACACACGGCCTGCCTCTAAAACTTTAGTTGACATTATTGCAATCTCAGATCCAGCCCTGTGTACTCTTGCTGATATTATTGAATGCCCCCATTTGTCAGACCATAGTTGCACGCTTTGTATTATTAATATACCTATATCTGTTCAATCTAGTACGCGCATCACTTACAGAGATTTCAAAAACTTCGATTCTGAATTCTTTTTGGCTGATTGTAATAACGTTAATTGGAATAATATACTACTATTAGATACAGTTAATGATAAAGTTAATTTTTTAAATAATAACATCTTGGCGCTTTTTAATAAACACGCACCTTTGAAATCTTTTTATTGCAAGAAAAAGTACTGTCCATGGTTTACACCTGTAATTAAAATTATGCAAGGCAAGAGAGATAAAGCACTCTTAAATTATAAAAAAAATAAAACTGTAGCTAAGTTCAATTACTACAAGCAATTGCGTAATCTCACAACCTCAGCGATTCGTAGAGAAAAACAGGCATATTTTGAATATGAAGTTAATAATAATATTAAAAACTCGGGTAAACTATGGAACAGCTTAAAGCGCCTGGGTGTGAATAATGACCCAGCAAAGAATATTCCAGACATATTACATGAACCAGATAAGTATGGGAAACATGTATTAGAGAAAATAGGAAACTGTAGTACAAACTCTAAAACGACTAATTTTTTTCTTAATAATAAATATCTAAATGGTTTCTGTGAGTCTTTTGAGTTTAAATGTACAGATAGCGACACGGTCGAAAAAATCTTAAGAAATCTGAGATCTAACGCTGTAGGTGTTGATGAAATCAATTTGAAAATGATCTTGATAATTCTACCCATAATTATTGATTACATCACCCACATTATCAACTCATGCTTACTACAAAGTATTGTACCTGATGTATGGAAATTTGCAATTTTGAAACCAATAGCAAAGCAAAAGGACTGCTCTTCATTTGATGACCTGCGACCAATAAGTATTCTACCAGTGCTGTCCAAAATACTTGAGAGAGTATGCAGCGATCAAATCATGGATTACGTAAACATAAATAAAATATTACCAGTAAGTCAGTCTGGGTTCAGACCTGGTCATAGTACCAATACGTATTTATTAAGTATTATTGATTCATTAATAGATAACTATGATAAATCTAAGATATCTCTTTTAATTCAGATTGACTTTTCGAAAGCATTTGATATGATTGATCATAGCTTACTACTCGCTAAACTTCATTACTATAACTTTTCTTTTAGTGCCATTCAGTGGTGTAAAAATTATTTGGAAGGTAGATACTTCATGGTTAACATGTCAACGAATGTGGAAACTATATCTTCATCTCCTTTCCCTTTGCGTCGCGGAGTTCCGCAGGGTTCAATATTAGGGCCACTCTTCTTTTTAATCTATGTTGCTGATATGCCGTCAATTTTTAAATTTTGCTCAGTTTATTCGTACGCGGATGACACACAAATTATTGCATCAATTGACTCCGATTCCATCATTGAACAATGTGAAATCGTCAATAAGGAACTTGATTTGCTACAAAAATGGGTTCATAATAATGGTTTGAAAATCAATGCTGCTAAATCCTCTCTACTTTTAATAGGCAAATGCATAATACCTGATATTATTTTGAATGGTGTAGTATTACAACGGTGCACATTCATAAAAATTTTGGGGCTCCTTATTGACGAAAACCTAAAATTTAGGGAACATTTAAATAGAAAATTGATTGCAATAAGATTAAAACTTAGGCATCTGTATCAATTCCGACATGACATGAGCTCGACTGTTAAACTACGCATAGTTCATTCTCTAATTTTACCTTTATTAGATTACTGTGCATGTTCTTATGTTCCAAATCTTACTCAAACTGATAAAAACAAAATTATACTTATTGAGAATTCATGCCTAAGATTCGTTTATGGAGTGCGCAAATATGATCATATATCTGAATACAGAGTTCTAGCAAATATGAAAGATGTTGACAGCAGAACAAAAATATCTTATATAAATCTTGTTCATAAAGTTATACAATCAGGGACTCCCTTATATCTATTAGATAAACTAATCCTAAAACATTATAATTACTCTTTACGTATCAGAGACTTGTACATTGTTCCGTCCTACAACAAAACAAAATTTAAAGGATCTTTCTCTTACCTGGCTCCCACTCTTTATAACGACTTACCGTTATCGATGAAGTCTCTGTCTGTGAGTAACTTTAAGAAATCTGTTAAATTCTTATATTAGTCTTAAGGTATTTATGCCGTATGTTTACATGTTACCTTTATAATTAGTTTTACTTTCATATATTCTTATATTTGTATGTTCCATTTACCACAGTTGGCATGCTAATAACTTTATTTATTTCTTGTATTTGTATATATACTCAATGTATGGTTAGGTGGAAGAACAGCCTTTGGCTGAACCTCACCCTTTGACTTTTCCTGTCAATAAAGGTTATTATTATTATTATTATTATTATATTTTAAGAAATTGTTCCTCTAGCGTAGGGTTGCCATGCGTCCGGTATTTCCCGGACATGTCCTCTTTTTTAATAGGTCGGGGAATGTCCAGTAGTTATTTTGTATAATATCTGGAATTGACCGGGATTTTGAAATATTGTCACAATTCACAATGCGATACATATAGAAACAATTTAAGATTTGTTTGAATTTCTTAGAAAATGTGTTACAAATATATACATATATACATATATATATATATATATATATATATATATATATATATATATATATATATATATATATATAGATTTGAGGAGTACTCGCGACTGGTTTCGAGTAGTTAAGAAAACAAGATTTAAAGCGGGATGACGCAGTCAAAAGGAGTATAGGCAGAAAGAATTTGATACTCTTTTTAATTAATCGAGCTTTCGGTTTATTTTAAACCTTCCTCAGGACTCTAAAAATGTTATTAAAATCTTGTACAAGAAATTTTACAAAAATTTTGAAAAGTTACTTACGTTATTTGAGATTAATTTTGAAAATTACATCAACATACATGCTTTTTTATTTGTTGGTAATTGTACATGTTATGAACACATGAGTTACCGTCGGCAGAGAACAACAAGAAACAACTAGAAAACATTTCAAAAACTGGTGAGAAACAGATGTAACAAAATGGAGGTGAAATGTACAGCCGCGGGAAAATTTGAATAATAAAATATCTTAATGCAATGAAGTTTGTTAACTAATGGACTTTAAATGAAGTTATTGTAATAGATCTGTAATTGAATTTTCTTGATCAGGAAGGTATGTTTTCTAGTTGTTTATTGTTGTTCTCGGCCGACATCAAAATTTAAACGTATTTTAACTTTAGACTTTAAAATGTAACGTTTTACAAAATTTTAACATATTTCAATTATAATTCTGGTGTGACTTATGTGTTCATAACATATACAATTACCAACAAATAACAAAGCATGTATGTTGATGTAATTTTCAAAATTAATTTTAAATAATGTAAGTAACTTTTCAAAATTTCATTGATGGGATCAGGAAAATAATCAGCATTAACTGTAGTTTGCCCAATACTTTCCATCTCGATTAATCCACATAATATGTTTAAATTCTCCTCATTTGATCCGGGATAGAAACAATTTCGAATTTTGAGCTCGTAACTGATTTCCTCTCCTCGTAGATATTGGATGTGTTCCACAGTAAGTGACATTTTTGAAAAAAAAAATTATATTAGTGCCAAATAACAATATGTAGAGAGTAAGATAGAAATAAGATAGAAATAAAAGAGTAAAGAAAGATTTAGAAAAGACCAAGCAAAACCACGAAAAATAATTTTAAATTTAAAAAATTACCAACAAAATATTAACCACGGGCCCCACGTTGGGCGCCAAAATTATTTCATTCATTCATTATTTCTTGACATTTACAGTGAAACCGGCCGCTTTGAGGCGATCTAAAACTTTATAGAGAATAACGATATGTTCTTCAAAAGAAGAAGTAGCGATAATTAAATCGTCCAGGTAAACAAAAACGTTTGGGTCTAATTCTGGACCGAAAACTTCATCCATTAGTCTTTGAAGAGTTTGAGGGGCATTACAAAGACCGAATGGCATTCGAACGAACTCAATTCCAACATTTTGTCCAGTTCTTTATTAACGAACTCCATCATAACTGGAGAAAGAGGATATTGGCGCTGTTTTAAGGGAAGCGCGTCACCAGTATCAATAACATGTTGAATTTTATTGGTACAACCGAGTCCTAGGGATCCGAGCTTTTCAAAATCAGCAACAACGGAATTAAGAATTTCTTGCGGACGGGAAGATAAGTTTTCACGGCTAGAAACACCACTAAGAGAAGCAATTTCATTTTGGACATGCCACGAATTTTTAGAAAAGTCTAACTTAAGACCAAAACAACGACAAAAGTCCACACCTAATATTACAGGATGTTTTACAGAAGGAACGACAGTAAAAGAAAAATTACTACTCGTTTTACCCAACGAGAAAGGTACAAAAACGTTGCCTAGGGTTGGATGAGATTTACCATCAGCAGTTGAAACGGTAGGAACAACACTAGGTTTTAGAGAAAATAGATGTTTTAGCATTACATAGCCTCGACCGCCTACAATAGAAATATTAGCACCCGAATCAACTAAGGCTGTCATAGGTACTCCGTGAATGAAGATAGTAACGAAAGGTCGGTTATCATCACTTGATTTATTAAAAATAGGTGAAATGACATTATTCGTGAAAAAGTTAGAAACTTGGTTTAACCATTGAGACCACTCGTCTCTGTCGGTTTTTCTAACGACTTTACCAGCGTTGGAGTGGCGTTTTCCTCGACAGCTGACAAGACCGAGGCGCCGCACACGTTTTTTGAACAGTTAGGACATTTAAGTTTGGTAACGTTTCTTTTACCACAAGAAAAGCAAAAGAGATTACGAGGCTTTGGACATTTTGGATAAAGATGTTCCGTACTATTACAGTTCCAGCAACTAAGAACACGCCCTTGACCTACAGCTGCAACGGCTGAACGAGAAAAATTTCTATCCAATTTACAGGATGATTTAGAACTACTTTGAAATGAAAGATCGGGTTCTAGAGTATGTGAGGAACGAGTTGGTGGATTTTTAAACTGCGATACATGAAGTTCAGTGTCTTCAAGTCTCTTGCAAATAGTAATCAATTCTGAGAGAGAGTTAATATTTTGAAGTGAACAAAATCTCTGAAAATGCGGTTGTAAATTACGAATAATGTAACTAACCCTGGTTTGTTCGTCAGGAGTTTTAGTTAAACGACAGAATAAGTTTTCCATGATGGCAATAAAAATCTCTACCTTCTCACAAGAAGCTTGAGTTCGATTCCGAATCTCATCCATAAGAGCTAGATCATAATTAGCAGGTAAAAAGGTAGAACGAAGTTTAGAAACAAGTTCCGACCAAGAAGATATAGAGTTGCGTATCATGCGATACCAAACGAGAGCATGGCCGGTAAAGAGATCACCAGCTTGGCGAAATAATTGTTCGTGAGAGACGCCACGAGAATAAGCCGTGCTGTCGATATTTTCGAGAAAACTATTAAGGCCGGTATTTCCATCAAATGTAATATTCCATTTGGCAACTAAATTTTTATGATCGCAAGCCGCGGAACGAGGTAAAACAGTACTGCTTGGTAGATGAGGTGGTAGCGGTGTCGGTGGAATTTCAGAATGTACATTAGATACCGTAGGGGTAATATTTACGTTACTAAATCTAATAGCATTCAATTTTTGCAAAAAGCTCTGGCAACTATCATCGAACGAACTTAGCATGGCAATAGGAATAGATAGAGTAGTTGGAAAAGAATTAGTGGAAGGTATTTCATCAAAATCAATTAAATTTACTACCTGGTTAGTATCAACTATATGGGACATGGAAGAAAGGGCAGATTTGATCATAGAGAGCAATCTCAAAAGATCGCCACTTAAATGTTGAGGCAAACGAGAAATACGAAGATACAAGGCAACTAAACGAGAATTTATTTCAACTTGAAATTGCTCTGTATGAGAACGATTTCTACTATTAAAATTTTGAATCATACCTGACATCTCTTTAAGTGTTTCCAGACATGTCCGAGAGTCATTGATGGGATCAGGAAAATAATCAGCATTAACTGTAGTTTGCCCAATACTTTCCATCTCGATTAATCCACATAATATGTTTAAATTCTCCTCATTTGATCCGGGATAGAAACAATTTCGAATTTTGAGCTCGTAACTGATTTCCTCTCCTCGTAGATATTGGATGTGTTCCACGGTAAGTGACATTTTTGAAAAAAAAAATTATATTAGTGCCAAATAACAATATGTAGAGAGTAAGATAGAAATAAGATAGAAATAAAAGAGTAAAGAGAGATTTAGAAAAGACCACGCAAAACCACGAAAAATAATTTTAAATTTAAAAAATTACCAACAAAATATTGACCACGGGCCCCACGTTGGGCGCCAAAATTATTTGTGTGACGTGTGCCAGAAATTTAAAAATAACGTTCAAAAAATTACCGTGATTTCTCAAAGAGAAATCACGCGTCACACACTTACTTCGACAGCTCAGAATTGGTCGTGGTATCGCTAGGTCGTGGGTCACTAAGATATTGGTAATAACAATAATAGGGAAGGGCGCCAGTTGTGCCGAAAGGAAAATGGTGGACACAACAACACCGAAAATAACAAATTGAAAATAAAACTAATTTTATTTACGGCTAGTAAAATACAACAGGGAAGTTAACGGGGACAATTATTGCCTATTACAAAAAAATAAGAAAATACCTTTTGTGGGGTAACAAAATATCGATGGGTCTGGAATGGCTAGGTCGTTGGAGTGAGTCCCTGGACGTCTTGGTACCGAGGTTCGGCTTGTCGACGGAATGTGTACTGTTCGTGTTAGTATTAAGCGGCACCGCAGGATGTCGGACACAAGCAGTGTAGTAGCGTAAAGCAGGATAGCAGGATAATGCGTGGTGTCACCGGACTAAGTGTGTCTGGTGGTTGCGTGAGTTGTTCGTGTGTAACTGCAAACTGCTGTTTTTTGTGCGTGATGCCTGAGTACTGTGTGTAAGTTGGTACTGTGTACGTGTGTACGTGCCGCAGTATTATTCAGCTTGGATTGGAACTCCACACTCCACTACCAACAAACCTCGACCATCCAGGACCAGGAGGGAATATAAAACATAAAAATTTTTAGCAGATAATTGACCCCAAAAAAATAACTTGCCGTGGCAAAAATACAAAAAAATCTTTATAATAAAAATGAACAAATAATTCATTTAACAATAAATAAATGCAAAAATTATTATTCACAAAAAAATTGTGCACAAAAAATACTCCAAATAATTTTACAAAAAAAACTATCAGCTGGCCAGGCTGTAAAAGACTAGAAAATAAAGAAAGAAAGAATATAACAAGACTTGAAAGGTTTTCAAAAACTAACGTTTCGACTGCGGGACTTGTAAAATTTATTACTTACTTTTTGGCTGCCAAAAAAATAATTAACAATAAAAAGGTAACTAATGGCATCCAAAAAAAAACAAAGAGAAAAATAAAATTGGAACGATAAAAATTCTACTTACAGTAAATCAGCGTGAGCTCTATCTAAATCCCACAGTATAAAAAATAACCTAAATCGTATTCAAAAAAATATTAAGCAAACTAATAAAAAATGAATCTTTCCTGTGAAAGATACACGAGATATAAGAACAACCAAAGAAGAAAAAAGTTGAGGAGGTTTCCTCGCAAGCTTTGACAACACGTGGTTATCTAAATATTTATTTAAAACAAAAGGTTCGAATAAAAAAATAAAAAATAATACTTTACTCACCAAAATCAGTGAAATAAAAAATCCGGAGTAATAATATTTTAAATAAAATCTTGAAGATTTTTAAAATAACTGTAGATAAAAAATTTTTAGAACAAACAAAATGCTATCTAAATACGTCCGTTGTCTCAGCTTGCAGAAACTCAACTCACTCTACAGACCGCGCTCGCCTCTCAAGCAGTCA
The DNA here is from genome assembly GCA_035578165.1 of Stenolophus ochropezus. Lineage (NCBI taxonomy): Eukaryota > Metazoa > Arthropoda > Insecta > Coleoptera > Carabidae > Stenolophus > Stenolophus ochropezus. The sequence continues at coordinate 2,188,992 of JAQOWZ010000024.1, read as the reverse complement.
GCCGCACTAGAGATGTCGTATGTTTAATTAAAATATAAAAGATTTAAATAAAAAAACCGCGAAACGAGTGAAATCGTTTCAATATATATATATATATATTGTAACTGTACGTTACCTACCTCCTCCGCAAACATTCATAAATTGGCCAAAAATCATCTAGTGGAAGGTTTAACTTACCCTACGTTGTGTTTATTTAAATAAGTAACCCTTCATTGTCGTAATACAGAGTAGCTGTTAAGAGTGAAGGAATCGGGACAGGTATTTGATAAAATAAAAGAATGATATTCACTCCAAAAGACAGACAAAATATCTGACTTGTGCATTTATTATAATTAGATAAAATCGGAAAGTGCTGTGGAATATTACGCTCTCTGGTATTCACCTTATGAACTTGAGGGAAACCACAGCCAAAACCTCAGGTAGAGAGACAATTTTAAACATTTTAACAATCATAAAAATATTGCATTCGATTCATAAAGAGTTGTCCCAATAATTTATTACAATCATTTATGGTAAAATTGAGTCATTGCGACCAAACTGATATTGGCAGTCATTGACAATTGTAAGTGTGTGCGTGTTGGTTTGCGTGGGTTTTTATTATTTGGTTCAGAGTCGGCATGCCGTTGCTCTGATATCTTTTGTTTCTGGGGGCGCTCGGCATTGCCTGAGGGCCGTTGTTTTGGGGTAGACACCCAGCTGAGCTGGCGAGTCTAAAGCGATTACCACTGAGTGGTCGCACGCTCCTCGTGGTGCCGGTGCCGCACCACGGTTGTGTATTGTTTATTTATACCCAAGTGAACGTTCGTTCGTGCTGATACGGCACATTCTTGAGCCTGAGATTTTGTGCAGAGCACAAAGTCTCGCAAATTACAATTGTTAGACAACCAATATTAGATCGGTTATATTTAATAAGATAATATGATATCATTGTGACAACTATAATTAATATAGTAAAATCAAATAATTAGCGTGTCCGAAGTAATTTTTGATATAAGTTCAAAGTGGAAGGTGCTGACTCATTCCTGGCAGAGCCATTGAACAAAGTCAGTAAGGAAGGTGCTGACTTATTCCTGGCAGAGCCATTGAACAAAGTCAGTAGGAAAGGTGCTGACTTATTCCTGGCAGAGCCATTGAACAAAGTCAGTAGGAAAGGTGCTGACTTATTCCTGGCAGAGCCATTGAACAAAGTCAGTAGGAAAGGTGCTGACTTATTCCTGGCAGAGCCATTGAACAAAGTCAGTGGGAAAGGTGCTGACTTATTCCTGGCAGAGCCATTGAACAAAGTCAGTAGGAAAGGTGCTGACTTATTCCTGGCAGAGCCATTGAACAAAGTCAGTAGGAAAAGTTTGGAGTTCGAGAGACCAGGAGGACTTACCTCGGACACGCCAAGTATAAGGGAGTCCTGGATCAGACTCCCCGAGTACCGATTTGGACTCGGGTTATATACAAAAATATCCCTCTTCTCTCCTTCAGAATGAGGGCGTTTCGGGGGTAACCAGCCACGCTCCAGACGCGTGATCGTGGAATCTTCTAGAATCTGCATATCAACCATGCAGATACAGGCTTAGCGTCTCGAAGTCTGTCCCTTTCAAGTGGTTGGGCCATCTGGCTTTCACGCCAGGACGTGGAGTCCATGGGCGTGCGGATAATCCCTTTAGTACATTGGTGCATTTCAAAATATAAACAAAACATTATATTCTCTGTTATGTTACATATTTATTTAAATTAACAGTACCATCTGCAAATATTATATTGTGTCACCTGTACTAGTGTGACATAGGTAAATTTATATTAGTTAAAATCTAATATCCTATTTATTTAGTACGTATTTTATTAAGGAATATTTAAACTGATATGTTGTAATAACACATCATTTTAGAGAGTTTCAGAATGATTCAAATAAATAATAATTTATCAACTTTATGTTGTTAAAGTTATTTGTAGTTAAATGATGACTGAAAGGACATGGTTTTTACCAATATGATTCTGAAATAGATATTTCTGTTATTTAAAACACTTAATTTGCATATCCGAACATATTTAAACAACGATATAATTTTATATGATAATCTACGGAAATATGAGTACCGTATAGAAATTTGGGAAATCTGCGCCTATGCTCGAAATACAGATAGTGGAATACATACAATATTTCCGTATATGTCAAGTGTTTTCTGACCTGGCCTACTAAATGTAAACAAAACCAATGAAGACATACGTGAGCTCAAGTTTGATTGGTTCCGCCACATTTGTTCCAAACGTCAAATGTTGTAGCATAAGTTGGAATTGGTTTATCGTTTATAAGTTTTATTTATTTAAATTCTGTTTTGTTTTCCATGTTATATTTGCTTTTATTAAGACATTTTTTATGTTTGCTATTCAATTTACGTGATATAGTGTATATAGTGTGTATAGGACAATAATAGTTTTAGTTACAAATTTGAATTTCAAGTTCCATAATTTTTAAGAAAAAGTAATTTTATAATAATTATTATAATAGTAATCCTGTGTTACCACAGCAATGAACAATTCATTTCAAATATACATTAAATAAATAATGTAATACCATACACTCATACAGTAATATATTAAGGTTAAGACAAGATTTGATTGTTTTTCGTCATATTTGAGTAAAATGTAGAAAAAATATTGATAATACTTTCATATTACAATGAATAAAAGTGCACTAGTTCTTATAATATTAATTATTAACATCACTCTATTACTTTATTTGAATATTGCTCATTTAGATGGTTGGTTGCTGTGCTTATGGTTGTTCCAATCGTTCGGAGCAAGGATTTTTGATAAAAGCCTTTCCCACAGATCCAGAAAGAAGAAAATTGTGGACAGTAAAAGTTAAAAGAGAAGGATGGCACCCAACTAATTCATCACGACTTTGTGAAGTGAATAAAATACTTTTAAATACAAATGTGTTCAAATAATATTTTAATGAGATTTTTTTTATTCATTGTTTAACATTCATTTTGCTCCCGAAATTTGGGAAAAACCTAGAGTAGACGGAAAATGAATACTGAAGCGTAATGCAGTTCCTACAATTTTTAGTTTTAATACTCCGAAACCCAGAAGAAAATCTCCAGCTAAGAGGCAGAGTCGAGCTGTATCACCTACAGCTACAAATGAAAACCCATTTGAAATAATACCATCAACATCTGTTCCAAAACAAGAATCTTTATCTTCAGGTTCTCCAGTACGTTCAGTATCACCTTGGGAGATAAAAGGGCGCTTTAATAAAAAACTGCGACAATATGAACAAGCTTATAGGAAGCTACTTCAGAAAACAAAAAAATATAAAAAAGAAATAAAAATTTTAAAAACACAGACAAAAATTTCCCCAACGAAAAATGAACAATTAATAAGGAGAATTTTTAATGATGATCAGATAGCTGCTTTACATAGAAAATCAACAAAATTTATGAAATGGTCCAATGCCACAATGACTAAAGCTATGAAACTTAAATTTTCTTGCGGAACCAGAGGGTATGAAGAATTATTAAGACAAAATTATCCATTACCATCTCTAAGAACTATAAGCAGGCGATTACAGAATATTAGCTTTGATAGTGGAATATTATATGAAGTATTTTCCTTCTTGCGAATTAAAATCAACAATTTTGAAGACCACGAAAAAGATTGTGCATTGTATTTAGATGAAATGGCAATAACACCGGGCCAAATTTTTGACATTGGATTAAAAAAATATTTAGGAACCGTTACACTTCCAAAACATGACGCAGTAGCTACTCATGCTCTTGCTATAATGATTGGCGGTATAACAACTCGTTGGAAACAGACGGTGGCCTACTATTTTACTGGCGACTCTGTAAATGGTACTGTGTATCAAGAAATATTGTTTGAAGTAATTAAACAAACTGAAGATTTAGGACTAAACGTTCTAAGCATTACTTCTGATATGGGGTCATCAAATCAGGCATTATGGAAATTATGGCAAATTACTGCTGGGAGATACACAAAAACAAATAATTTTATACCGCACCCATTTAAACCGGAAAAGAAATTATATATATTTGCTGATGTGCCACATTTGTTAAAAAATATTAAAAGCATGCTGATGTCTAACGATACAATTGAGTTGCCAGAAAATATCGTATGCAAGCAAAATTTAAAAACTAACGTCGTTGCAGCTACACATATTTATGAGCTCTTTAGTTATAAAGAAGATCAGGAACTTCGTTTAGCACCGAAACTTACGGAAGAAGATTTAGCTCTAAGTCATTTTCAGAAAATGAAAGTATCCAAATCAAGCCATGTTATTAGTCACGATGTAAGTAGTGGTTTAAAATTCCTTAGTGAGGAACTTCATAAACCTGAATATTTAACAACTGCTTGGTTTTTGGACACAGTGGAAAAATGGTTTCATTTGATGACGTCTCGTCATCCTCTGTTTGCACTAGCAAAAAGAAAGATATAGAATATAAAAACGCTCTTTCATTTCTGAAGGATGTGATGGATTTATTTTCAACAATATATGTGGGACAACAGAAATTATGGAAACCATCTCAAACAGGACTTCTGATATCAACGCAATCCATCCTTAATATTCAAGAATATTTGTTGGGAGAAATTATAATTTTATTTTAACATCCCGTTTTATTCAGGATTGCTTGGAAAATTTATTCAGTGCAATAAGGGATAAACAACAAGTGCCAAATGCACAACAATTTAAAAATAATTTGAAATTAATTTCTGTATCGCAGTATTTAAAAGACGTTTCCAAAAGTAGTTATGGAAGCGATGACAAAGAGTTCTTGTCAGAGTTTTTAAACATCACTTCATTAGCTTCAGATACAAGTGTCTCATACGACGAAGTAAACCTTCTAGATGTAACAAAAAAACCAACTATAATTTTAAATAATTCTGAGCAAAATTCTTTGTATAGTTTAGCTGGTTATTTGATAACAAGTATCATAAGAAATACAAAAGTTTGCGACAAATGCTTGCGTTCTGTGGGATCTAAAACATATAAAAAATTACCTTAAAGCAGATTTGTAAAAATCAAAAGTTTTAAAGAAGACACTCTATTTTACATCAATCAGAAAACCTACAATTTATTTTCGCAGCTGGAAACAATATTTCAACAATACTACAATCATATTGTAAACCAAAATGTAGATTTAAAAAAATTCTTTATTGAGAAATTCATCGATATTAAAGAGTACAAATTTATTCCAAATTGTCATAATTTGAAAGGAAAAATTGTAAAAAGATTTGCATTATTTAGGCTAAAAATTGCGTCCAAAAAAATGCTTCGTAAAAGAAGAGTACATGCAAGTAAATCTGTAATGTCATCAAATTTATAAAAATTTGTACTGATTATTTGTTATAGTTATTTATTAATTCATGAAAAAGATACATCTTTCAATTTTGCTTTCTTAAATGTAAAAAAATATAGCATATAATAATTTATAATTTTTTTATTTTATAATTTTATGTAAAGATCTCTTATTTTTAATAAAATATTTTATTTAGAAATAAATAGTGTATGCATTTTTTTCACAGCATATATTTCTATGGTAATAAATTACATTTATAAATTTAAAATAATTAATATACACAACAAAAACCACTAATAATGGGGTATTCCAAGCCTACGGCTTTTAAAGAAATTCTTATTGGATATCATTGTTTACCATATATAAGTAATATTAAAGTGAATATAATCATTATTTTTCTGATTTTTAATACAATAATATCAAAATGAAATTTTAATGCATTTGAATCGAGTACGTAAAATTCAGTATCAGCCTTGATGTGACGAAAAAGGCACTCGCGTCAGCCTATTGGCTCTTGTTCGAACGCGCCACGCCTTTGACTCAGACCTACGAATGATGTTCTCAGCTGATTCTCAGTGCCTGTAACGTCACACGCACGGCCGATTTTCTAGGTTGTAATTTATTGAAACTTTAAAAATTTATTTCTGGCGTGTTTGAAACCTTTCGGCGAAAAGAAAAAATACGGGTCTAATATTTTTATGCATAGAATAACATATTAAAAAATGAAAAAAACTTGGAATACCCCATTACTGCATTTTCACTTATCACCTATATGCGTTAATGTAAGTTTGGAACAAATATGGCGGAAAATCTCATATGTCTTCACTCTGGTTATAAAGGCACTCTAGGTTACCTACCTGTGTCGCACAAAAGGGCTCCGGCTACCTATGTGTTTCGTGCGGGAGCAAGGTCGGTGTTCGATAAATAAATTTGTGGTTCATATAGCCCAACTAAAATTAAACTGACTCAGGCTAATGTCTGTGCAAAATTTAAAACACCACAATTTTATTTGTTGGGGCGCCAACACCTTGAAACGGGTAAACCTCGAGAGGTATACTCGAGGAGAAGGAACGCAAAACAAATTAAATCTAAAGTTTAATGTGAGTTTACGGTATACAATAAAATTTTTGTAAAAATACAAATTAAGGAAAGAGTAATAAATTTTATATGAAAGAACAGTGGAATAGAGGAATGGAGCTCTCTTAACCTCAAGCTAGTTTGGATCTTTCCTTGGCGTGTCAATGGACTTTGAGGCTGGTCTCGAGCCTCGTTCTCCGGACGGTTTAGATCAGCAATACTGGAACTGTAGGTCCAGGACCGTGGTTCAGCCACAACCACTAAAGCTACTATTATCCCTAAATATACAAATCTCCAACAGTACACAGTACTTTTGAAGTAACACGCTCGTCTGAAGGACGTGGTTATTACACAGTATATTACAAAAATTTTACGTCCTGTACTTCGTCAGAAGTTATACAAAAAATATTAAAATCTTTAAATTTCCACGCAAGAATAAGGAAAACAACAGAAAAGGTAAAGGAAAAATTTTTTTGGTTGACTGCAATCCAAAAATAACTATTAAAAGAGCTACAAAACTTAATTCCGAAATATACTAAAAAAATTAAACAAAACGCTCTGTAATAATATACAACCCTAAAGGAAATTTTTGTTCGCAGTTTCGTGGCAAATTAACAATAAAACTATCTCAAAAAACTAGGACCTGTCAACATGAAAAATTTAGCGACGAAAAATAAATCCGGCTTTCAGAAGTGAAACGCGTCCAAGCCGTATCCAACAGGATCTCAACAAGAAGGCCGCCAGTCAAACTATTCACACCACGTACATGCAGGTTGGGATAAGGGTGGGATGGTAAAAGAATTATTTTAAGCAGAAATTACTCAAATATGGCAAAAAAAAAACAAAATTAAAGGTGTTCTAAGACATCGGGTAACTGGAGCTAGACTTTTATAAGCTCGGGCAATTTTTAAACAGAATACTACAGAAAAATGGAAAAATCTACAAAATTGAAGGTGTTTTAAAGTGGAGCTTTACTGTTATCAGCTTGGGAAAATTTTAAACACAATATTACGAAAAATAAAATAATTAAACAGAGCAAAAACATTATGAATTTTGAGACAATTTCGAAGGTTAAAGAGAGCGACGTAAAACCGCATAAAAATTTGTATGCAATGGAAAGATACTTGAATTAGGCCAGATTACGCATTGGGCAACACGTGGCCTTCAATAAAATTTTACAACAACCAAATGAAAAATATAACAAAAAAAGGAATTCGAGTAACTTACCAAATAACAGCAACTGTTTGACGTCAACAACTGAAAAAAATTTTTTGATCAGGAAAAAAAAAAGGAAACTTAAAATAAATTTAGACATCGACCTTGTACGTCTTTCTTTTTGCTCGCTCTCTTCGGAACTCTCGCAAGTTCGCCAAACACGGACCCAAACCAGTAGCCCTCGTAGTTATAATATCCGGACTAACATTGATAAACCTTGTACTATTACCGATAAATTCATAAAAAAAAATTCAAAATAAATTAAATGAAGCAATAAAACTGAAATAATTTTAAATTGAAACTTAAAACATTTACATTTAAATAAATTATTAAAGGTAGCAGTTTCATTTGACCTCGACTAATCCTTGCGTGTGTCGCCGGGTGACGGCTGTGACAGACAACAGTTCTCAACCGGTGTCCGTAAGATTTAATTTTAAAAGTAAATATTTCAAAATTTTTTTAAAACAAAAAAAAATTCAACTTTATTCCGCGATTATATCTCCACACTATCATCTATTGCGAGGGCAGATTTTAGATCAGAGATGTGCCACACACCTAAATTATTACCAAAATATCTTGGAGGTAATAGGAGGTCTTAGAGATCTTTTTATTTACTAAACATTCAATGAACGCCTATCTACTATCTGAAAGGCCATAATGTTTTTTTCACACGGTTTCACATTCAAAGCATTCTAAAGGGTGTCTGCGTAGATTGTAGTAGCGGGCGTTGCGCTCATAAGCAGCATGAATTCGGGTTTGCACTACGTGAAATAATTCCGTAAGAGATGACAAGTGATTTGCATAAGTGGCTCGACTATCAGCACAAACAGTGTCCGGAAGTGGATGGTAAAAGTTACAATTTTGGATTATTATCTTTTAGGTATGAACGGATGGCAGTTTTCACAATGTGGTTTGTGCGCTCTGCAAAGTTGACTTGGAGGTGGAAATTAGCATATACCAAATTTTGGATATCGCGTATTTTTTCACTAATTGGGTGAACTTATCACTAGTAAATTGTATGCTGTTGTCATATAAAATGATTTGAGGGATACCAAACATAAAGAAAATATTTTCCTCTAAAAGTTTACAAATTTGAGGAGTGGTAGCTTTGCGAATCGGAAAAAAAAGGGTACTTGGTGAACCAATCAATAACAACAAAAATATACTGATGGCCTTTAGATAAAGATGGTAAAAAGCCCATTAAATCGATGGAGATAGCTTGCTAGGGAAACTTAATTAATAACTCTTTCCTTATTAGACGTGGGGTGGGCAACTGGAGTACTTTTTGAGCCAGACAAACCTTACAATGTTGCACATAATGCGAGATAGAAGCTCGCATGCGAGGCCAATAATAAAAATCCTTAACACGACAATAAGCCTTAAAAATACCGAGATGAGCGGCGGTAGGGTTATCATGACACTCAATTAGACTGTTTTTCTATGATGTTGAGGCACCACTAGCTTCCAGGTTGATAAGTTGCTCGGAGGATTATGAGGCGAAGTAACTAATTTATATATCAAATGATCTTTACGCGCCAGTCAGGAAACTGTCTGGGATGAGAGAGTATACTCGTACGAAGATTACACTACCAAACGTCCTTGTTATCATCCCAATTGTCGGTGTTAAGGGCAGGTATTTCCACAGGAGCACGAGACAAAGCGTCGGGTACGGCATTAAGACTGCCAGGACGATGTTCGATCACGAAATCAAACTGCTGCAATTTACCAGCCCAGCGAGCTAATTTTCCAGTAGAGTCAGACATTCTCACCAACCAGAGAAGGGAGTAGTGATCGGTTATCACTGTAAAAGGAAGATTCTCAAGATAAAGTCGAAATTTGTCTATTGAAAAAACTACCGCCAGATATTCTCTTTGAGTGACCGAATAGTTACGCTCGGCTTTGTTTAAGGTACGACTGATAAAAGCAATGGGATGTTTTAGGTCATCATGACCCAGCTGGATAAGCACGGCCGTGGGGGCCATAAGTAATAAATTTGGAAGGAGTTTAAAGGTAAACTATAATCAGAGCTGGCTAGAATAGGGGCAGAAGAAAGGACAGCTGGTGAAAAGATTTTTCCGCGGAAGAATTCCACTCGATACAGGTCCTTTTCCCTTTACCCTTTCTAAGGCCGTTAATGGGAGCAGCAAGAGTGACAAAATGAGGGACAAACCGACGATACCATCCTAAAATACCTATAAAACGTTTGACTTCCGTGACCGTTGTAGGGCGTGGAAAGTAACAATGGCACTAATTTTATCCGGGTCAATACGGAATCCTTGATGGTCTACCAGAAAACCGAGGTACTTAAGAGACGAGCGGCATAATTCACAGTTTTTGGTATTCACAGTTAATCCAGCGTTCATCAGGTGATTAACTATCTCATATAAAGTACGAAAATGCTCATCAAAAGAAGAGGAACTAATGATACAATCATCCAAATAAACAAATACATTTGGCTCTAATTCGGGCCCAAAAATTTTGTCCATTAATCTCTGAAAGGTTTGAGGAGTATAACTATTAAGATCTATCGAAGAAATATATTTAGCATCCCGCAATTTATTTATGATAAAATCGACTCTAGGGAGAGGGTAAGCGTCTTTTTTAGGACAGAATTGAGACGTCGACTGTCGAAGCATAACCGAAAGACTTTTTGACTAAAAGAACTGGCGATCGCCATGGGCTGGAAGATTTCTGTACTATTCCCAACTCAATCATCTCCTTCAGTTCCTTATAAAGATGCTCTTACATGGGCGGAGAAAGTGGGTAATGCCGTTGTTTTATCGGTAAAGCGTGTCGATGATGTGTTCGACCATATGGGTTCTACCAAGGCCTCAAGTTCTGCCACAACAGATTTAAGGGCGGAGCGCTGAGAAGAATTTAAATTATCGCCTTTTGATATTCCTGACATAGTGGCAATTTCACCATTGACCGACCACGAATTTGACGCAAAATTTAAAGAAAGATCAAATTGCTTACTCCTAAGATGAGCTTCTAGTGAACAGAAGGCACTACCACACAAGTAAACAGCTTTGTACGACCATGTAAAGTTATGATTTGATCAATTTTTCTGTATTCAGAAAGAAATATTACTAATTAATGAAAAGATATGTAAACGTTGAACACTTCTTAAGAAAAACAAAGTTTCGCCTCAGATGAAAGAACTAGTGTATTACGATTTCAGATATGTAATTGCAATAGTCCAAATAATAATATACTCGAATTCCATATTCATTTTCTTCGACGTACTTTACAGGTACAATTCAGTGTAGATTTCAGTTTTCAATATCTATAATATCATAAATACTGTTTTTTAGAACTTAATAATAACATACCATTTTATTTTGTTGTGAAACATGATTTTTTTTTATATTTGTGTATCTTTATTATATATTATGAATTTAACTTATAAGTAGTTACATTAGTTTAACAAATCTTTCAATATATTTTCAACAAATATATAATTTTGAGAAAGTATTTAAATTTTTTGTTTGTAAATAATTTGAGTTGCCAGATAATTCTAAAATTTAAAAGTTAAATAATTCAAAGATATAACTGGAAAACAAATTTTATTTACATTGTAGTTTCACAACGTTTACGTATGTCTTGGTAAAATTGTAGAAAAGTAATAATTCATTTGAAGTTAAAATCAAATTTTTATAACCTGACAATTGAATTACATAGAAACATTTACACACGCACATTCATACTTTTGCGACTTTATTTTTCGTTTATTAGATCGCTGTATTGATTTTTTAATTATAATGTGCTTCATTTGCTTCATACCCACCAGCCAGTATGTGACGAATAATTATGATGAAGCTTATTATTATTATTTTTATTATTAACTAGGGGATATAATATTAAACCAAAGTACAGGAAAAATCTCAAATACCATAGGTATTGGGCATTAAAATATTATATTCAAGTCATTGTCTTGCCAATCTATCATCAAAGTATATAATTATGGATTGTATGATATGTATGTAGAGATTTATAAAAATCAAAACTTTTTTCTCAAATTCATACGACAGTAACAATGGCTTAAATGTAAGATTTTAACGCCCACTAATGGTATTTAAGATTTTTACTATACTATGCGGGTTTCTTTATTATTATTGAAAGCCGAAAACATACGTATTCTATTGCATGAGATTTGAGATACGATGATAGACTGGTTTGCTTACATGTTGAGATTTATTATATACTTTTTTTTTACGTCACATTTTTAATACTTTTCATATAGAGACGCAACATGTTTGAACTTAAGCCAGGTGTTAGATAGTTTTCCTATAACGTCTTCATTTTTAGATTATATTAATTGAATATTATTGACAGCGGTATAGTTTATATGCCATTACAAATTTTATTATCGAAGAAAAATATTAATGCAAACTAACGATTGCTGTATTATAATAAAATAATTCTTCTTCACCAACCTATTACCAAGTAGAAGGAAAATAAAAAAAAATGAGTATAATTTTATTTTTTCTCTTTTAATGTAAGGTCCGTAAAATTTGTAAAAGGAGCAATGGTTTTACCAGACTTTAATTTGAAGCAGTACTGCTAGCATGTATTATTTTTTTATTAATAATATTGGTAATAATCTTTATTACAATTATATATTTTTGTGAATAATTTATTTTTCGAATATCTGTTTTCATTTTTTAACTAGTCGAGGGTAACAGTCGCCCAGGATTTGTTTACATTTAGCAGGTACTTGAAAGGCGTATGAGATAAGGTTAAGGGCTGCAGGCCAGGTTAGAAAACACTTGCCGCATACGGAAATATTCTATACATTCTACTATTTGTATTTAAAGCATAGGCGCAGATTTCACAAATTTCTATACGGTATGCATACGTCCTTATATTATTATATAAATTATGTCATTGTTTCTATATGTTCGCATGTACCCATCAAGTATTTCTGATAAGTTAAATTTTATAATATTAAGCCAACAATTGGATATTTTGAAGGGAATTAGATATTGGAGACTATGGCTTTGTTTAAATTAAAATTTTTTTTATTGAAAAGACGACGTTTCGGTTCTGATCGGAACCATCTTCAGGTCTATGTTAACATTGATATTATTGAAGTTAATGTAAAGTTATAAGTTTAAAGTTAAAATTCTGATAACAGTAAATTAAATAAGATACTACATTTTAACTAAAATAAATTTAACTATGTCACGCTATGACAGGTGACGGAATATAATATTTCCATATGGTATTGTTAATTAAATAAATATGTAATATAGCAGAGAATATAATAATTTTGTTAGATATTTTGAAATACAGAAAAGTACTCAAGGGTTCATTCGCATGCCCTTGGACTCCACGTTCTAGTGCCCAAGCCAAACAACAAAACCATTTGAAAGGGTCAGACTTCGAGACGCTGAGCCTGTACGTGCATTTTTAAGATGCATTTTTCTAGAAGATTCGACGATCACGCGCTTGGATCGTGGAAAACCCTCGAAACGGTCACAATCACACAATTTTACCGTAAATGGTTATAATAAATTATTGGGACAACTCTTTATGATTAAATGTAATATTGTTACATTTACCGACATACCTTCTTAATAAAACAGTTTTTATGCAACAAAGTACATTACTTGCTTCACGTGACAGTCATTTTTTTTTACATTTGAGGAAGTTACTACAAGTTTTTTAGTTGATATCATCAAATGTGTTGTTTGTAAACCTTAATGGGATATATGATCTAATTTCTTTTCTTCCATTTTATGGTTCTGTACAAAAAATAAAATACCCGTATTTTTTTAAATCGCTCTAGTATTGATAATTCCGGAGAAACACTATAATAAAGTTTTGGAGAGCGGATATGTGACGTCACGTAGGAAACTTTGAGGATTTGAATTCATTCGATAAAAATCATTTATCATAGAATAATGTACATTTGGCAAATTACCCCGGTTCCATTTTCAAAACAATGTACATATTGCGACGATCACTTGGGCCGCTGCGGGATGTTGTTGGTCCGCGATGTCGTGGGTTCTCTTACAGGATGTTTGAGAACTGCATTCCGCCATTAGATGTACATTTCAAAACGATAAATCTTGAGAAATAAGGCGAATTACAAGGTAATGTTTATTTTATTATATATATTACTATAAAACTTAATTTATCTAAATATTTTCTTTCAAATAAAACACTTTAAATTATAAAGTTTTGCAAGACCGGAATTTTTGACAGATGCTTCCTGAACTCATAAAGTGACGGATAGCTCGGTGAAAAAGACTATTTGTTCTAAAATTACAGCGAGATATTGTATGAAAATTATCACAAATCATCATTAATACATGTACGTTAAGGTATAATATAAATATTTGCATAATAATAGTAAATTTTGTTAATTTTTATTTAGTTATCCTAACCTACATGAACTCTGATATCGAGATGGAATTTTAAATAAAATAAAGCAATTAGTTGGATGAAAATCATTATAATAAGTGAGAATATAACGTATCCTTTATAATGAATCCAGAAAACTGCATGATAAAATAAAATTTAACAAAAATTCCGCATTTGACACTTGAGTTGGAGACACGAGCGGTTTATCTGCGTCAAAAATGTGATTTTTACTAAAATGTATAGTGAAATTTTGTACGATACTTAATTGAAATCATCTCTAATACACATACTTTAATGCAGAATATAAATATTTACATATTAAAAGTTAAATATTTCAATTTTTAGATGTGACCATAACTTACATGTACTCTGGTAATAAAATAATATTAAAATTATTACATGAATGGTTTGACCTGTACCCGTGACCATAACTTACATGTCCTCTAGTAATAAAATAATATTAAAATTATTACATGATTGGTTTGACCTGTACCCGTGAGCAAAGTTTTTGCGATGCTCGAGATTATTTTAAATATATATATATATATATATATATATATATATATATATATATATATATATATATATATAGTGAATCTATCGTTTTAGTATATAGACTAGCGAATTCGCGGCTACATCGAGCATTCCCTAGAGCTCCTTTGTCAGTGCAAAAAACAAATGCCGATCGACATGAAACAATTATTTCATATTTCCACGTCAGGCCTCACCGAGACCTTTCATTATATTGCAAACACGATATACTTCTAATAATTTTTTGCAAAAAACAAAAGCCGGGCGACATGAAACATTTTTGTCATTTTTTGTACCCCAACTCTTACCGAGACCTTTTATTTGATACCATACACTATATATTTGTGACAACCTTTTGCGAAAAACAAAAGCCAATCGACATCGACCAATTTCGTTAATTCTGCACACCAGCCTTCATTGAAACCTTTTATTTGATACCAAACACCATATACTTGTGACAACCTTCTGCAAAAAACAAAAGCCGATCGAAATTGACCATTTTCGTTAATTCTGCACACCAGACTTCATTGAAACCTTTCATTTGATACCAAGCACGACATACTTCTGACAACTTTTTGCATAAAACAAAAGCCGATCGACTAGCTGTCATGTGTTGTTTTTAATTATAGCCTTCATTCCATCACGATGGCTTGACTCCATTCTCTAGCGTTAGGACTCGACAGTGCTTCACTTATTGGAATTTCGGCAATGAAGGATTCTTCAACATCCGCGAACTCAGCTTGTTCTGGAGCATTCGGATGGTAAAGCTTCTTTGGTCTGCCGCGCGATCCTGTCCTCAGGAGCCTTGGACGACCGCGACCTCTGCTCTTGTTATCCGCTTCATCTGGACGTAATGACCGCCGTTCAGTAGAATCGAAGCCAAGAAATTCCTCTTCATCTGAACTGCTAGTACTTCGTGATCGAGTCTGTTCTCTGTTCGGCTCGAAGCCAAGAAATTTCTCTTCATCTGAGCTGCTAACACTTCGTGCCGATGTACATTCGAAGTCTGCGTAGCGTTGTTTTTGTTGCTTCTCGCCGTTATTTTCAATAGGCTTTTCGGTGACCTCTTCTTGCTTGGGATGAGACTCGTCGTTCTCCATGAACATTACGTCACGACTGATGATCACCTTCTTCTTTTCGAAAGACCATATTCGAAAACCTTTGGACTCGTCGGCGTAACTGAGGAAAATTCCATTCTTGCCACGGTTCTCCAACTTCCCTTTACTTGGATCGCTGTTGAGGTAGAAAACCTTGCTGCCAAATTTCTTGAATGCGAGATTTTCGGTGGTTCTCCTAACCATGCCTCATGTGGTGTTTTACCGTTCAGGCTCTTCGTCGGCAAGCGATTGCGGAGATAATTGGCAGTATTAATTGCCTCAGCCCAAAAATGATTAGGCAGTTTGGACTCAATCATCATGCATCTGGCGGTATCGAGAAGAGTGCGATTTTTTCTATCGCTATCCCGTTTTGCTGGGATGTTTGGTTTCGACGCAATTGAAACACACGTCATTAGTTTCCGTAATATTTGCCTCTGATTTCTTATTTTTCTTGTTGAACCAACACTGAGGAGACTTGTGTCCCGGTTTCTTGCTAATGAAGCATTTTGTTTTGTTTGTTTGACCTCCAATTTGTTTGTCATTGCTGTTTGCGCTCACTTCCGGTTTATTCTGCGGTTTCTTTTGGTTATGTTTCTTGTACACGAGCATGGCGTCAGACGTGTCATTGTTCAAAGTGTTCTTCCGTGCGTCGCACTCGTCAATTATTTTGGCGCGAAGAGCGTCTGGCGTCGGTAGGTTGTCTCGCGACCCAATAGCGCATCGAAAGTTTTTGAAAGACGAGGGCAAACTGTAGAGCAACATGATTGCCAGTTGATCTGGGTGTATGTTTATTTCCATGTCGCCGAGCTTGTCGAAAAAACTCATTTAGGTGTTCACGAATGTCCCTGTTGTCTGCCATCTTGTGTAGCGTCAGACGTTGTAAGAGCGTAGCTTTTCGTGCTGATTCTTGAGTCTGATAAATATATCGTAGTTTGGTCTGTACTTCATTCGACGTTGTACAATTTTTAATTTGTTTTAACTCACTTGGAGAAATCAAAAGAATGATATCTGCTTTAGCTTTTCGGTCGTTCTTCTCCCACTGTGCTATGGCGTTCACGTTGTCGCCGTTAGGCTCTGGCTTAATGTTTGCACCATTTACGAACTCCCATAAGTCGTTTTTAATGAGAATCGCTTCCATTTGTAGCTACCATGTATCATAATTCTGTTTATTCAGAAGCTCAATCCTTGTTGAGTTTGAATTCATGACGACTGGAGATTGAGGTTGGAATTGATTCACGACACGTGGTACGATTTTTATAGAACACGAATTTATTCCCTTTTTCTTTTATAGTACTCGCGACACTGGGCCCATAACCTGCGAGGGAACAGGAATGGGACAACAAACAATATAAAAACACCGAACTTGACAAAATACAGTGAAAATATATTGCACCAAACTTTAAACAGAATGAAGAATATTTTGACAACTACTATTCCATGTGTCTTTGCATGTGTTATGTATGTAGTGCGTGATGTGTACCAGAGATGGCGATACCCGTCTTGAGACTCGCGAAATATGAATTTTTTCTAACAAATGCAAACTTTCAACTAGCAGACTGAACTGTTGAATTTCCGTTTGATGGTCTATTGGGAGATGATATTCTAAAATCGGAAGAAGCAATAATTGATTAGAGTAACTATACACTTTGCCAATCTATTCCATTCCCTATGCTTCTATATCGTAATAACCCTCAATATTCAGCTTCAACAATAACTATGAACCCAAGGTGTCAAACAATTGTACTTATAAAATTCAATAATCCTGATTTAATTTACGAAGGAAATAGTCTCTTCAAGGAAAATTGACAATTTTATATTGCCATTGTTAAAGTTTATGATAATAATACATCCGTAGTAACAATCGTAAATACATCTAGTGAAAAACAGACAATACAATAATAAAGAAGTATTTATAAATTAGCCGACGATACTACTAGCAATGACGTTGAAATTAGATTACAAAATTTGTCAGAAAATTTTAGATTAGATCACCTAAATAACAAAGAAAAAATTCGATAACAAGCATATGTTCGGAATTTAACGACACATTTAATTTAAAATCAGATAAACTAACTAAAACAACAGCAGCGTCAAACGAAATTAGAACAATTAGTAATATTCCTGTCCAAGCTAAGTCTTATCGGTTTCCACAAGTCCATAAAAATGAAGTTAATAAACAAATTGAGAAAATGCTAGCTCAGGGTATAATAAAACCATATATTAGTCCTTGGTCAAGCCCCATCTGGGATGTAACGAAAAAGGTTGATTCTTCAGGTGAACTAAAAAGTCGTATTGTCATAGATTATAGTAAGTTAAATAAAATAACAATAGGCGACGCATATCCACTTCATAATATAAATGATATTTCAGATCAACTAGGGCAAGCTAAATATTTCTCCACACTGGATCTCGCAAGTGGTTTCCATCAGATTCCCAAGAACCCTAAAGGTATAGAATATACTGTCTTTAACACTCCAGAAAGACATTTCGAATGCCTTTCGGTCTCAAAAACGCTCCTGTTACCTTTCAGCGAACGATGAATAAAATTCTTGCCGGACTCACTAACAAACAGAGTTCTGTATATCTCGATTATATTGTTTTACATAGAAGTGACCTTGAAGATCATAATCGTAAATAAAAAAATAGTTTTATTAGACTTCGAGAAAATAATTTAACACTTCAACCTGATAAGTGCGAATTTTTAAAGAAAAGTTGCGAGTATTTAGGACACGTAATTTCAGATAAAGGCGTTGAACCAAAAATATTTTGAACAATTTTAAACAATGCCTGTTGATCAAATATTCTTCAATTGAATAAAAACAATGTTCAAGAAGATATCTTTTTATTTTCCCTTTAAATGAAATATATGATAAATATTTCACGGAAACTGGTAGAGCATTATATAAATTAAAATATAAGGAATTTTGTTGGGACTTGGCTAATCTGAATCTAGGCACACGACTTAAATTGGACGTTCTTGTATTATAATTGTGGGTATCAGAAATTAAAGTAAAATTATTTATATTATTGTGGATTTCTACGAGAGTGTGGTAGATAAATAAACATGGTAGTGGCATAATTTTCAATTTTTGGAAAAGTGGTTGACAATGCTCTCTTGCTTCAACACCTGAGATTATTCTAACTGCCTGCTTTTGTAATTTGAAGATCCCGATAGCGTGAGGCGAATTGCCCCATAAAATAATTCCATAACTTATGAGCGAGTGAAAGAGACTGAAGTATGATAAGACTAATGGTTCGAAATTTAAGCATCGTTTTAGATTTCTTAAAAGAAAATTTATACTTGCAAGTTTAGCACGTAAGTATTCAGAATGTGCAGACCAGTTTAATATGTCATCTATGTTCAATCCCAGTAATTTTACTGAATTACCTTTTGTTATATTTTGGTTTGAGGATATTATCAATTGTTGCGTCTTATTGTAATTTAACTTTAGTTTATTAGCCGCAAACCAGGCTTCCGCCTGTGATAGATTGGAAATTGCTATTTCCGCTAAAGAATCTATTGACTTATGGGATAATATTAACGTTGTGTCGTCTGCAAAACGTATTGTATTAACTGGAGCCATGTAGGCAGGAAAGTCGTTTACATAAATTATAAATAATAGGGGCCCTAAAATGGACCCCTGAGGAATACCGTGTTTGATTAATTTAAAATCAGAACAGTTATCCCCAATATAAACTTGCTGCTTTCGATTTGACAAGTATGATTTAAAAAATTATATATAGTTACCTGAAATACCATATTGGCTAAGCTTTTGTATTAGAATATTGTGAGATACACAGTCAAAGGCCTTGGATAGGTCGCATAAAGTTAATGATGTATGCAAACCTCTCTCCAAGCCTTCGACCGCACAACTCACAACATAGGTTACAGTTCTCACAGGTGATAAATTGTTGCGGAAACCATAATGATTTGAGACAAGTAAATCATTAGCTTCAAAATAATTTTTTTATCTAGCCTTTATGAGCTTTTTCGAATTTATTTCTAGTACTAACATAGATATAATAAATAGGGGTAAAGAACCCACTTTTATAACTAAAAACAGGCGAAAGGTATTGGACATTACGTTAGCCACTCCTCAAATTAGCTCTGAAATATATAATTGTCATGTCTCAAATGAAGCCTCAATATTGGATCATAGATATTTAAGGTTTGAGATAAAGGCTAATAAGGAACCTAAAACTCAAATTCGTATTCCGAAACTAACAGACTGGGCCTTGTACGAAAGCCACTTAAAGTGTGAAGTGGAAGAACTTACGAAAATTAATATAAACACAATTGAGGAACTGGAAACAGCCTCTATTGACTTTCATAATGCGCTACACACAGCATATGAAAACAGTTGTACAGTAAAGCTTCGACAAAGTACTAGGAAAGTACTTTGGTGGACCGAGGAGCTAAGTAAACAAAGAGTCACTGTTAGAAGATTATACAATAAAACCAAAACCAGTGACAGCGATGAGAGCTGGGAGCAATATAGAAGTGCCCTAACCTCATATAATAAAGAAATTCGCAGATCTAAAAGGAATGCATGGCGTAGTTTTTGTGAGGGCTTATCAGAAACGCCCACGGTAGCTCGCCTTCAGAAAGTCCTATCAAAATATCATACGAATGAAATAGGCCTACTAAAGAAACCAGACGGGGACTTTACGACAGATTCAAGGGAAACATTGGAGCTTCTTCTAAGCACACACTTCCCAGGATCGTCGTGGCCAGTTGAGGAGGAGGACAATTCCTCCGGAGCTACAACTAAGCTAAGATTAATTAACAGTCTTAACACTGCTAATAATACAGAGTTGAATTGGCGATAAATACTTTCAAACCCTACAAGACACCTGGTGGAGATGGCATTTTTCCGGCACTTTTGCAGAAATGCATAAAGGATATACTGCCAATACTCTGCGAACTATACAAGGGAAGCCTAAAGTTAGGATACATTCCCACATTGTGGAGGAAAACTAATGTAGCCTTTATACCTAAAGGCGGAGGACGTCCAAGCGTCCAGCCTAAGTCATATAGACCCATTAGTTTATCATCATTTATACTGAAAGGTATGGAAAAGGTCTTAGATCAATACCTTAGGAATAAAGTGATAACTGCTTCACCACTAAACGTAAATCAATTTGCTTACCAGAAAGCAAAATTGACAACTTCGGCTCTCCATAGCCTTGTCACTAAAATAGAGAAAACCTTTATTTCAAAAGAAATAGATCTGGAAATATTTATAGATATTGAGGGTGCCTTTGACAACACCTCCTATAAGTCCATTGAAAGAGCTGCTAGGTCAAAAGGTTTCGACCCAGTTGTAGTGGAATGGATAAAAGCCATGCTGCAAAGTCGAACGATTACAGCCTCGATAGGAGGAGAATCAGTAATGATAAAAACCAACAGAGGATGTCCACAAGGTGGGGTTTTATCACCTCTACTCTGGTGTATTGTCATTGATGACCTCCTGAATAGGCTCAATAAAGCTGGCTATTTTGCAAACGGATATGCAGATGACGTTGCAATTATGGTCAGAGGACGTAGTGACACCACTATCTCGTACCTTACACAAAAAGGTCTAAATCTAGTGCATGAGTGGTGCCTGGAACATGAACTTAGTGTAAACTCTACCAAAACTACAATCGTCCCCTTCACAAAGAGAAGGAAGCTAAATCTTCAAGCTCCCTACTTGAAGGGTACTAGAATTGAGTTTTCTACAGAGGTTAAGTATCTAGGAATCATGCTAGACCAAAAATTCACGTGGAACTCACATATCAACAAGATTACAAAGAAATCAGCAGTGGCGTTAAACACATGCCGTCGGCTTCTGGGTAAAAACTGGGGACTACAGCCAAAAATGACCCATTGGGCATATACTAGTGTTGTAAGACCCATGATCACCTACGCGTCACTTGTATGGTGGCCAAAAGTGAAACAAATCACAGCATAGGCATCACTGCGGAAACTACAACGCATGGCCTGCCTCAGTATTACAGGTGCTATGAGTACCTGTCCGACTGCAGTAATGGAAGTGATTCTGGGGCTAACACCTCTACACATTCAGGTGGAAAAAGAGGCGATGCAATAGGCACTGACTCTCTGCAGAACGAAACACTTTATGCCCGGAGATTTCGTAGGCCACTTAGAAATTCTAAGGGAAGTACAACCAGATAAACTGGCCTAGTCTGTCTGTGATAAGATGACAACAAAATACAATTTTGACCAGAAGTATAAAGTTGTTATTAGTAATCGCCTTGAATGGGCAACGGAAAGACCTCTTGTAAGGGATTCTTTGTCCTGGTTCACTGGTGGTTCAAAATTAGATACAGGAGGAACTGGAGTAGGTGTGCTTGGCCCAGATTGCCGAATTAAGGAATCCATAGGCACCTGCTCCACAATTTTTCAGGCTGAGATTTATGCAATAAATCTCTGTGCTCACATAAACCTAGATAAAGGTGTAAAAGGAGCATCAATAAATATAACGTCAGACAGCCAGGCAGCTTTAAAGGCATTGAATGCCTTCATATGTAAATCAAAGCTAGTCTGGAACTGCAGGGAGACCTTCCAATTGCTATCCGAAGCAAACCAAGTCACCCTACGGTGGGTACCAGGGCACGAGGGAATCCTAGAAAACAAGAAAGCTGATGACCTTGCAAAAAAGGGGCTAATCTTCTATACCACGGGCCGGAACCTTCATGTGGTCTTCCACAAAGCCACTATAAGAAGGTGGTCAAAAAATGGGAGGAATCTGCCATATCCTTATATTGGAAAAATATTCCAGGCCTCAATCAAGCTCGGAAATTCATTTCCCCAGCTTCGACAAACGCCAAAGAGTTACTAGCTCTCAGCAAAAAGGACCTTAATATAATGACAGGAATTCTCACTGGCCACTGTCCTTTTGCACAAAATTGGTATAGCTGAAAATGAAACCTGTCGACTTTGTGAAGAGGACGAAGAATCGTCGGAACACATACTGTGTGAATGCCCAGCCGTAACTGTGCAGAGACTCAATCAACTAGGTAAGAGGTATCTTACGGCAGATGAGATCAAGAACTTGACTCCTGGAGCCATAATCGGCTTCATCAAAAATCTGGATCTACTTCCGGAAAACTAAGTAAGGGCTATGTCACAATAGATCTTCTAGGTCGCGCTGACAAAAAGCGACAAAACGCTTAAACCCTTATATACATACAATACAATACTGTAGCGAACCCAGGGTCGCGGCGCGGGCGGCGGCGGCCGCTAGCGAGCAGGTCAGAACACGTCCGTCCGCTCCCCATTGTTCTGATTTACAAGGAATCAAACAATATTCTAGAATGATGTGTTTTAATATAAATACCCCAAGCAAAAGATCGCGAGGATAGTCTTGTATCGATACGTGTAGTGAACAGATGGTGAAATAAATAAATAGATAGTGATATAAATAAGGAGTGATATAAATATTGTTGAAATAAATATTGCGTAGTTCTAATTGTTTAAATAAATTATCTTAGTGTTTAAGTCTTTATTGATATATGTTAGTCTTAAATTAGTGTTTATATTTGTTAATTCTTAGTGTTAGTTATTTTTCATTATTCTTTATAATCCATATTTCTTTAATTAAACTTAGTTATATAAATATTAGTGTTTGAATCAATTTTATACTTCACCTAAATAAATAAAACGTTACAATTGGTGTCAGGTGCGAGGGATAATAAACTGTGAAGTGTAAATAAAAATAAATAAAATGGCGACTAAACAAGTAAAATTAAGTGAATTAAAAGTGGCCGATCTCAACAGGGAACTGGAAGAACGAGATTTGGAGACATCGGGAACCAAGTCTGTTCTACAACTTCGTCTACGCCAACCCTTAATAGAAGCTGGTGAAAATCCAGATGAGTTTTTATTCGAAATTGATGATTTTGTTTAAAAAATTATGGAAAATGCTAGAACTTTAAAACAAAAATTAGAAGAAATGAAAGAAAATTCTAAAACATTGGAACAAAAATTAGAGAAGTTCTAGAAAATCTGAAGAAAATTCTCGAACATTGAAAGAAGAGTTGCTAGAAAATTCTAGAAGTTTAGAATAAAAGTTGGCGGAAATTTCTCAAACATTAAAAGAAGAATTAAAAGAAAATTCTAGAATTTTAGAAGAGAAACTAATGGAAAATTCTAGAAGTTTGGAGGACAAACTAAACGAACAATTTAAAGAACAATTGAAAGAAAGTTCTAGAATATTAGAAGAGAGAATAGAAACTTACGAGAAAAAAGTTGAAGAGTTGCAGCAAAATTTCTCTAATATTACGCCAGCGCTATCAAATTCTAATGTGGCAGATATTATTCAAGTAAACAAAACAGTAAAAGCGGAACATAATTTAAGACTGCACATTAAAACACCCGAATTCGACGGCAAATCATCATGGCCGAATTATGTAAAACAATTTGAAGCCGCTACCAAAGCAAATGGCTGGACTCCCAAAGAAAAGGCTACAGCGCTGACAGTTTCGCTGCGTGGAGAAGCTATTGATATCCTCCAGACGCTAAAAGAGGATGAACAGGAAGATTATGACCAACTTGTCAAGCGGTTGGATATGCGATATAGCAATGCGCATCTGGAGCAGGTGTACCAAACGCAATTAAGAAACCGGTATCAAAATTCTAAAGAGAACTTGCAAGAATTTGAAGCCGACATAGCTCGCCTGGTTCGTCTTGCACACCCTACAGCTCCTGACAGCGTTTTGGAATGCCTAGCTACACAAGCATTTATTTATGGGGTCCGAGATAATGAAACTCAGCAAGTATTACTATTAGCTCGACCGAAAACAGTAGTTGATGCACTGTCATACGCCTTAGAGTATGAAGCAGCTAAACAAGCTTCACGTAACCTATTACAAGTGCAAAATATCGATGCTGAGGGAATTGAAGACAAGATAAAGCGAGTTGTATCTGAAATTCATGCTGAAAGAAAGATACTTCATTGCTGGAAATGTGGAGAGCTAGGCCACCCGCAAAGACTGTGCGGGAAACTGCAAAAACAGAATACTGCAGCGAATACTGAAAAGAAGTTTAAAAAGAAAACGGGTGAAAAAGTAGCAACAGCTCCTCTTGCTGTTAAAGAAGTAGGAGTGAAGAAAGTAGTTCACGGTGTAAGCCTGGCAAGGGAGAAGACCCGTGAAGAAGAGTGCAAGCACTCTTGCCATTTGGAAGCGAAACTTGCCATCGTCAAAAAGACAACGGTAGTGGACGGGAGATGGCAACCTGAAGACTTACGGAGGGACCAAGAGAATGATCCGGACTTAAAGATCATACTTGATTGGAAGCATAGCGATGGTAGGCCAGTTTGGGAAGACGTTGCACGACACTCACAAAATGTAAAATCGTACTGGGCGCAGTGGGATTCTATTGTGGTTGAAGAGGGCCTCCTGAAACGTGTCGTAGAAAATACGGATGGTACTGAGAGTAAAACCCAGTTGGTAATTCCTAGGAACAGAGTACCGGAAGTATTGGAAGAAATCCATGACGGATCTGGTGGAGGACATTTTGGAGTGAATAAAACCCTCGAGAGGCTACGCCTACGATTTTACTGGGTAAATTGCAAGGAGGATGTTAAAGAGTGGTGCAAGAAATGTGTGGTCTGCGCGGGAAGTAACGGGCCACATAGGAAAAGAAGAGCTCCTATGCGCCAATATAACGTTGGAAGTCCCTTTGAACGCATTGCGATTGACGTGGCCGGACCATTCCCCGAAACTGATGATGGAAATAAATACATAGTAGTAGTAATGGACTACTTTACTAAGTGGGTCGAAGCCTATCCATTACCTAACCAGGAAGCCGTAACGGTTGCTGAAGTCTTGGTAAAAGAATGCATCTGCCGATTTGGAATACCGCGAGAGATACATTCCGACCAAGGAAGGAATTTCGAGTCTGCTCTGTTTCAAAATATCTGTATGATATTAGGAATAAAGAAAACCAGAACTACTGCATTACACCCGCAGTCTGATGGCATGGTTGAACGGATGAATAGAACAATAAATCGGTATTTGTCAAAGGTAGTCTCTAACCATCAACGGGACTGGGACCGACATCTTCATCTGTTCTTGTTGGCTTACCGTTCATCCGTGCATGAGACAACAGGGCAGACACCAGCTAACATCTTATTCGGGCGGGAGTTGCGCTTACCATGCGACCTGATATTTGGCAGTAAACCCTGTGAAGATCTTGCCGGGGAGGACTATGTGACGGACTTACGAAGAAGAATGAATGACATCCATGAACAAGTCCGTACAACCATTCAAGGTGCCAGCAATCGGATGAAGGACCAGTATGACGTCAAGGCTGAGAAAGGTGGTTATCAACCTGGAAATTTGGTGTGGCTTTATAATCCACAAAGACGTCGCGGCTTATCGCCCAAGCTGCAAAGGAATTGGGAAGGTCCTTAGGAGATCATCAAAAGAATAAATGATGTGGTCTACAGAATTAGGAAAACACCTAATGGAAAGCCGAGGGTAGTCCACTTCAATCGGTTAGCCCCTTTTGCTGGTGATAACTTTGACGATCATCGTGGAGCGACGGTTCGCCGGGTTGTACCTGAGGAACCTACATTTGAAGACTTTATGGAAAGCCATTCCACTGGTCACAAAGCACGGTATGTCGTGACACGAGAAGAACAACGAAATCTGTTCACCGTGTCTCCAGAATATTCCCTCGCTCACTGTGTAGCGAAAGACATTAAAATGTCCCGCGGCATCGCTTCAGTTTTTAAAAGAAAATTTGGACGAGTACAAGAACTGGCCAACCAACGTCCAACTGTCGGGAAAACGCTACAACTGAAGGATGATAACGTAGAAAACAAGCGGTACCTTTACTACCTGGTTACCAAACAATATTCATATCAGAAGCCGTCTTACCGCAGTTTATGGGACTCGCTGTGCGATATGAGGGACCATTTGTTGCAGAATGACATCGTGAAGCTGGCAGTACCGAAGATAGTCTGTGGACTAGATGGTTTGGATTGGAGGATTGTTAGAAGCATGTTAGAAACAATCTTCCGCTTTACCGGAGTGGAAATTCTAGTCTGCAGCTTCAACTCTACCGGTCAAGAAGAGCTCAAACGGACCGTCGACTGTTATTTCTTCAAGACTTCCAGATGCACCAAGGGTGATGCATGCAGATTTCGTCATAACGAACTGTTCCGGGACGAAACAGTCTTAAGGAGGGGGCAATGTAGCGAACCCAGGGTCGAGGCGCGGGCGGCGGCCGCTAGCGAGCAGGTCAGAACACGTCCGTCCGCTCCTCATTGTTCTGATTTACAAGGAATCAAACAATATTCTAGAATGATGTGTTTTAATATAAATACCCCAAGCAAAAGATCGCGAGGATAGTCTTGTATCGATACGTGTAGTGAACAGATGGTGAAATAAATAAATAGATAGTGATATAAATAAGGAGTGATATAAATATTGTTCAAATAAATATTGCGTAGTTCTAATTGTTTAAATAAATTATCTTAGTGTTTAAGTCTTTATTGATATATGTTAGTCTTAAATTAGTGTTTATATTTGTTAATTCTTAGTGTTAGTTATTTTTCATTATTCTTTATAATCCATATTTCTTTAATTAAACTTAGTTATATAAATATTAGTGTTTGAATCAATTTTACACTTCACCTAAATAAATAAAACGTTACAATACAATACTATCAGCAATAATTTTAAGAGAAGTGACAATATTTCTGAAATTTAACAAAAAGTTATCAAACCATTTAAAGGGTGGTTTTTTAACTTTATGTTTAAAAACTCTCAAAGGGAAGTGTATCTGTATAAGTGTAGACACTTTACTCACAAATTCACTCGATGATATATTAATATCTGTATTTGGATCTGTGAATTTACTCCAGTCATAATTTACAACAGCCTCCTTGAAGCTAGTTGTAGCACACTTTGTAATAAGTCTTTTCTTCAGCTTCTTATTAAGAATTCTCCTTTGCTTAATCTTTATAAATTGCAGTCGATGGTCAGATATACCAGGTTCTAGAACACCTGCTTCAAAATTGTTACTATCTAGATTTGTCAATATATTATCTATGCACGACGATGTTGAAGCTGTTACTCTACTAGGTTCTGTAATGACATGAAAAATATTAAATGAAGCATTTAGATTTAGAAAAGCAGACAGATCCTTTCCGTGTTCCAAAAAATTTAGGTTAAAATCACCTAAAATTATATGTTTACTATTATAATTTTTTGAAAAACTAATACTTCTTCAAATTTATTTAAAAAATGTTTAAGATCACCTGAACGGTAAACTGTAACAATATTAATCCCCAGATCAATTAGCTCAGCTCCGCAGAGTTCTATGTTAAATACGGAAGTAAAATTTTCAAGTTCAATCGTTTTAAAGACAATATTGTTACGCACGAAAATTGCGACACGACCATGTTTATTTTTAGATCTAAAGAAATGTGAAGCTAAAATAAAACCAGTGATATTAATTAATTTAATTTCGTTGCTATCGAGCCAGTGCTCTGATATACATAAAACGTCATATTGATTATGGAATAAAAAAAAGTTTAATAGATCTACCTTGTTGGACAGGCATTGAACATTTATGTAGCAGATCCTTAAAAAGAAAGTATCCTCTACATTGCACAGAGTCTTTGTATGTACAAAACAGTCAAGTTTATTAGGATTAACTATCAATCTTCCGTGCTCACTTTGGGTCGGCGGAAAAAATACGGCTTAAAATTTGGCCCCTGCGGCCTTATAGATGGATCGAGAGATTTTTCTTTGTGGTCGTAGTTGACAGTAACTTTAAATGAGGAGTAGATTTCCTGTGACCTAGTGGTAAGTTTTTAGACTTGCACCTCCGGAAAACGTTGTATTAAGTAGTTATTTACATCGTCTTCCTTCATAGAAGGATCGAGTTTGTAAACATGTAATGAAAACTGCCGTGGAAAGGCTTTAAAGGAAATATTTGATGCTTGAGTATCAAGGTTTCCTATTATGGGTTTAAACTTATGCTTTTTATGGTCTTGTTGACTGTCCTTGACCGAATTTTTTTTATTGTTAGATTTGGTATTAGAATCAGTTGGTGATTTACTTGAATTTTCACATATATATGGTTTTGCGTCATTTTTTGCTTCAGATGTTTTGTTTACTTTACCATTTTTGACTTGTTCGGCAGCAGGTAAATCCGTCGGTACTGAAGTGTTGTGTGTGATTTTACAGGTAGTTTTATTTTTATTTTTATTTTTATTTTTATATGAATTTTGATTATCGTTAAGAGATGGCTCTCCAGGTTCTATATTGATTTTAGAATTAAATAATAACACATGGTCACTTAAGATATTGATTGATAATTCTTGATTTTTTATTAATTTATCTTTTTCTTTTAATAGTTTGTTTAAGTAAAATATTTTACACTTTAGAATATCAAGTTGATTAGCATCACTATCACCATGTACAACACTATTAAATGAAAGGTCGTTTTCGTCTTCTTCATCTAGACTTGCTCAACAGGTAATAAGATTATCACCGATTACCGAAAACTTCAAAATGTTAGCACAGCTGGTATGAGACACTACACTACAATTAACACATCAGAAAAGGCGATTTTATGACACCTTTTACAGGATGAGTCGCTTATCTTGTCACTGATCTCTGACAGAGATTTCAACTCGTCAGCCATCTTAGGGCTTTTTACTTCCCGTAATTCTGTTGTTCACCTGCAACGTAATTTTGTATGTTATTTATTTTATTACAAATTTAATAAACAATTACTTTAATATTTACCATGATTCAAACTTTAGTTTGCTTATTCGTTTTAAAACTGTTTGTTTGTTAAATTTTGATAATTGTGTAATTTTGCCGGTAATCCTTTTTACCTTGAGCGCTCGCCGCAAATAAAGACCTGTTTAAAGCTAACAGCAAACATAGTTTAGATTGTAAATTTCATATAAATATTAAATATTAGCTTTATTTTAATTTTATAATAGATTTGGTTGTTATATTCACTTTATAATGTAACAACACTTCTTTATTGTCGTTATTGCTTTATATTCTTTCTCAAGAATCTATTGTGAAGTCGTGTCAAGCAGCCTTTACTTTAAAAGTATGTCTTTACGGCAGTGTGCGGTAGGTGGTGATCGTCCATCTTTCTTCAGACCTATATCTTCCAATGAGCCTTTCTTCTTTCATTGTAATATTTGAAATATTAATTGAAATTTTCTTCATTTTTAAACGTGTGATTTGAGATAAAACGTTCTACCGAGGTGAATACGAAGTTCTCTGGTTTGAATGATCTTGGCAATATTGTATCATTGTTTTCTTCATATTGGAGTCGTCTGGAGACGGCTATTTTGACCTCTATTGAGGGATTTGAGGAGACTTCGTAATTTTGGGATTTCCCGCGGATCGATCCCGGATCATTCTATTCGCCGCAAAGCATATTGTCTTTAAAAACTTCTAAACCGCACAACAACCAAGGTAAACTACATAAATTAAATAGATATATTAATAGCTGTATTACATAAGCAAGAGAATTAATTATATAATCTCAATGTATGTGTTCGTTTTGAAACCATGTGCTCTGGATAAATTCAATAAAACTCTTTTCAGGCTTGTAATTTTTTGTTAATGTTTTATTGGCATCTTTATTTTGGTCTTCGTTTTCCATTAATAATGCTACCAAGTATTTCTTTGGACGGAATTCGTTGTACTGTGGAGGAATCCAAAGTAGTGCTGGACGTTAAAGGTTGAGCCACACTTCGTCAGTGGATCAGCCACATTGCCAGATAAGCCTTGAAATTTTATTGTTTACTATTTTTTCATTATTTTATAATTTAAAACCATTTGATTATTAGTAATTTTGAAATTTATTGCATCGTTTATTGTTCTTTATTATTATAATTTAGATCTATTTAATCATTAGTATTTTGAAATTATTTGCATCATTTATTATTCATTATTATTGTAAGTCAGATCTTCTGGAGCATTTGTATTTATTTGTATTTTCAAATTTATTTTGTATTTTAACAATGTACTAGCTCAAGCGAGTTTTAAAGCATTTTACGTATTTCATCTATCAGTGGCAATATTCACTTAGGGTTTGTCAAGTATACATGGTTTTAGGACTCAAGGTTTTAAGTCAGATATTGCGCTTGATCGATCAACCAATCATCGTGCGTCTATGTTGCGTTTAGTGAAGATTGATTTTTATTTATCTAGTCCATGCTCAGTCGTACGTTCACATCCTCTAGCTGAAACAATCTCAGTGTTAGGCCTTTATAATTTTTTTTATTTTCAAATATACGTCGCCTGGGTTATAGTAAATAATAACAATTATAATTCTAATAGTCACTAAATTCAACCTGAATTTAATTATTAATAATGTAGCTTTTAGACTTAAAATAAATCGATACTTTATTGAGTTACCAATTTATAATTTTCTTATCGCTCATCTTGAGCATTTTCGATATATTGGTATTTTCGTGGCTTTATACCGCGATGACAAACAACAACCACTTGGCGCCATTTTCCTGAATATATTTTTTGTAACCCACCCGTTTCTCTAACTATGCGTCGCAGGCAATATAGAGCCAGTTGACACCAGATGACGAACAATCCGCGAAGGGTAAAAAGAATATGGATATATAAATGTATAAATAATCTGTGTGCTAGGCGCAACAATCAATATTACCAATAAACTATGGATAGCGTCCAACAATGACGACCTAATTATCCTTTACAAATAAATAAACTAATGCTGATGCTCTCAAAAGTTAAAAGGAAAACGACGCATACTACTATTAAATCATAAAACAAATAGACAGTTGTTTTCAGACAACAATGAAATATAAATTAAAGAAGTCTGTAAAGAAAGAATTATTCAGATCTGGTGGCAGGAGGTCACAGGTATAGTGGGAGTTGGCGGCAGCGATTGAACGGACGGGGGTGCGGTTGATGGTAGGCGTCGGCGGCAACACACCAGGTGGAAATGTCTAAAACGGTGACGTGGGGGAATTAATAAATAAATCCTCCGAAGAGTTAGACTCGAATCTGAAACGGTCATCCTCACATGAAGCACATGCTATTCGCGGGACAGCACTCAACACTAGGGCGAGTCATACAAATTCCAGGACTAAAATCTGCACAATGCGTTACCTCTCAGCTTTAAATAAAAACACTCGGAATATTATTAATTTCCATGTGTTAAGAAAAGTATATACACTATCAACTCTAACGCTCAGACCGCCCGAAGAAAACTCCCGTGAAATTCTCATGAAAAAAAAACACTCATCCCACAGCGGGAGAAGAAAGAGACAATGAATAGAAGAAATTCGTGAGCTACTGACCCATCCACAACAGAAAACTTTAAATTCTAAGTAATAAAATAAAACAAAATACGTTATTAACTAATAATCCAGGTATTATGTATATATATATATATATATATATATATATATATATATATATATATATATATATATATATATCTAAAACTGCTCTAAATTGTTTTGAACAAAAGAATGCATTACAATAAGATGCGACTGATGGTCGGTCACTACCA
This sequence comes from Stenolophus ochropezus, assembly GCA_035578165.1. Classification (NCBI taxonomy): domain Eukaryota; kingdom Metazoa; phylum Arthropoda; class Insecta; order Coleoptera; family Carabidae; genus Stenolophus; species Stenolophus ochropezus. Next base: position 2,156,842 of record JAQOWZ010000024.1, on the reverse strand, counting down.
TGAAATGGGTACACTCCATGTACGGACGAAACTTAGCTAAGGCCCAAACAACCGCTAGGCATTCTCTCTCGGTTTTAGCACGCGCACTATTAACTGTGTCTCTTCAGACCGCCTGAAGAAGACCTTCTCAAAAATCGCGAAAATTCTTCTCATGAAAAAAAAACTCTCATCCCACAGCAGAAGAAAGACAAAGAATAGAAAAAAATCTTGAGGTACTGATCTATCCAAAACAGTAAACTTTAAATTATAAATAATAAAATAAAACAAAATACGTTATTAATTGGTATTGCAGAATCCAGATCTTTTATATACATATATATATATATATATATATATATATATATATATATATATATATATATATATATATATCATGCTTTCGTTGTGTACATTATTATACTGAACGTGGTGTAGGTCAGTGTTTATAGAGATTTTTGACATTTCATTTTTATATAGTTTGTCCTTAGACATGCATAGTATTAAAATACACAATCTGTGTTTATCGATCCTTTTGAGGTTTTATTTTTATATAGTTTGTCCTTAGACATACATAGTATTAAATTACACAACCTGTTTTATTGAGCCTTTTAAGGTTTTACCTTAAATAAGTGCAGTTCCTCTCGTACTGAGCAAGATTAGTATTGCAACGATATGTCATCAGTAAGGTAAAACTAACCATTACTTAGCCATGGCATGGCTTCATTTTTGGTACAAGCATATGACAATCTTAGTTTAGTGTATTATTATAAAGATATCGTTTTCATCATACTTACACATATATTTTTTTTTATTATATGGACGAAACACGCAGTCCCTGTTATACTCATACAACCAAATGGTACCGCATTTCAAAACGAACAGCGCCATACAGGTAACAGTAATTTCATGACATACCGTTCTCAGTAACGAGCACTGCATCAGGTTATATGTGTATCTTCGTTTATAGTGTATTGTTATAAAACTGCGATTAACTAATAGAAAACCACACTTATACACGCCAGTAATATTCACATACACACCTAATAGTACCGCACTTCAAAACGAGCAGCGCCATACAGGTTACAGAAATTTCATAACAAACCCAAAATAAATTTATCATTACTTATATACCATAATTTTTTCACCGTTCTCAGTAATGAGTACTGCATCAAGGTGCATGTATTTTATTTTAGTGTATTACTGGCGAATTCTCGGCTACGCCGAGCATTCCCTAGAGCTCCGCTGTCAGTGCAAAAAACAAATCCTGATCGACATGAAACAATTATTTCATATTTGCACATCAGGCCTCTCCAAGACCTTTCATTAGATTGCAAACACGATATACTTCCAATAATTTTTTGCAAAAAACAAATGTCGGTCGGCATGAAACATTTTTGTCATTTATGTACACCAGCCCTCACCGAGACCTTTCATTTGATACCAAACACGACATACTTCTGACAACTTTTTGCAAAAAACAAAAACCGATCGACATAGCACATTTTTGTCAATTCTGCACGCTAGTTCTCAACAAGACGTTTCATTTGAGACCAAACTCGACAAACTTTTGAGAACTTTTTGCAGAAAACAGAAGCCGATCGGAATGGAACATTTCTGTCAATTCTGCACGCTAGCCCTCAACGAGACCTTTTATTCGATACCAAACACGACATATTTCTGACAACTTGTTGCATAAAACAAAAGCCGATCGACATAGATCATTTTTGTCAATTCTCTACGCGAGCTCTCGCCATGACCTTTCATTCGATACCAAACACGACATATTTCTGACAACTTTTTGCATAAAACAAAAGCCGATCGACATAGATCATTTTTGTCAATTCTTTACGCGAGCCCTTATCGAGCCCTTTCATTTGATACCAAACACAACATACTTCTGATATCTTTTTGCATAAAACAAAAATCAATCGACATGGAATATTTTTGAAATTTCTACAGGCTAGCCCACACCGAGAACTTTCATTTGATACCAAACACTATAAACTTCTGAAAACTTTTTGTAAAAAGAAAAGCAGATCGTAATGGATTATTTTTGTCAATTCTGCATGCTAGCCCTCAACGAGACCTTTCTTTTGAGACTATACTCGACATATTTCGGAAAACTTTTCGCAAAAAACAAAAGCCGATCAAGATTGAGCAATTTTGTTAATTTTTCACGCAAACCCTCATCAAGACTTTTATTTTGATACTAACCACCACATACTTCTGACAACTATTTGCGAAAAACAAAAGCCGATTGGCATGAAACATTTTTGTCAATTCTGCACGCTAGTCCTCAAAGAGATCTTTCATTTGAGACCAAACTCGACATACATTTGAGAACTTTTTGCAGAAAACAAAAGCCGATCGGAATGGAACATTTTTGTCAATTCTGCTCGCTTGCCCTCAACGAGACCTTTCATTTAAAATCAGACTCGACGTACATTTGAGAAAGTTTTGCAAAAAACAAAAGCCGATCAACATTGATCATTTTTGTTAATTCTACACGCCAGCTCTTATCGAGCCCTTTCATTTGATACTAAACACCACATACTTCTCACAACTTTTTCCAAACAACATTTTTTCTGACAACATTTTTCTGACAACATTTTTCAAAAAACAAATTCTAATTTACATAGAACATTTTTGTCATTCGTGCACACCCGTCCACATTGTGTCGTTTCCTTAAAACCCAAAGACAACCTACTTCTAACAACTTTTTCCGAAAAACAAATGCAGATTGACATGACACATTTTTTTTGTCATTTCAAAACCGGTCATTATGGTTTCCTTTCTTTTGATATCAAACACAGCAAAGTGTTCCATTTAATTAGATACATTTGATTTTTAGTTAGTTACTTCATAATTTGGCAACACTGTTTGTATTAAAAAATAGTAGTTAATTTTTAAATTTATAAATTAATATTGTCAACCCTAATACAACTGCCACCGTCTTCAGTAAAGTTAGGTTAGGAATATTTGGTTTTCATTTAGTTACTTCATCACACATTTGGCAACATTGACTTTTAACAATGGAAACGTCATAATTATTATTAATTAAATACGTTATGTTTTGAACTTAAATTAGTTGTAACACCTTTGCTCAAGACTATTATACATGATACTGTATTTACTTCTTTAATATCAATGTTCTATAAAAAGTTATAATCGTTTAAAGTTCATAGACAGATTGTCAAAAGTGACAGATTACATAGTGACTCTTCTTAAATTTAGACATGGCTACTAGGATCCATTGTTTCAAGTTATTAATTTTGCACAGTTTTTATTTTTTTACACAAGAACCACTCACAGTAAAAATATGAGACCCCCAAAAAGCACAACTACACATTATTCCCTGCAATCTAAAAAAAATTTATAACAATCCCTTTCATGGTTCAGGCAGTTAGGCTTGTGACAAAATTTGGCGATTGTCATGATGAAAATAAATAAACATCACGACACATGCCTTTTTGGTATATAGGACTAGCGAATTCTCGGCTACTCCGAGCATTCCCTAGAGCACCGCTGTCAGTGCAAAAAACAAATGCCGATCGACATGAAACAATTATTTCATATTTCCACGTCAGGCCTCACCGAGACCTTTCATTAGATTGCAAACACGATATACTTCTAATAATTTTTTGCAAAAAACAAAAGCCGATCGACATGAAACATTTTTGTCATTTATGTACCCCAGCTCTCATCGAGACCTTTCATTTGATACCATACACGACATTCTTACAACTTTCTGCATAAAACAAAAGTCGATCGACATGAAACATTTTTATCATATCTACGCGCTAGCCCACACCGTGACTTTTCATTTGATACCAAACACTATATACTTGTGACAACCTTTTGCAAAAAACAAAAGCCGATCGACATTGACCATTTTCGTTAATTCTGCACACCAGCCTTCATTGAAACCTTTTATTTGATACTAAACACCACACACTTCTGACATAGCACATTTTTATCAATTCTGCACGATAGTCCTCTCCGAGACCTTTCTTTTGATATCAAACACGATATACTTCTGACAACTTTTTGCAAAAAACAAAAACCGATCGACATAGTACATTTTTGTCAATTCTGCACGCTAGCCCTCAACGAGACCTTTCATTTGAGACCAAACTCGACATATCTTTGAGAAATTTTTGCAAAAACAAAAGCCGATCAACATTGACCTTTTTACTTAATTCTACACGCCAGCCCTTATCGAGCCTTTCCATTTGATACCAAACACCACATACTTCTCACAACATTTTCCAAAAAACAAAAGCCGTTCGATATAGAACATTTTTGTTCATTCTGCACGCTAGCCATCATCGTGACCTAGCCTAATATAACATTCACTGTCTTCAGTAACCTTTCATTTGGGAATATTTGTTCTTTGTTTAGTTACTTTATTAAACATTTGGCAACATTGACTTTTGTAATTCGAAAATACCCAAACACGACATTTTTATGACAACATTATGCAAAAAACAAATTCTAATCTACATAGAACATTTTTGTCATTCGTGCACACCAGTCCGTATTGTGTCGTTTCCTTAAAACCCAAGGACGACCTACTTCTAACAACTTTTTACGGAAAACAAATGCAGATCGACATGACACATTTTTTTTGTCATTTTAAAACTGGCCCTTATGGTTTCTTTTCTTTTGATAACAAACACAGCAAAGTATTCAATTTATTTTATTTAGGAATATTTGATTTATATTTAGTTACTTTATAATTTGGCAACACTGTTTGTATTAAAAAATAGTAGTTAATTTTTAAATTTATAAATTAATATTGTCAACCCTAATACAACTGCCACCGTCTTCAGTGAAGTTAGTTTAGGAATATTTGGTTTTAATTTAGTTACCTCATCACACATTTGGCAACATTGACTTTTGACATTTGGAACGTCAAAATTTATATTAAATAAATACGTTATGTTTTAAACGTAAATTAGTTGTAACACATTTGCTCAAATCTATTATTCATGATACTGTTTTTAAATCTTTGATATCAATGTTCTATTAAAAGATATAAACATTTAAAATTCATAGACAGATTGTCAAAAGTGACGGATGACGGCGTGATTCTTCTTACATTTAGACATGGCCTCTGGTATCCATTGTTTCCAGGCAGCATTTGTGCACAGTTTTAATTTTTTACACGAAAACTACTAACAGTAAAAATACGAGACACCCAAAAGGCACCAGATCTCATTAGCCCCCACATATTAAAAAAAATTATAACAATCACTTGCATGGTTCAGGCTGTAGGCGTTTACAAAAGTTACTCGATGCTCGTGATGAATCTATAGATAGATAGATATACAGTGTGTGCAAGGAAATGCGGAACATAGGACTTTAACAAGGGATTTCAAAAAATGGCGGATACTCTCTCTCCTGATAGATTTAGAGAAAAACTGCAAGAGTACGAAGTTGTTCAGAATTCAATTCTACGTCAGATAGAATCATAATTGATGCAATAGCACATCTGCAGTATGAGATATATTAAATACAAAATGTAACATTTTCGTTCAAAATCAGACACCCATGGAAATAAAAGAAAATATGTATGTGTCAATTGTGACAGTTAGTAACCTTACTTTGTGTTCAATATTTTTTTAAATTATATTTGTACTGTTTTTTTAATATTAGCACATTGTTAAAGAAATGAATATAATTTCAACTTAAATAATATTAAATTATAGATAATAAGTATTACAATTAGCAAAAATTCTCTAAACTGACAGATAGATATTTTCTTTTATTTCCATGGCTGTCTGATTTTTAACGAAAGTATAACATTTTATATTTAATATATCTCGTATTACAGGCCTGCTGTTGCAATAATTATGATCTTATTTAACGTAAAATTTAATTCTTAACTACTTTGTAATCTTGCAGTTTTGCTCTAAATCTATCAGGAGAGAGAATATCCGCAATTTTTTGAAATCCCATGTTAAAGTCCTATGTTCCGCATTTCCTTGCACACACTGTATAGTGAAGCTAATCGTTTAGTACAAGGTGGCGCAAAAGTTATCACCCTATTAAAAGATGCTATAATTTTTGCAAATAGCGGCGAATGTCACATCTCCTTTGACATTTGTGAAGTAAACAAATGCAAAATACATGTCCATAAAACATGAATAGCTTTACTCCTCAAGAACGCGGTTTAATTACTTCGATTTATTTGCGGAATAATCCGTTGGTGGTGTTGGCGCAGGGAGAATTTAGGCGCAGATTTCCCGGTCGCCTGACACCAACCGGGCAAACACTGCGGCGTTCAGCCGCTCGCTTACAAGAATATGGTACAACACGAGATGCTGCCAGGTCTGGCCGGCCCCGGAGGAGCCGTTCTGCTCAGAATATCGCAACTGTGGCTGAAGACGACTACTTTGGACGGCGAGCGCTACAGAGCCATGCTCAACGATTTTCTTCTTCTTCAATTGAATGAATTTGAATTGGAGAACTTGTGGTTCGAACAGGATGGAGCAACGGCGCATACTGCGCGAGCTACAACGGAAATTCTGAGGGCTGTATTTCCGGGTCGCCTAATCTCTCGTTTTGGTGATTTGCACTGGCCGGCAAGATCGTCCGATTTAACCGTTCCACACTTCTTTTTGTGGGGTTTCTTTAAGTCACGAGTCTATGTCAATAAGCCTCAGACTTTTCAAGCCCTCAAAGAGAATATCCGTCAAGAATGCGAGAACCTATCGCCGGAAGTTCTGGCAAGAATAATAGAAAATGCTATAAATCGGGCCCGTATGATCATCAATTCTGGCGGCGGCCCCTTGGCCGATATCATTTTCTCGCCTTAATAGGACATAAATTAAGACATCAACTAAACACAATCAAAAAACGGAACCAAACTTTTCCATTCATAAAAAAAATTGCAGCCAAAGAACATCGGGTGACAACTTTTGCGCCACCCAGTATATAGGACTAGCGAATTCTCGGCTACGCCGAGCATTCCCTAGAGCTCCGCTGTCAGTGCAAAAAACAAATGCCGATCGACATGAAACAATTATTTCATATTTCCACGTCAGGCCTCACCGAGACCTTTCATTAGATTGCAAACACGATATACTTCTAATAATTTTTTGCGAGAAATAAAAGCCGGTCGACATGAAACATTTTTGTGATTTATGTACCCCAGCCCTCACCGAGACCTTTCATTTGACCCCATACACGACATACTTCTGACAACTTTTTGCATAAAACAAAAGCCGATCAACATTGACCTTTTTGTTAATTTTACACGCCAGCCCTTATCGAGCCTTTTCATTTGATACCAAACACCACATATTTCTCACTTTTTGCAAAAAACAAAAACCGATTGACATAGCACATTTTTGTCAATTCTGCACGCTAGCCCTCAACAAGACGTTTTATTTGAGACCAAACTCGACATACCTTTGAGAACTTTTTGCAGAAAACAAAAGCCGATCGGAATGGAACATTTTTGTCAATTCTGCACGGTAGCCCGCAACGAGACCTTTCATTTGAGACCAAACTCGACGTACTTTTGAGAAATTTTTGCAAGAAATAAAAGCCGGTCGACATAAAAAAAATTGTCATTTATGTACCCCAGCCCTCACCGAGACCTTTCACTTGATACCAAACACGACATACTTCTTACAATACAAGAAAAGTCATTTGACATGAAACATTTTTATTATATTTACACGCTAGCCCACACCGAGACTTTTCATTTGATACCAAACACTATATACTTGTGACAACCTTTTGCAAAAAACAAAAGCCGATCGACATTGACCATTTTCGTTAATTCTGCACACCAGCCCTCGTTGAAACCTTTCATTTGATACCAAACACCACACACTACTGACAACTTTTTGCAAAAAACAAATACCAATCAGCATAGCACATTTTTGTCAATTCTACACGCTAGCCCTCTCCGAGACCTTTCATTTGATACCAAACACGACTTACTTCTGACAACTATTTGCATAAAACAAAAGCCGATCGACATTGAACATTTTTGTCAATTCTGCACGATAGCCCTCAATGTGACCTTCATTTGAGACCAAACTCGACATACCTTTGAGAAATTTTTGCAAAAACAAAAGCCGATCAACATTGACCTTTTTTTTAACTCTACACGCCTTATCCCTTATCGAGCCCTTTCATTTGATACCAAACACCACATACTTCTCACTTTTAGCAAAAAACAAAAACCGATCGACATAGCACATTTATGTCAATTCTGCATGCTAGCCCTCAACGAGACCTTTCATTTGAGACCAAACTCGACATACTTTTGAGAAATTTTTGCAAGAAATAAAAGCCGGTCGATATAAAACATTTTTGTCATTTGTGTACCCCAGCCCTCACCGAGACCTTTCATTTGATACCAAACACGACATACTTCTTACAACTTTCTGCATAAAAGAAAAGTCGATCGACATGAAACATTTTTATCATGTTTACACGCTAGCCCACATCGAGACTTTTCATTTGATACCAAACACTATATACTTGTGACAACATTTTGCAAAAAACAAAAGCCGATCGACATTGACCATTTTCGTTAATTCTGCACACCAGCCCTCATTGAAACCTTTCATTTGATACCAAACACCACACACTTCTGACAACTTTTTGCGAAAAACAAATACCAATCGGCATAGCACATTTTTGTCAATTCTACACGCTAGCCCTTAACGAGACGTTTCAATTGAGACCAAACTCGACATACCTTTGAGAACTTTTTGTAAAAAACAAATACCGATCGACGTAGCACATTTTTGTCAATTTTGTACGCTAGCCCTCTCCGAGACCTTTCATCCTATATACTAAAAGGCATGTGTCCGTGATGTTAATTTATTTTCATCATGACGATCGCCAAACTTTGTCACAAGCCAAACTGCCTGAACCATGAAAGGTATTGTTGTAATTTTTTTTTTAGGTTGCAGGGAATAATGTGTTGTTGTGCCTTTTGGGGGTCTCATATTTTTACTGTGAGTGGTTCTTGTGTAAAAAAATAAAAACTGTGCAAAATTAATAACTTGAAACAATGGATCCTAGTAGCCATGTCTAAATTTAAAAAGAGTCACGAGGTCATCTGTCACTTTTGACAATCTGTCTATGAACTTTAAACGATTATAACTTTTTATAGAACATTAATATTAAAGAACTAAATACAGTATCATGTATTATAGTCTCGAGCAAAGGTGTTACAATTAATTTAAGTTTAAAACATAACGTATTTCCTATATACTAAAAAGGCATGTGTCCTGATGTTTATTTATTTTCATCATGACGATCGCCAAATTTTGTCACAAGCCTAACTGCCTGAACCATGAAAGGGATTGTTGTAATTTTTTTTTTAAATTGCAGGGAATAATGTGTAGTTGTGCCTTTTGGGGGTCTCATATTTTTACTGTGAGTGGTTCTTGTGTAAAAAAATAAAAACTGTGCAAAATTAATAACTCGAAACAATGGATCCTAGTAGCCATGTCTAAATTTAAGAAGAGTCACGAGGTCATCTGTCGCTTTTGACAATCTGTCTATGAACTTTAAACGATTATAACTTTTTATAGAACATTGATATTAAAGAAGTAAATACAGTATCATGTATAACAGTCTTGAGCAAAGGTGTTACAACTAATTTAAGTTTAAAACATAACGTATTTAAATAATAATAATTTTGACGTTTCCATTGTCAAAAGTCAATGTTGCCAAATGTGTGATGAAGTAACTAAATGAAAACCAAATATTCCTAACCTAACTTTACTGACAACGGTGGCAGTTGTATTAGGGTTGACAATATTAATTTATAAATTTAAAAATTAACTACTATTTTTTAATACAAACAGTGTTGCCAAATTATGAAGTAACTAAATAAAAATCAAATATACCTAATTAAATGGAACACTTTGCTGTGTTTGATATCAAAACAAAGAAAACCATAATGGCCGGTTTTGAAATGACAAAAAAATGTGTCATGTCGATCTGCGTTTGTTTTTCGGAAAAAGTTGTTAGAAGTAGGTTGTCTTTGGGTTTTAAGGAAACGAATGACAAAAATGTTCTACGTAAATTAGAATTTGTTTTTTGCAAAATGTTGTCAGAAAAATGTTGTTTGGAAAAAGTTGTGAGAAGTATGTGGTGTTTAGTATCAAATGAAAGGGCTCGATAAGGGCTGGCGTGTAGAATGAACAATAAAGGTCAAAGTTGATCGGCTTTTGTTTTTTGCAAAAATTTCCTAAAGGTATGTCGAGTTTGGTCTCAAATGAAAGGTCTCGTTGAGGGCTAGCCTGCAGAATTGACAAAAATGTTCCATGTCGATCGGCTTTTGTTTTATGCAAAAAGTTGTCAGAAGTATGTCGTGTTTGGTATCAAATGAAAGGTTTCGTTGAGGGCTAGCAAGCAGAATTGACAAAAATGTTCCATTCCGATCGGCTTTTGTTTTCTGCAAAAAGTTCTCAAAGGTATGTCGAGTTTGGTCTCAAATGAAAGGTCTCGTTGAGGGCTAACGTGCAGAGTTGACAAAAATGTGCCATGTCAATCGCCTTTTGTTATTTGCAAAAAGTTGTCAGAAGTGTGTGGTGTTTGATGTCAAATGAAAGGTTTCGTTGAGGGCTAGCGTGCAGAATTGACAAAAATGTTCCATGCCAATCGGCTTTTGTTTTTCACAAATAGTTGTCAGAAGTACGTGGTGGTTAGTATCAAAATAAAGGTCTCGATGAGGGTTAGCGTGAAAAATTAACAAAATTGCTAAATCTTGATCGGCTTTTGTTTTTTGCGAAAAGTTCTCAGAAATATGACGAGTACAGTCTCAAAAGAAAGGTCTCGTTGAGGGCTAGCATGCAGAATTGACAAAAATGATCCATTACGGTCTGCTTTCCTTTTTACACAAAGTTTTCAAAAGTTTATAATGTTTGGTATCAAATGAAAGTTCTCGGTGTGGGCTAGCCTGTAGAAATTTCAAAAATATTCCATGTCGATTGACTTTTGTTTTATGCAAAAAGATATCAGAAGTATGTTGTGTTTGGTATCAAATGAAAGGGCTCGATAAGGGCTCGAGTAGAGAATTGACAAAAATGGTCTATGTCGATCGGCTTTTGTTTTATGCAACAAGTTGTCAGAAATATGTCGTGTTTGGTATCGAATAAAAGATCTCATTGAGGGCTAGCGTGCAGAATTGACAGAAATGTTCCATTCCGATCGGCTTTTGTTTTCTGCAAACAGTTCTCAAAAGTATGTCGAGTTTGGTCTCAAATGAAACGTCTTGTTGAGAACTAGCGTGCAGAATAGACAAAAATGTACTATGTCGATTGGTTTTTGTTTTTTGCAAAAAGTTGTCAGAAGTGTATGGTGTTTGGTATCAAATGGAAGGTCTCGGTGAGGGCTGACGTGGAAATATTAAATAATTGTTTCATGTCGATCGGCATTTGTATTTTGCACTGACAGCGGAGCTCTAGGGAATGCTCGGCGTAGCCGAGAATTCGCTAGTCCTATATACTAAAAGGCATGTGTCCGTGATGTTCATTTATTTTCATCATGACGATCGCCAAACTTTGTCACAAGCCGAACTGCCTGAACCATGAAAGGTATTGTTGTAATTTTTTTTTTAGGTTGCAGGAAATAATGTGTAGTTGTGCCTTTTGGGGGTCTCATATTTTTACTGTGAGTGGTTCTTGTGTAAAAAAATAAAACTGTGCAAAATTAATAACTTGAAACAATGGATCCTAGTAGCCATGTCTAAATTTAAAAAGAGTCACGAGGTCATCTGTTACTTTTGACAATCTGTCTATGAACTTTAAACGATTATAACTTTTTATAGAACATTAATATTAAAGAAGTAAATACAGTATCATGTATTATAGTCTCGAGCAAAGGTGTTACAATTAATTTAAGTTTAAAACATAACGTATTTCCTATATACTAAAAAGGCATGTGTTGTGATGTTTATTTATTTTCATCATGACGATCGCCAAATTTTGTCACAAGCCTAACTGCCTGAACCATGAAAGAGATTGTTGTAAATTTTTTTTTAGATTGCAGGGAATAATGTGTAGTTGTGCCTTTTGGGGGTCTCATATTTTTACTGTGAGTGGTTCTTGTGTAAAAAAATAAAAACTGTGCAAAATTAATAACTTGAAACAATGGATCCTAGTAGCCATGTCTAAATTTAAGAAGAGTCACGAGGTCAACTGTCGCTTTTGACAATCTGTCTATGAACTTTAAACGATTATAACTTTTTATAGAACATTGATATTAAAGAAGTAAATACAGTATCATGTATAATAGTCTTGAGCAAAGGTGTTACAACTAATTTAAGTTTAAAACATAACGTATTTAAATAATAATAATTTTGACGTTTCCATTGTCAAAAGTCAATGTTGCCAAATGTGTGATGAAGTAACTAAAAGAAAACCAAATATTCCTAACCTAACTTTACTGACAACGGTGGCAGTTGTATTAGGGTTGACAATATTAATTTATAAATTTAAAAATTAACTACTATTTTTTAATACAAACAGTGTTGCCAAATTATGAAGTAACTAAATAAAAATCAAATATACCTAATTAAATGGAACACTTTGCTGTGTTTGATATCAAAACAAAGAAAACCATAATGGCGGGTTTTGAAATGACAAAAAAATGTGTCATGTCGATCTGCGTTTGTTTTTCGGAAAAAGTTGTTAGAAGTAGGTTGTCTTTGGGTTTTAAGAAAACGAATGACAAAAATGTTCTACGTAAATTAGGATTTGTTTTTTGTAAAATGTTGTCAGAAAAATGTTGTTTGGAAAAAGTTGTGAGAAGTATGTGGTGTTTAGCATCAAATGAAAGGGCTCGATAAGGGCTGGCGTGTAGAATGAACAATAAAGGTCAAAGTTGATCGGCTTGTTTTTTTTGCAAAAATTTCCTAAAGGTATGTCGAGTTTGGTCTCAAATGAAAGGTCTCGTTGAGGGCTAGCCTGCAGAATTGACAAAAATGTTCCATGTCGATCGGCTTTTGTTTTATGCAAAAAGTTGTCAGAAGTATGTCGTGTTTGGTATCAAATGAAAGGTTTCGTTGAGGGCTAGCAAGCAGAATTGACAAAAATGTTCCATACCGATCGGCTTTTGTTTTCTGCAAAAAGTTCTCAAAGGTATGTCGAGTTTGGTCTCAAATGAAAGGTCTCGTTGAGGGCTAACGTGCAGAGTTGACAAAAATGTGCCATGTCAATCGCCTTTTGTTATTTGCAAAAAGTTGTCAGAAGTGTGTGGTGTTTGATGTCAAATGAAAGGTTTCGTTGAGGGCTAGCGTGCAGAATTGACAAAAATGTTCCATGCCAATCGGCTTTTGTTTTTCACAAATAGTTGTCAGAAGTACATGGTGGTTAGTATCAAAATAAAGGTCTCGATGAGGGTTAGCGTGAAAAATTAACAAAATTGCTAAATCTTGATCGGCTTTTGTTTTTTGCGAAAAGTTCTCAGAAATATGACGAGTATAGTCTCAAAAGAAAGGTCTCGTTGAGGGCTAGCATGCAGAATTGACAAAAATGATCCATTACGGTCTGCTTTTCTTTTTACACAAAGTTTTCAAAAGTTTATAATGTTTGGTATCAAATGAAAGTTCTCGGTGTGGGCTAGCCTGTAGAAATTTCAAAAATATTCCATGTCGATTGACTTTTGTTTTATGCAAAAAGATATCAGAAGTATGTTGTGTTTGGTATCAATTGAAAGGTCTCGATAAGGGCTCGAGTAGAGAATTGACAAAAATGGTCTTTGTCGATCGGCTTTTGTTTTATGCAACAAGTTGTCAGAAATATGTCGTGTTTGGTATCGAATAAAAGATCTCATTGAGGGCTAGCGTGCAGAATTGGCAGAAATGTTCCATTCCGATCGGCTTTTGTTTTCTGCAAACAGTTCTCAAAAGTATGTCAGAAGTGTATGGTGTTTGGTATCAAATGAAAGGTCTCGGTGAGGGCTGACGTGGAAATATTAAATAATTGTTTCATGTCGATCGGCATTTGTTTTTTGCACTGACAGCGGAGCTCTAGGGAATGCTCGGCGTAGCCGAGAATTCGCTAGTCCTATATACTAAAAGGCATGTGTCCCAATCTATATTTATTTTCATCACGACGATCGCCAAATTTTCGGACAAACCTACAGCCTTAACCATTTATGAAATTGATATGTATAATAATATCAAATTGTAGAGAATGATGCGTAGGTGTGCCTTTTTGGTGTTTCATATTTTTACGTCGAGCAGTTTTTGCGTAAATTAATAAAAACCACACATTTTTTTCATTTTGAAACAAAAAATTGTTTAAGGATCCTAGTAGCCATGTCTAAATTTAAAAAGAAACAAGCTGTTATCTGTCACTTATGACAATCAGTCTATGAACTTTAAATGATTGTATTTTCAAATAGAACATTGATATTAAAGAAGTGAATACAGTATCATGAATAATAATCTTGAGCAAAGGTGTTACAATTAATTTAAGTTTAAAACATAACGTATTTATGTGTCGTGATGTTTATTTTCATCACGACGATCGCCAAATTTTGTCACAAGCCAAACTGCCTGAACCATCAAAGGGATTGTTGTAATTTTTTTTTTAGATTGCAGGGAATAATGTGTAGTTGTGCCTTTTGGGGGTCTCATATTTTTACTGTGAGTGGTTCTTGTGTAAAAAAATAAAAACTGTGCAAAATTAATAACTTGAAACAATGGATCCTAGTAGCCATGTCTAAATTTAAGAAGAGTCACGAGGTCAACTGTCGCTTTTGACAATCTGTCTATGAACTTTAAACGATTATAACTTTTTATAGAACATTGATATTAAAGAAGTAAATACAGTATCATGTATAATAGTCTTGAGCAAAGGTGTTACAACTAATTTAAGTTTAAAACATAACGTATTTAATTAATATAAATTTTGACGTTTCCAATGTCAAAAGTCAATGTTGCCAAATGTGTGATGAAGTAACTAAATTTAAACCGAATATTCCTAAACACTCTGCTGTGTTTGATATCAATAGAAAAAAAACCATAAGGGCTGGTTTTGAAATGACAAAAAAAAAATATGTCACGTCGATCTGCATTTGTTTTGCACAAAAAGTTGTTACAAGTAGGTCGTCCTTGGATTTTAATGAAACGACACAATGTGGATTGGAGTGCACGAATGACAAAAATATTCTACGTCGATTAGAATTTGTTTTTTGCAAAATGTTATCAGAAATATGTGTTTTGTATCGAATGAAATGTCTCGGTGAGGGCTGGTGTACAAAAAAGAAAATTTTCCTTGTTGATCGGCTTTTGTTTTATGCAAAAAGATAATAGAAGTATGTCGTGTGTGGTATCTAATGATAGGTTTCGTAGAGGGCTGAAATGTAAAATTGACAAAAATGTTCCATGTCGATCGGCTTTTGTTTTTTGCAAAAAGTTGTCAGAAATATGTCGTGTTTGATATCGAATGAAAGGTCTTGGCGAGGGCTCGCGTAGAGAATTGACAAAAATGATCTATGTCGATCTGCTTTTGTTTGATGCAAAAAATTCTCAAAAGTATGTCGAGTTTGGTCTCAAATGAAAGGTCTCGTTGAGGGCTAGCGTGTGGAATTGACAGAAATGTTCTATTTCGATCGGCTTTTGTTTTCTGCAAAAAGTTCTTAAAAGTATGTCGAGTTTGGTCTCAAATGAAACGTCTTGTTGAAGGATAGCGTGCAGAATTGACAAAAATGTTCCATGTCGATCGGCTTTTGTTTTTGGCAAAAAGTTGTCAGAAATATGTCGTGTTTGGTATCGAATGAAAGGTCTTGGCGAGGGCTCGCGTAGAGAATTGACAAAAATGATCTATGTCGATCTGCTTTTGTTTGATGCAAAAAATTCTCAAAAGTATGTCGAGTTTGGTCTCAAATGAAAGGTCTCGTTGAGGGCTAGCGTGTGGAATTGACAGAAATGTTCTATTTCGATCGGCTTTTGTTTTCTGCAAAAAGTTCTTAAAAGTATGTCGAGTTTGGTCTCAAATGAAACGTCTTGTAGAGGGATAGCGTGCAGAATTGACAAAAATGTTCCATGTCGATCGGCTTTTGTTTTTTGCAAAAAGATGTCAGAAATATGTCGTGTTTGGTATCGAATGAAAGGTCTTGGCGAGGGCTCGCGTAGAGAATTGACAAAAATGATCTATGTCGATCGGCTTTTGTTTTATGCAAAAATTTCTTAAAAGTATGCCGAGTTTGGTCTCAAATGAAACGTCTTGTTGAGGGCTAGCGTGCAGAATTGACAAAAATGTTCCATTCTGATCGACTTTTGTTTTCTGTAAAAAGTTCTCAAAGGTATGTCGAGTTTGGTCTCAAATAAAACGTCTTGTTGAGGGCTAGCGTGCAGAATTGACAAAAATGTGCTATGTCGATCGGTTTTTGTTTTTTGCAAAAAGTTGTCAGAAGTGTATGGTATTTGGTATCAAATGAAATGTTTCAATGAGGGCTGGTGTGCAGAATTAACAAAAATTGTCAATGTCGATCGGCTATTGTTGTTTTGCAAAACGTTGTCAGAAGTATAGAGTGTTTGGTATCAAATAAAAAGTCTAAAAATAAAAATAAAAACTGTTCAAAATTAATAACTTGAAACAATGGATCCTAGTAGCCATGTCTAAATTTAAGAAAAGTCACGAGGTCATCCGTCACTTTTGACAATCTGTCTATGAACTTTAAACGATTATAACTTTTTATAGAACATTGATATTAAAGAAGTAAATACAGTATCATGTATAATAGTCTTGAGCAAAGGTGTTACAATTAATTTAAGTTTGAAACATAACGTATTTAATTAATATAAATTTTGACGTTTCCAATGTCAAAAGTCAATGTTGCCAAATGTGTGATGAAGTAACTAAATTAAAACCGAATATTCCTAAACTAACTTCAGTGAAGACGGTGGCAGTTGTATTAGGATTGACAATATTAATTTATAAATTTAAGAATTAACTACTACTTTTTAACACAAACAGTGTTGCCAAATTATGAAGTAGGTAACTAAATAAAAATAAAATATTCGTAAATAAAATAAATTGTACACTTTGCTGTGTTTGATATCAAAAGAAAAAAAACCATATGGGCCGGTTTTGAAATGACAAAAAAAATATGTCACGTCGATCTGCATTTGTTTTGCGCAAAAAGTTGTTACAAGTAGGTCGTCCTTGGATTTTAATGAAACGACACAATGTGGATTGGTGTGCACGAATGACAAAAATATTCTACGTCGATTAGAATTTGTTTTTTGCAAAATGTTATCAGAAATATGTTGTGGTTTGTATCGAATGAAAAGTCTCGGTGAGGGCTGGTGTACAAAAAAGAAAATTTTCCATGTTGATCGGCTTTTGTTTTATGCAAAAAGTTGTATAAAGTATATCATGTTTGGTCTCAAATAAAAGATCTTGTTGAGGGCTCGCGTGCAGAACTGACAAAATCGGTCTATGTTGATCGGCTTTTGTTTTATGCAAAAAGTTAATCGAAGTATGTCGTGTTTGGTATCTAATGAAAGGTCTCATTGAGTGCTGATGTCGAGAATTAACAAAAATGTTTCATGTCGATCGGCTTTTCTTTTTTGTAGAAAGTTGTCAGAAGTATATCGTGTTTGGTATAAAATGAAAGGTCTTGATGAGAGCTGACATGTAAAATTAACAGAAATGGTTCATGTTGACCCGTTTTTGTTTTTTGGAAAAAGCTGTTAGAAATATGTCGTGTTTGGTATCAAATTAAATGTCTTGATGAGGGCTGATGTGCAGAAGTGACAAAAAATTGCCAAGTTGTTCTGCATTTGTTTTTTTACAATTACTTGCCGGAAGTATACCGTATTTGATATTAAATGAAAGCATTCGACAAGACCTGCCTTGCAGAAATAAAATTAGCTTTCAAATGTTAATATTTCACTGACGCCGGAGGCCTAGGGAACGCTCAGCGTAGCTGAGCATTCGCTAGTTTGATACTAAACACGACATACTTCTGACAACTTTTTGCATAAAACAAAAGCCGATCGAGATGGAATATTTTTGTCAATTGTGCACGCTAGCCCTCAACGAGACCTTTCATTTGAGCTCAAACTCGACATACCTTTAAAAAAACAAAAGCCGATCAACATTGACCTTTCTGTTAATTCTACACGCCAGCCCTTATCGAGCCTTTTCATTTGATACCAAACACCACATACTTCTCACTTTTTGCAGACAACAAAAACCGATCGACATAGCACATTTTTGTCAATTCTGCACGCTAGCCCTCAACAAGACGTTTTATTTGAGACCAAACTCGACATACCTTTGAGAACTTTTTGCAGAAAACAAAAGCCGATCGGAATGGAACATTTTTGTCAATTCTGCACGCTAGCCCTTATCAAGACGTTTCATTTGAGACCAAACTCGACATACCTTTGAGAAATTTTTGCAAAAAAAAGCCGATCAACATTGATCTTTTTTGTTAATTTTACTTGCCAGCCCTTATCAAGCCTTTTCATTTGATACCAAACACCATATACTTCTCACAACTTTTTCTAAAAAAACAAAAGCCGTTCGATATAGAACATTTTTGGACATTTTGCACGCTAGTCCTCATCGTGACCTAGCCTAATATAACATTTACTGTCTTCAGTAACGTTCATTTGATAATATTTGTTCTTTGTTTAGTTACTTTATTAAACATTTGGCAATATTGACATATGTAATTCGAAAATACCCAAACATGACATCTTTCTGACAACATTTTGTAAAAAACAAATTCTAATCTACGTAGAACATTTTTGTTATTCGTGTACACCAGTCCCTATTGTGTCGTTTCCTTAAAACCCAATTACGACCTACTTCTAACATCTTTTTACGAAAAACAAAAGCAGATCGACATGACACATTTTTTTGTCAATTTTAAAACTGGCCCTTATGGTTTCCTTTCTTCGGAGGTTGGTAACAACGGCCATAAAATACAGTCGCAAATTAACATTATCACAATTTCGATTGAAAAATTTATAGTAAAAAGTGTCTGTGTTACTCTAATTTTTGTGGCTATAGTGCAGTTAAAGTAACTTAAGTCCGAATAATTATTATCTCCGGTGTATGATAACGATATACCAAAACTATTGACAACAAAATAAAAGTCAATACATAGAGGTTATAATAATTGGCGCGAAATAATAGCGTGGTTAGTGAAATTATTCATAAATTGGCAATATTGCCGCTTGAATCAAGCAATTATTCTCAAATAAACAATCATCACCTTGAAGCGAGAATAAACACAACGTATTCCAAGTGTCTTTTTCATTCCCATCGCTAAAATGGAAACGATAGAATCTGATATTAAATTAATCCTACAAAAAGTGGAGAAACTAGATCAAATGAGTAATGAAATAAACAACATTAAATCTAATATTGTTAGTTTGAATAGAATCTGGACAACAACAAATGAAGAATATGCACAACTAAAAAACACAATAAACAAACAACAACAAACTATAAATATACTTGAAAAGCAAATGAAGAAAAAAAATGTTGTCTTTTATGGTCTAGAAGAAAAGGAAACCAACAAAGAAAACTTAATACAAATAATTCTGAACATATTACAGAAAATACTACAATTAAATTGCACGAGGAATGACATAGAAGATGCTCGGCGGCTTGGTGCAAAAAGTAATTACAATAGGCCAGTATTAACTGCTTTTACGTACTACAACACAAAAAAAGATGTGATGTCAAATAAAAACCTCTTAAAAAAGTCCAACAGTAACATATACATCAGCGATGACTTAACATCATATGAACAGGAGCAGAGAAAAGAATTATTAAAAAAGAAGAAACACTATAAGGAACAGGGCAAACAAGTTCAAACTAAAGGAATGAAACTATATGTAGATGGTGTATTGTACGAAAATTACCTGACTACAGCATCTAAAAGAAATCGAGAAAGCAACTCTTCTGATGACACGCCCCTCAAACCAGCAGCAAAAACCCCAAAGCAAATTTCCAGTCAGCCTACCCCCCCAGTTGGAGAGAATCGTATTTGACATACCAACGCATTCTAATCATATCCACTTAGTCTGCCAGGAAGTACTGCAATCTGATAATGATAAGTTGGCGCAAAATGTAGATAGTATAAATGTGTTTAATAATGATATATTTTTAGGGTTAAATGATGTGATGGAAGATACTCTTAGTCCCAAACTGTCAAGAGAGGGCTTAAATGTTCTGTTTTGGAATATAAAAGGATTTAAAACTATTTTTAACCTAGATGCCGAGACGAAATCAATATTTATAAATGCTGATATTATTTGTTTGTGTGAAACTTGGTTGGTTAAAAATAACATTGTCTTGCCAAATTTTCTAAGCAATTACAAAATAACTGCTTTTGAAGCGGCACTAAAGGAACATGATAAAGGTCGAGCTAGCGGAGGTCTTCTAATTTTGACAAAAAGTAAAAGTATATTTCACAACATAAATATAATAGACTCTAATAATTATTGGATTTTCTTAGCGTGCAACTCTAAATTTTATAAGTATATTATAGGAACCCTTTATTTAAAACCAAGCCTAAATAATGTTTTTTGTTTAAACATGTTAAATGATACACTTGTGGATATTTCGGCCACATATCTTAATTATAGTATCTTATTGGCAGGTGATTTTAATGCTAAAATTGGGAACTTGAACCAGGCCCCAATTAATAGTCTCTTTTGCAACAATGTGTGGGAAAATAGAGAATCTTTACATGAAATAGTTGACACCAGAGGGGAAAAATTAGTAGATATTATGGAACAGCAGGGATTATACGTTTTAAATGGACGTTCGTACGGTGATGTTCCAGGTAAGTACACCTTTTATAATGAAAACGGGAAAAGCACAATTGATTTTATCTGGGGGAATATAGACTTACTTCAAATCGTAAACAAATTTAATATTATAGACACACTAACAGATTCAGATCATAGCATCTGCTCGCTTTCTATTAACGATAATTCGCCCTCTGAAATTACGAATATAAAAAACCACTCAAAAAATAATTCGGTACCTGATAACTATTCCCTTAAATTTAAATTTAATAAAGAGGCTAATCATATCTTAAAATATAAAAATTACCTTCTAAACATAGAATCACTTTATTTTAACAGCCAAGATGTAGACGATCTCAATAAAAATCTGATATGCTCTATTAAGGAAGCTGCATGCCATTCTGGTATGCTAAAAATTTATAATAATAATAATAATCATACGGAATTCAAAGAAAATAGACCTTGGTTTAATGTAAATTGCAAACGGGAGAAAAGGCAAGCCAAAGAGTTTCTAAAGGCATACCATAAGTGTAGAAATTCTCATAATCTCGAAATATACCTACAAGCAAAAAAATATTACAGGAAAACACTAAGCAGATCAAAAAAAGAATATTATTTAGTTCTTAATAAAAACTTGACAAATATAAAAGATAATCAGGTCTTTTGGAACACAATCCGAAAAATGTCGCCTAAATCAATGCAAAATAATGAAATCAGTATAAAAAACTGGAAAATATTTTTTGAAAATCAGTTTCAGCCAATTCCAATTGTAGAAAATAATTTGTATTTTGATTGTTTGCACCCTTTTATGGACTCTGAAATCAGCCTAAATGAATTAAAAATCAGCATTAATAAATGCAAAGAAAATAAGTCACCAGGAAATGATGATTTAGCTAATGAATTTTTTAAAAATTTACCGGCAGAGTGGGAGCATTATATATTAAACTTATTCAATAAAGTGTTAAATTCTGAAATAGTTCCAACTTCATGGTGTAATATAAATTTCACCATGATTTATAAAAAGGGAGATAAGAATGATCCTAACAATTATAGAGGCATTGCATTAATAAACTGTATATGCAAACTGTTTACGCAAGTTATATACAATCGCTTACAACCGTGGGCGGAAGAAAATCATATCTTAAATGAATTTCAGATGGGTTTTCGGAAAAATCGGGGTACAATCGACAATATATTTTCTCTTATGGGTGTTCTTCATTTACATCTAAGATTAAAACGTCAAAAAATCTTTGTTCTTTTCATAGATTTTAGACGAGCTTTTGACTCCGTTAGTCATGAAAACTAAAACTATTACAATCAGGAGTAAGTGCAAAATTGATTCGTATACTGAAAAATCTATACACTAAAGCTAATCTACAAGTCAAAATTAAAAACGAACTTTCCACTGCAATAAATATTACTGCGGGTGTACTGCAAGGGGAAATTCTCAGCCCCTTGTTATTCTCCCTTTTTATAAACGATATAGAACAATACTTTCGTAATCATAACGTAACTGGATTAAATATTGATGGTCAAAACGATACTTTGGTACTTGCATACGCAGATGATTTGGTTATTTTAGCAAATACTCAGTTTGACATGCAGCATAAATTAAATATACTCAAAAGATATTGCGATGAAAATTCGTTAACAGTAAATACCGAAAAAACCAAAATTTTAATTTGTCACAAAGGTAATAAAAAAGCAAATTACCGATTTAAATATGGAACCAATATAATAGAACAGGTAAATCAATTTAATTACTTGGGAGTTATGTTTACCTCTTCGGGCCTATTTCGAGAGACTGCGACCAACAGCGTTAAAAAAACGGTCATTGCTGCCCAGAAAGTTAAAAATTTACTTGTTCAGGGTAAATCAAAAATCTGGATAGAGAAAATTAAGCTACTAGACTCTGTAGTAAACGCCTCCCTCCTGTATGCAGCAGAGGCATGGAGTCACAGATATTGTGATATTTTAGAAAAATGCCAACTGCAGTTTGCAAAACGTATTCTATTTGCCCCTAAAAATACTCCCAATTTCATGATCCGCCTTGAATTAGGCCTTGATTATATTTCTGTGAAAATATGGAAACATACTTTACAGTGGTGGATGAAGTTATTAGATTTACCCGATCACCGTTATCCAAAACAAATATACAATCGACTCCGAGAGTTATACCAGTGGGAATTCAATAAAATTGAATATAATTGGGCTTCACAGCTTAAAATTTTTTTAAACGAGCAAGGCTTTTCTAATATTTGGTAACACCAAAATATCGATAAAAAATCAATAGAGAATATTATTAAGTCATATAGTGAGAAACTACGGCAAAAGGACCTAGATAATTGCAAAGAATCTAGGTATAACGAACATTATAAACTCATAAAGCACACATTTAAAATGGAATTTTATTTAAGTAATCAAATTATATTACCAAAACAACAAATAATATTTCAAATCCGATGTGCATCTACAAGACGTTTAATTATATTCTACAAAGGGTTGAAATATGAACTTCTGTCAGATCAATTGTGTACTATTTGTAATTTGCAAAAACAGGAAGACCTTTATCATTTCTTTATAGAATGCCCTATATACAATCCAGTACGGATGAACTTTCTTCAAAAATATAATCTAGATTTTTTGGATACAACCAATTTTTATACATTATTTACCAACTTGTCTACAAGTAAAATAAAAGATTTATTCTATTTTACAATATCAGCATTAAAAATTAGAAGCTTCGCGTTAAATGAATAATTTCAAACTAAGGGTATCTCCATTACTACTTATGCAAATACGACTAAATATTTTTTTTGAGTTCAATTTAAAGTAGATCCATATAATATGTTTGGAAAATTTAAATTAATTATATAAGCTTTTTATTTTTATATGTAAGTAGATATATTTATCGAAAATATATACTCAATTTATTATTTGGGGAAATGTGATAATCTAAGTAATTAATGTCTTGTTATACTTTTTTATTTTTGGTATATTGGTAAATTTCATATATATTTGTGTAATTATATTTAATATGTACATAGTACAGGTATAGTTAGTACAATTAGAACACGAATTTGTGAGTCAAACTATTTTTGTAAAAGATAATATTACAAACATTGTTTATTGTTACCATACCCCTTGGTATGAAGCATGTACGCTTAAAAACCAATAAATATTATTATTATTATTATTATTATGGTTTCCTTTCTTCTGATAACAAACACAGCAAAGTATTCAATTTATTTTATTTAGGAATATTTGATTTTTATTTAGTTACTTTATAATTTGGCAACACTGTTTGTATTAAAAAATAGTAGTTAATTTTTAAATTTATAAATTAATATTGTCAACCCTAATACAACTGCAACCGTCTTCAGTGAAGATAGTTTAGGAATATTTGGTTTTAATTTAGTTACTTCATCACACATTTGGCAACATTGCCTTTTGACATTGGAAACGTCAAAATTTATATTAATTAAATACGTTATGTTTTAAACTTAAATTAGTTGTAACACATTTGCTCAAGTCTATTATTCTTGATACTGTTTTTAAATCTTTGATATCAATGTTCTATTAAAAGATATAATCATTTAAAGTTCATAGGCAGATTGTCAAAAGCGACGGATGACGGCGTGATTCTTCTTAAAGTTAGACATGGCCTCTGGGATCCATTGTTTCAAGGCAGCATTTGTGCAAAGTTTTAATTTTTTACACGAAAACTACTAATAGTAAAAATATAAGACACCCAAAAGGCACAAGATCTCATTAGCCCCCACATATTAAAAAAAAATTTATAACAATCACTTGCATGGTTCAGGCTGTAGGCGATTAAAGTTACTCGATGCTCGTGATGAATCTATAGATAGATAGATATATAGATATATAGTGAATGTAATCGTTTAGTATATAGGACTAGCGAATTCTCGGCTACGCCGAGCATTCCCTAGAGCTCCGCTGTCAGAGCAAAAAACAAATGCCGATCGACATGAAACAATTATTTCATATTTGCACGTCAGGCCTCACCGAGACTTTTCATTAGATTACAAACACGATATACTTCTAATAATATTTTGCAAAAAACAAAAGCCGGTCGACATGAAACATTTTTGTCATTTATGTACCCCAACTCTCACCGAGAACTTTCATTTGATACCATACACGACATACTTCTGACAACTTTCTGCATTAAACAAAAGTCGATCGACATGAAACATTTTTATCATATCTACACGTTAGCCCACACCCAGACTTTTCATTTGATACCAAACACTATATACTTGTGACAACCTTTTGCAAAAAACAAAAGCCGATCGACATAGCACATTTTTTGTTAATTCGGCACGCTAGCCTTCAACGAGACTTTTTATTTGATACCAAACACTACACACTTCTGACAACTTTTCGCAAAAAACAAATACCGATCGACATAGCACATTTTTATCAATTCTGCACGCTAGCCCTCTCTGAGACCTTTCATTTGATATCAAACACTATATACTTCTGACAACTTTTTGCAAAAAACAAAAACCGATCGACATAGTACATTTTTGTCAATTCTGCAGGCTAGCCCTCTCCAAGACCTTTCATTTGATACCAAACACGACATACTTCTGACAACTTTTTGCATAAAACAATAGCCGATCGACATGGAACATTTTTGTCAATTCTGCACGCTAGCCCTCTCCGAGACCTTTCATTTAATACCAAACACGACATACTTCTGACAACTTTTTGCATAAAACAAAAGCCGATGACATGGAACATTTTTGTCAATTCTGCACGCTAGCCCTCAACGAGACCTTTCATTTGAGACCAAACTCGAGATACCTTTGAGAAATTTTTGCAAAAAACAAAAGCCGATCAACATTGAACTTTTTGTTAATTCTACACGCCAGCCCTTATCGAGCCTTTTTATTTGATACCAAACACCACATACTTCTCACAACTTTTTCTAATAAACAAAAGCCGTTCGATATAGAACATTTTTGTTCATTTTGCACGCTAGCCCTCATCGTGACCTAGCCTAATATAACATTCACTGTCTTCAGTAACCTTTCATTTGGGAATATTTGTTCTTTGTTTAGTTACTTTATTAAACATTTGGCAACATTGACTTTTGTAATTCGAAAATACCCAAACACGACATTTTTCTGACAACATTTTGCAAAAAACAAATTCTAATCTACGTAGAACATTTTTGTCATTCGTTCACACCAGTCTGTATTGTGTCGTTTCCTTAAAAAATAGTAGTTAATTTTTATAGTTATTTATTATATAAGTGTTTTATTAGGTATATAAAACACGTAAGAAAAGTTTAGACACGAGACCGTAGGTCGAGTGTTTAATTTTTCTTAAGAGTTTTATATACTAATAAAACACAAATATAATACAAAATTTTATCCACAACCCATAAATATACACCGAATAAGATGGGACATGACGTTTGACGTTGATTTTGCTAGTTCTCTCAAAATATAGTAGGTCATGAAATGGTTGTTAAGTAATTGTTTGCAGTTGTTTGTTTATTGTGTGTTTATTGTTTATTGAATGGTGTCAAATTTGTGAAAAAATATCTGTGGAAAATGGAAGATAATGAGAATATTCCAGCAGAAATTATTGCAGAAGCTCAAGAAGCGACATTGAATTTGTTGCCAGTGAAATCTAGGGATGCCTACGAAAAAGTATTGGCGGAGTTCAACGACTGGAGAGAAAAAAGAGGTGTAATAGCAATAACAGAGGATGTTCTGCTGGCATATTTTTTAAATATTAAAAAGAAGTTTGCGGCTTCATCTATGTGGACAAAGTATTCAATGTTAAAGGCAACTTTAAAAACACATAAAAATATTGATATTTCAAGACATGGCAAGCTGATTGCTTATTTGAAAAGCGCATCTAAAACATACAAACCCAAAAAAGCAAAGATTCTCGAAAGAGAACACATCGAGCAATTTTTGAAGGAGGCACCCGATGACGAATATTTGATGATGAAGGTAATAATCTAATAGTTGCTTTTTTTCGTGTAGGTATTAATTTTGAATTTTTGTAGGTTGCATTGATAATAGGCGTTGCTGGTGCTTGTCGGTATAACGAATTGACAAATCTAAACATTGAGGATGTTTAAGACAAAGGATCATATCTGTATATTCTTATACCAGATACAAAAACCAATATTTCACGGAGTTTCACAGTTATGGAAAAAGGATTTTCAGTTAATGCTCTTGACATCTGTAGAAAGTACATGCATTTACGCCCTAAATGTTATATTTCCAACGGTAGATTCTTTTTACGATATTTAAATGAAAAATGCACGATGCAAGCTGTCGGAATTAATACACTGTCGAGAATACCTTCCAAAATTGCTACATTCTTGAAACTAAAAGATGCGGAGACCTACACTGGTCACAGTATGAGGCGTTCTTCGGCAACTTTATTGGCTAATGCGGGTAGTGATATTACGACCATCAAACGCCACGGTGGATGGAAGTCATCAACCGTCGCCGAAGGCTATATTGAAGAATCCGTTACAAATAAAATAGAAATAGCAAAGAGGATCCAAAGGGACGCTTCTAAAATAGAAAACCCCTCAGTTGTTATTAATCCGTCATCAAATACGTTTTGCGTGAATGTAGCCAATCCACAAAATGTTACAAATGAAAACAAGTTGGAATGCGATGAAGTTAACAAGGTTATGACGTTTAATATTAGTGTTAATGTAAATTTTAATAAATGATTTAATAAAATTATATCTAATTTTTCTCTAGTGCCTTGTTAATTATAAAACACTAGTGTTTTATAAGCCCCATAATTCAACTAAAATCAGTGTAATTATACCTCTATAATATGTAGGTTGTGGATAAAATATATAAATTAATATTATCAATCCTAATACAACTGCCACCGTCTTCAGTGAAGTTAGTTTAGGAATATTTGGTTTTAATTTAGTTACTTCATCACACATTTGGCAACATTGACTTTTGACATTGGAAACGTCAAAATTTAAATTAATTAAATACGTTATGTTTTAAACTTAAATTAGTTGTAACACATTTGCTCAAGTCTATTATTCATGATACTGTTTTTAAATCTTTGATATCAAATGTTCTATTAAAAGATATAATCATTTAAAGTTCATAGGCAGATTGTCAAAAGCGACGGATGACGGCGTGATTCTTCTTAAAGTTAGACATGGCCTCTGGGATCCATTGTTTCAAGGCAGCATTTGTGCAAAGTTTTAATTTTTTACACGAAAACTACTAATAGTAAAAATATAAGACACCCAAAAGGCACAAGATCTCATTAGCCCCCACATATTAAAAAAAAATTTATAACAATCACTTGCATGGTTCAGGCTGTAGGCGATTACAAAAGTTACTCGATGCTCGTGATGAATCTATAGATAGATAGATAGATAGATAGATAGATATATAGTGAATGTAATCGTTTAGTATAGTGACTAGCGAATTCTCGGCTACGCCGAGCATTCCCTAGAGCTCCGCTGTCAGTGCAAAAAACAAATGCCAATCGACATGAAACAATTATTTTATATTTGCACGTCAGGCCGCATCGAGACCTTTCATTAGATTGCAAACACGATATACTTTTAATAATATTTTGCAAAAAAACAAAAGCTGGTCGACATGAAACATTTTTGTCATTTATGTACCCCAACTCTCACCGAGACCTTTCATTTGATACCATACACGACATACTTCTGACAACTTTCTGCATTAAACAAAAGTCGATCGACATGCAACATTTTTATCATATCTACACGCTAGCCCACACCCAGACTTTTCAGGCTAGCCCTTTACGAGACCTTTCATTTGATACCAAACACGACATACTTCTGACAACTTTTTGCACAAAACAAAAGCCGATCGACATGGAACATTTTTGTCAATTCTGCACGCTAGCCCTCAACGAGACCTTTCATTTGAGACTAAACTCGACATACTTCTCACAACATTTTCCAAAAAACAAAAGCCGTTCGATATAGAACGTTTTTGTTCATTCGGCACGCTAGCCCTCATCGTGACCTAGCCTAATATAACATTCACTGTCTTCAGTAACCTTTCATTTGGGAATATTTGTTCTTTGTTTAGTTACTTTATTAAACATTTGGCAACATTGACTTTTGTAATTTGAAAATACCCAAACACGACATTTTTCTGACAACATTATGCAAAAAACAAATTCTAATCTACATGGAACATTTTTGTCATTCGTGCACACCAGTCCGTATTGTGTCGTTTCCTTAAAACACAAGGACGACCTACTTCTTACAACTTTTTACGGAAAACAAATGCAGATCGACATGACACATTTTTTTTGTCATTTTAAAAGTGGCCCTTATGGTTTCCTTTCTTTTGATAACAAACACAGCAAAGTATTCAATTTATTTTATTTAGGAATATTTGATTTTTATTTAGTTACTTTATAATTTGCCAATACTGTTTGCATTAAAAATAGTAGTTAATTTTTAAATTTATTAATTAATATTGTCAATCCTAATACAACTGCCACCGTCTTCAGTGAAGTTAGTTTAGGAATATTTGGTTTTAATTTAGTTACTTCATCACACATTTGGCAACATTGACTTTTGACATTGGAAACGTCAAAATTTATATTAATTAAATACGTTATGTTTTAAACTTAAATTAGTTGTAACACATTTGCTCAAGTCTATTAGTCATGATACTGTTTTTAAATCTTTGATATCAATGTTCTATTAAAAGATATAATCATTTAAAATTCATAGGCAGATTGTCAAAAGTAACGGATGACGGCGTGATTCTTCTTAAAGTTAGACATGGCCTCTGGGATCCATTGTTTCAAGGCAGCATTTGTGCAAAGTTTTAATTTTTTACACGAAAACTACTAATAGTAAAAATATGAGACACCCAAAAGGTACCAGATCTCATTAGCCCCCACATATTAAAAAAAATATATAACAATCACTTGCACAGTTCAGGCTGTAGGCGATTACAAAAGTTACTCGATGCTCGTGATGAATCTATAGATAGATATATAGATATATAGTGAATCTAATCGTTTAGTATATAGGACTAGCGAAGGCTCAGCTACGCTGAGCTTCCCTAGGCCTCCGGCATCAATGAAATATTTACAGTTGACGGCTAATTTCATTCCTGTACACCAGCTCTCGACGAGACCTTTCATATGATACCAAACACGACATACTTCTGACAAATTTTGCAAAAAAACAAAAGCCGATCGACCTGGCAAATTTTTGTTATATCAATATGGCTGCCCTACTTGAGTGCTTTCATTTGATACCAAACACGGCATACTTCTGACAACTTTGTGCATAAAACAAAAGTCGATCGACATGGAACATTTTTGTCATTTCTGCACGCTAGCCCACAACGAGACCTTTCATTCGATACGAAACATTACATATTTCTAACAATTTTTTGAAAAATACAGAAGCCGGTCGACGTAAAATATATTTCTCATTTAGAGCCTTTTCACACACTTTGGATCCGACGGCCGGCAGCCGGGTATTTATTCCAAGTAGCACTGCGATTGCCTATTTACTCCGGTCAAGAAAATTCATTTACATTTTGTCTTACGACAATGCCGCGTGAACGCATTAATGCTTTGTGGATTTTATACAGACGACTTTGCCGTCGAAAAATAATTGTCCTTCAATTCATTAAAATGTTGCCTCAAATGAGTGCATATTTCTGCTCACGCTTTTGTTTTTGTATATTCCTTCTGTCTTATCCCATAGTACTGGTCTAGCCAGCCTGATACCATTAAATAAAAAAAAAAACAGGGTCGAGGTGGTCTCGAACCAGGTCTTGTAGATTATTTATATTATGAATCCGCCCTCTTATCCACTCGGCTATGAAGCATTTTGTTTTAGACGTTTCTTATTCGAAAATATGAAGGATAACCTTCAAAATACAATTTATTTTATCAAATATTTCAGTTAGAAAAGGCCATATTACACAACATTTGGTTTTATTAGATGCAAAATTAACTAATCTAACTAACGATACCATATACACCCGATTTTATTTAGCGGGACAGATGGAAACAGCAAAAAACTGTTTTCCCATGTTATTTCCCTATGTCAAGGTTTTCAGTATTCACCCTGTACTCCTGTACACATAATTTTTATAGGTTTAACAATACCGTTTACACCAGTCTTTGTAAAATTTGTTTCTATCTATATCAGAAAAAAGAACAATATTTTTAACAGTTTAAAAAAATCACATATATATACAGTCCTTTAACTCCTAGTTGGAGCATAGGGCCTCTACTAGATTTTTCCAACTAATCCTATCTTGTGCGATTCTTTTTGCTTGACTCCATGTTTTTCCTATGACTTTCAGTTCTTGCAGAATTGTTCTTTTCCATGTTACCATTGGCCGGCCTCTTCGTCTTTTTCCTTGCGGATTCCATTCCAGCGCTGCTTTAGCAATATTATTTCCATCTCTTCTAAGCGTGTGGCCTATCCAATTCCATTTCCTTCTATTTACTTCTGTCTGTATTTTCGGTTGGTTAGCTCGTGATAGTAATTCATCGTTCGATACATGTTCAAACCATTTAATTCGCATGATGCGACGTAGGCAGTTATTTATAAAGACCTGTAGTTTTTGTTCTAGTCTTTTAGTGGTTTTCCAGGTTTGACAACCGTACAGCACAACGGACTTTACATTTGAGTTGAAGATTCTTAGTTTGGTTTTTATTGTGTAAGCCGTTGATTTCCAAACTGGGTTGAGCATGCCAAAAACTTGATTTGCTTTTCTGATTCGGCTATCAATATCTGCTTCGGTACCTCCAGATGTGTTTATGATACTGCCCAAATAGCAAAAATCGGTAACTTCTTCAATTTCTTGGTCGGCTATGGTTAAAGGTGTGTTGTTATTTGTTCCTATGCGCATGACTTTTGTTTTATTAATATTGATGTTCAATCCAACCTTGGTGGCCTCGTTAACCAGTTTGTTTAGTTTATCTTGCATGTCTTTATGTGAATGTGCTAAGAGACAAATGTCATCAGCGTAGTCAACGTCTTCGAGTCTCGTTTGAAGATTCCATTGAATTCCTCGTTGCTCTTGGTTTACTTTCTTCATAACCCAGTCCAAAGTGAGGTTGAATAACAAGGGAGAAAGTACACATCCTTGTTTGACTCCATTTATTACGGAGATTTTCTCCGTAGTTTTACTTTTGTGCAGTACTTGACAGGTAGCTCCATTATAAAGTTCCCTTATGAGGTTACAGATTTTACTTGGTATTCCTGTAAGTGTCAGTATTTTCCAGATTGCTTTTTGACTTAGACTATCGAAAGCTCGCTTGAAGTCAATGAACGTTAGGTAGAGTGGAGCCTGCCACTCTACTGACTGTTCGATGATAATTCTAACAGTATTAATGTGATCAATGCAGGAGCGGTTAGGCCGAAAGCCTGCCTGTTCTGCCCGAAGTTTGGGTTCCAACTTTTCTGATAACCGACTGAGGAGTATGGAAGCCACTATTTTGTTAATAACATTCAATAGGGTGATGCCACGCCAATTGTCGCATAGGCTGAGGTTTCCCTTTTTAGGTAATTTAATAATAAGGCCCTCTTTCCATTCTGTGGGAAAGTGTTCGTTCTCCCAGGCTTCTTTAATTAGGGGATGAAATATTCCTGCAAAAAATTTGCTATGAGATTTTAGAATTTCTGCTGGAATATTGTCAGGGCCAGCTGCTTTATGATTGTGAAGATTGAGTATGGCAACCTGGATTTCTTCGACAGAGGGTGTGAGAGTTTGGATACGAATGGTACGGTTCGGGGTCCCTGCTATATCTTCTCCTGTTAATACTCGGTGTTCTAATGATTCTGCAAAATGTTCATGCCATCTTTGCAATGCCTCTTGTTCATTTGTGAGGGTTTCTCCATTCTTGTTATTTATTGGTGGGTGGTTTTCAAAGTTTCCATTTGACAGAATTTTGGTGATTCGATAAAGTTCTCTACTTTTATGGAGATGAGCAGCATTTTCTGCTTGTGCTGCGAGTTCGTCTGCCCACTTTCTCTTGTCTCTTCTTGCTGCTCGTTTCACTTCAGTATTCATTTCTTTATATTTCTGTTGTAACTCACTTTTCTGGTTTCTGGTTACCGCTGTTAGAAGTTTATCTTTAATATCCTTTCTCTTTCTAATTTTGTTCCAGGTATCCGCTGTTATCCATTCTTTTTGGGCTTTTTGTTTTGCTCCGAGTATATTATCTGCAGAGTCCGTTATTATCTTGGCAATCGTTTGCCATTTGTTTGATATGCCTGTAATGATGTTATCCGAGGTTTCGTTCAATTTCTCCTCTATGTTTTTATGTAGTTTTTTCGCTATATGAGGATATTTTAGCTTATCTAGGTTGTATTTAATTCGTTTTCGTTTTGTATCCTGATATTTGCTTCTTGGCGTACTGATTTTCAATCTTATTTCTCCTATTAAAAGAAAGTGGTCACTAGCAATATCCGCACCTCTGCGGTTTCTGACGTCTAGAAGCGACCGGCGCCATTTCTTCTCTATGGTGATATGATCACAATCACATAGATGGCACTAATTATGAAATTTATTGCATCTGCTAAAGAAGGAATCGATATAATTACGTAACAATTAAATATTTTTATATTTAATTATGTATATATTTTAAAATAATATTTTTAGACATAAATGAAATTTATTATTCTAAGCGAAAACAAGAACATAATATTTTGAATACGTGACATACCAAACTAACTGGTGGTGCCAGTGTTGTTTTATTTATTTCCAAATCACCTGTATGATGTGAAAAGAAAAAAACTTGAATCCCCAGAGTAAATCTTAAGGGCTTTTATAATATTTAATATTGAAAATAATGTTATGAAATATTTGATCAAAATGCATAAAAATTGATTACATTATAATTAAAACTTATTTAGAACAAGCTGTATGAAATATTTTAAAAAAAAGTCGCTAATCCTTGGAATTATTGTAGATAGAAACTTCTCATCTTTAGTAATATAGTAGTAATATAAAGTATGTGCTTTGAAAAGTGGACTTGTGTGTAATATTTGTCGGACATCTTGAGCTTAACGTTACTATTTTAATGGAATTCTAAATCATTTACAGCTGATTTTTTATTTTGTAAATCTACAATGAATTTGTTTTGACAGGAATAAGGACATTTTATTTCCAAAAGTTCAAATCCGTTTTCTGTTTTGATAAAACCATCATCACTACATGCTAAGTATGGTTGGTTAGATAATATTACAACACTACAAGTCCAATTTCTTGTATAATATATTAGTTGAAGCTTGAAATACTGATTTCGCTTCAGTTTTGGTTTCCAAGCCATAACGCATAGCTTGATTACAATAAAAATTGTAGCCATTGATTCTTAATAACAACATTTTCATTATAATAATCACTGTCATATTTTCTCTGTACCAATCTAATTCTATTGGTACATATGTACATCTACAATGAAAGAGTTCATTGCAGAATATGTAGTTTTATGGGGATTTTTTAATCTGCATTTAATTTCCCTATATAATACTTTATGCACTCGTTTCAGACAAAATTTCTTTGCTTATGTTCTGAAAATGTAAAAAGAATATCAAGAAAATTTCCAGTCGTGTTTTTGTAGAATGGTTTTACTGAAACTTTGTGATATTTTTCAACCTGCGTTTATAAAGTCTTGTTCCAAATGATAGACTGATCAGTTTTGGACTGTATTTTAGAATTCTTATTTAAATGTGACTTCACTAGACAGATACAATTGAAGGTAAAGTTATAGAAATAACACATATGTAAACAAATACTTTGTTTCTTGCAGTAGTTTCATTTGTACAAGTTGTGATACACAATACATTGCTAACTTCTTTATATTTCTTAATAAAATAAATTCTCTTTATGATAATATAGCAAAATGAATTCTGGATTCCGCAAAAATCGCTCCTGTGTAGATAACTCCTAATAGCCATGTCTAAATTTAAGAAAAATCACGCTGTCATCCGTCACTTTGACAATCAGACTATGAACTATTATATCTTCTTATAGAGTATTGATATCAAAGATTTAAATACAATTTCATGAATAATAGACTTGAGCAAAGGTGCTACAACTAATTTAAGTTTAAAACATAACGTATTTAATTAATATAAATTTTGACGTATCCAATGTCAACAGTCAATATTGCCAAATGTATGACGAAGTAACTAAATTAAAACCAAATATTCCTAGACTAACTTCACTGAAGACGCTGGCAGTTGTATTAGGATTGACAATATTAATTTATAAATTTAAAAATTAACTACTATCTAATTTTATTTCGTGTTTGATTTAAAATGAAATATAAATGTAGTAGTAATAAAATTTCCTTGAATAAATGTGTATTTTTATTGTTAGTTATTTGAAATTCCACTGTTTGAGAACCGATTTTTTATTCAGTTTAACGTTTAAAAATTCAAATATTATTTGGAAACAATAGCACTATTTACAGTTAAAAGTAAGCAATTCTTAATTACAATATATTATACTGGAGTTTTTCTCAGTTCTCTACTTACATTTTTATTCCAAAGAAAAAATATGAACAAAAATTGTATAAAATGAAACTGTCAACTTTCGGAATGTCGGTAACATAGGTATCATAATTAAAACATGACTACTAATTTTATTCCGTGGAAGCTAATTTTTTTTCATTGTAATACTGCAGTCTTTTCATTAACGATATTTAATTTTATTTCGTGTTTGATTAAAAATGAAATATAAATCTAGTAGTAATAAAATGTCCTTGAATAAATGTGTAATTTTTTAGTTATATGAAACTCCACTGTTTGAGAACCGATTTACTTCAAAATTTACTTCACACAACATTTATAAAAATAAATTTACAAATAACAATTAAAACTTTTTAAAACGACACATCGCTATTAAACATTTCTTTGTACTATAATTTTGATCAGTTAGATTTGATTATGTTATTATAAAAACGTTTCAGAACTGCTGTGCTTACAAAAGAAATTTTTATAATGAAACGTATGAATTGCAAGTGTAAATAATGTCATTTTAAAATTAGGTTTTACTTTTATATTTGTTAGATAATAAAGTTAAAATTTACCTCATGAAGATGATTATTTCATTATTTTTACTTACTTGAGTTTCGCCGATATGCCACCATTTTTCTCGGGCGGGAAAATTAAATTATGCAGTACTGACCCAAGATGAATTTTTTGTTTATCGATAATACGAATAAATACGAAATATATTTTTTAAGAAAATAGTATTAAAAGAAAGAAATTTGAAGCATTTAAAATCAGTTTTCTTTAACAGATATATAATTATAACTTAGATACACAAAATAGGAAAGTTATATATTATTAAAATATTACAATAAATAATAATGACAATAAACTATGTAGTAAAAATCTTCTGGGCGGAACGAATTAGTCTTCAGGATTCCCTGTAAATGCTAACGGAA
Organism: Stenolophus ochropezus; assembly: GCA_035578165.1. Classification (NCBI taxonomy): domain Eukaryota; kingdom Metazoa; phylum Arthropoda; class Insecta; order Coleoptera; family Carabidae; genus Stenolophus; species Stenolophus ochropezus. The sequence continues at coordinate 2,120,631 of JAQOWZ010000024.1, read as the reverse complement.
AACCGCCAAAAACGTTAGCAAAAGACGATAACTAAACAAAAAGAATAATGTGAAAGAATGAATCGAACCGGTAATAACACTTACATTATTTAAATATATTGGAATTTCCATAAAGAAAGAGCGTTTTCCGAAGAAGCAGTGGGCAAAACGACCAATTCAGATTTAACCTTTTCAAATTTTCTTTTAGTTTCAGAGAAAAACGAAAATACGTCGACTTATTTGAAAATAACTGGAATTATTTATTTAATTTCATTGACTGTCAATTAGGAAAATCTGTTGTAATCGTTAAAAATGTTGTCAAAAAACAACGATTTTACCTAATTCAATGCTATGGCAATCGGTCTCATGTTTATCTTTGGGGCCGTTGGAAACAAATAGTTTATGCAAGTTATCTTCGACCGAATGTAGAGAATTTAAAGGAGAGAATTAGAGACGCTGTGACGTCTTTAACTCTGCGGAAGAAATTCAAAGAAGTTAAATAATTGCATCGAAGACTACAATTGTGCGCTCAACAAACCGTGAATCGATTGAGTAGAATAGTTACTGTTTATATTATTTTTGTTGTTAAATTTATGAAACTAAAGTTAAAGTCATGTTAACAATAATTTCTATGATAACGCAAACTTGTTTTTTGGGGCTTACAATTAGAAAAATTCTAAGTCGAACTATGATCGACTTTTGTCTGAGACTAAAAGAAAATTTGAAAAGGTTAAAACTGAATTGTCAGTATTGAAACATGTAAAATCTTTTATTAAGAATACATATTTCTCGTAAAATAAAAAATAAAAATGTTTTCCTTCTTTCTAACTCGATCCGATGACATTGACTTACTTTATTTGGACATTGCAAAGTTTTCTCGTAGAATTTGTCACGCAAAATTTGAAGAATGTTTCTTTCATTTCAAGTAGTAATTTAAGTGTTTACTTTCTGAAAATACGACGAAATTTTCCTCGAGTCATCAAACAGATATGCGTTCTGTTAAATAAAAAATAGTAAATAATTAATATATTTTTTTCTTTAAATATAAATGTATTTACCATTCTTGTACAACTTCGTCAATAATAATATAGTTTTTCCGATGATAGCAGAATCGTCAGCGAATAGAGTGGTTTCCATTTTAAGTTCCAAAATATTCAATATCGCTTTCCAAAGGAGGTTATTCCTGACAAGTTTTCCAAAAATATATTTTTTGTGAAACTGCTACCCTATAAACAATGAAAACTTATATAATAAAGGAAGATAATTTTTATTCAAATGATATTCGTTTTAAAATGGATTCATTTTCCAAATATTGTTTAACATCAACGTAGTATATATTTGATTTGGACTAATAGTCCATATGCTTCCATTGAAATTTAATCCTTTTCTTGTAATATTGAATGAAGGAAATTTCCATCTCAGGATTTGATCCATTGTTCTGTATTTAGAAGGAAATATTACTAATTAATAAAAAATATGTAAACATTGAACACTTTTTTATAAAAAAAGTTTCGCCTCAGATGAAAGAACTTCTATATTAATTGCAATAGTCCAAATAAGGATATAACTCGTATTTAAAATCTTCGATGTACTTCACAGGAACAATGCAATGTATACTTCAGTTTCCAATATCTATAAATATAAAATTCACAAATGATATTTTTTAGAACATAAGAAAAACATACCATTTCACATTGTTGTGAATCATGAAGATTTTTGGTATTTGTGTATCTTTATTATATAGTATGAATTTAACTTTTAATTAGTTACAAAAGTTTATCAAATCATTCTACATTTTTTTTAAGAAATATATAATTTTGAAAAAGTTTTCTGACATTATATTTTAATTTTTATTAGAAATTATTTGAGTTGCCAGATAATTTTTAATACAAATAAGTTAAATAATTTAAAAATATGAATGTATAATAATATTAATAAAAATTTCATTTACATTTTAGATAATTTATAGAAATATTTTACTCAACTCAACAAAATATTAAAAGAATACGATTTCTTTACTAACTGCAGTTATTATTGTTAAACTTGTAGAATCTTTCATATAAAATAAAAAACAAATTTTGATAACCTGGCAACTCGATTTCATACATACATTCACACAAACATTCATACTTTTGCGATTTATTACTCTCTTATTTTTCTTTTATTGATCGCTTTGTGGTTTTTTTTATTATAATGTTGTAATATGCTTCATTAGCTTCATACCCACCAGCCGGTTTGTGACGAGTAATTATTATGAAGCTTATTTTTTCTTATTTATTGTTTTAATTTTTTTAACCACGGGCTATTATAATATTGAAGCAAAGTACAGCAAAAATCCCAAATACCACTGGTATAGGGTTTTAAAGTATTATGTAACAAGTCATTGTCTTGCCAAGTCTACCAAGGAATTATAGATAATATGGTACACATTATGTACATAAAAATGTAATTTAAAACAAAAAATATAAATTGAATGTACTCTTACCAAATAAATTGCAGTTAATATTTGTACTTTTGTAGTTTTTTAAAAATGAAAATATTGTTACTCAAAATCATACAACAGTGACAATGACTTGCTTACATAATACTTCAAAACCCACCAGCAGTAGTTGGAATTTTTACCATACTTTGCGGTTTTGTAGTAGTATGTAGTATATTGCCAAAAAAATGTGTATTTATATTCTGTTGCATGAATTTTGAGGTACAATGGTAGACTGGCCTGCCCACATGTTGCGATTTATTATATACTTTTGTTTAACGTCACATTTCTAATACATATTATAGAGAGACGCAACATGTTTTAACTTAAGCCTGGTATTAGATAGTTTTCGTATAACGTCTTTATTTTTTGATGGTATTAATTAAAAATTATTGACAGCAGTATTGTTTAAGCGCTATTACATTTTTTATTGACAATGAAAAATGTTAATGTTAACTAATGACTGTTGTATTATATTAAAATAAAAAAGTTGCTTAACCAATCTTTTAGTAGTAGTAAAAGGTAAAATATGCATTTAAATATAATTTTATTATAATTGTATTTTAATGTAAAAAATTAAAATTATTTTTTTATACTTACATATAAAATAGGTTTTCATTTAACTATTAAATGTAGGGACCCTTTTATCATTAAATAAAATTTTTAATGTATATTATTGAAAATATTGGTAAAACATACAATATACCAGGATGTAGACGCTATAGAAAATTTTTCTAATACTTAACCATTGCTTTATACTATTTATTTAATTTATGTTTTTCATTGTTAATATTATTTTATTAACTTTTATGTAAAGAATAGTTTTATTTATAATTGCCTTTTATAATTCTTTTTATTGTATTTTCATTTTGGCAAGGTCCGTAAAATTTGTAAAAGGAGCAATGGTATTATCAGACTTAAGTTCTTTTTTATTACCTTTTACAATATTTTTCGAACCACTTTTCATGTTGGAATAATATTTAATACTTATATCAATTACATTTATTAAATATATTGCTTATATTATTTAACAAATCAAATTTTACATTTTTTATTGATTATATTTTAAATTCTTTCTTATTCCTTTTTATATTATTAAGTATTTCTAAATCACATTTTTAAATCATAATTATTGCTTCAACATGCTTTTATTTTATATTTTAAATTTATTATTATTGCTTTCTTATATTTTTATTTTATATTTCATATACACCATCAATAATCCTTTTTATAATATTACATGTTTTTCCGATATTCTAAAAATTTTAAATTTAAAAATTTAAGGTTTTAATGAGCTTCATATGCCTAATTTCAACCAGCCATTATGTGGCGAATAATTTTGATAAAGTTTATTTTTTAATGTATTTAATTTCTCTTATATTTATTTATTTAATCACGGGCTATAATACTAAATCAAAGTACAGCAAAAATTTAAATACCACTGGTATTGGGTTTTAATGCATTATGTCCAAGCCATTGTTTTGCCATCTACCAAAGTAATTAAAAATAAAAAGGTATTTTTACCAAAAAAAGTATGTTTAAATAAATTGTAGTTAATATTTGTACTTTTATAGTTTTATGAATATCAAAACCTTATTTCTCAAATTTATGCAACAGTCACAATGACATGGAACATAACACATTAAAACCCCAAATGGTTCTTGAAATTTTTACCATACTTGGCGGTTTTGTAGTATAATGCCAAAAACATAAGTACAAATTAGTATTCTGTTGCATGAATTTTGAGATACAATGGTAGAATGGCCTGGTTGTCTGTTATCATTTATTATATACTTTTGTATATTAAATGTTTTTAAATTTTACGTTCATTCATTAATTATTAAATGGATTGCAATTTTTTATATATTTATATATGTATTTGCTAGATTTATTTAGTTTTAGTAAATTTTATTTCAATGTCTTTGACTTCAAACATTAAATATTTTTTCTTATATAGTTTTAAAATTAATTATAATGAAATTTATGTATTATTGATATTTTGTTCATAATTTTGCAATAAGTTACGAAATGACTATGACATTGTAAATATAACAATTTTTTATCATGATATCTACTTGTTTAATTTAATTTTTTTTCTAAATACTCCATTTGTTCACAATTCAAATCTTTATTTTTAATATTTGAATCTGATAATTTTATCTTTAAGGTTTTTAATAACCTGGCTAAGATACTGCATAATGTTCATCATGTGAAAAGATTGGTTTAATACTTGCACTTTAACTTAAATTTTTTGAAAATTTGTTTATGAAATCCTCTATATAATGTTTTTAAATTTTGAAATAATGTTTACAAATATGTACTTCATATAATAATGTTATATAATTTTTTTATTGATTAAAATTTAATTGAAATTATTTCATTATGATTTTAATATCTTGTTTAGTTTAAAATTTCTTTAAATACCACATTCGTCGTTATTCCTTCTTTAGAATTTTCGTTAATATTTGATTCTGGTAATTTTATTTTTAAGTTTTTAGATGACCGTACTCTCGACATTGCAACATATAATTGGCCATGAGTGAAAACTGGATTTTCTAAATTAATTCCAACAAAATTAAACGTTTGACCTTGTGATTTATTAATTGTCATTGAAAATGCTAATCGAATTGGAAATTGGCGACGTTTTAAACTGAATGGTAAATTTGTATCGGTAATTAAATCAAATCTTGGTAGATAGAGTCGGGTACCTGCACTTTGCCCGGTTAATACTTCTACATCAAGATAATTAGTTTTCATATCTTTTATAATAAATCTTGTACCGTTACATAGCCCACGTTTCGGATTCATGTTTCTTAGTAACATTACTATTGCCCCCACTTTTAACGTTAATTTGTGAGGGGGCATTCCGGTTGGTGTTAACGCATTTAATAATTCGGTTGGATAACTAATTTTATTTTTATCATCGCCTTCACAAAAATCAGCACTGTAATATATTTTTGATTGTCCTACGATTTTATTTAATACTTGTTCGTTTATTACCATTGTATCGTCATTTGTTGGTGCTAAAATTGCGCGGTCTGTAAATTTGTGTATATTATTTGGCTCTATATCATTATCTCCAAATATATCATTAGCTAATGACGTTTGTGATACACAGTGTGCAGGAATTTTGACAACTTCAGTTAAACCATTGCCGATTTTTAGTAAATACTCAGAAAAATCTTTTTCGTCCCTATTTACACGCATGTTTTGTTTTAAAGAAAATTTTTGAAAGAGTTGCCATAAGTGACTTGTTATTACACAAGTTTCTATTATTGTGGTACGATGATTTGTATAATTTACTACCGGTAAACATTGTCTGAAATCACCACCTAATACTATAACTTTCCCGCCAAATGGTACCGTATTGTTCATTAAATCTTCTAAAAGTAAATCTATTGCATTTAACGCGTGTTTCGGTATCATTGTTACTTCGTCACAGATGATTACACTTGCATCTTTTATTAGTTTGCCTGCATTACTATTCGCTTTAACTTTACATACGCAGCCGTCATTTATAGGTACTGGTAACTTGAAAACCGAATGTACAGTTTGTCCACCTTTTAATAAAGTAGCCGCTATTCCTGTCCACGCCACGGCTATTACCTTAATATTTTGACCTCTTAAAATACTGATGAGGGTATTATATAAAAATGTCTTTCCTGTACCACCAGGACCGTCTACAAAGAAATATCTATTTTTGCTATTACTATCTGATACGGCATTTAAAATTAAATCTAAAATTTCTCTTTGATCATTATTAAACAACGCTACATTTTGTTCTCCCTCTAATTTCTCTGCTGCAGTATCAATCAAATCGTTTTCATTTTCGTCTACGTCATCTGGCAGCGGTAAACCGAAATCGCTTAATGTGAGTCTATGTATTTCTAATATTTCTTGAATTTTTCTTAAACATTTATTTTGCGCTACTTTTTCGGAATTGTGCAATAAATAATCCTCTATCAAATACTCTTTAAATTTTTCCCACAAAGCTACGGCATTGGTGGACGTGTGGAAACAAATTAAATATGCAAATAATTCTCTTAATTGTCTCGGAAATTTATTTATCACTGCCTCACCTAAACAATTTTCGCATTTTTTATCATTTGCTAAAAGACCTAATGCGCGGGCAGCTTCTTGGTATGTGTTATACAACTTACCATCTACGGTACGCAAGTCTTCGAAACTTGTAGCCCCTTTCGCGTGTACTAATATTAAACGTAGATGGAACCTTTCTATATCTCTGGGACTGACGGAAATCATTCGGCCTATTGGTGGTTTTGACTCGCGTTGCCTAGCCTTCCAAGCGTTATTAACAAATACATAATATTTTGGAATTTGCATATAAACATACTGCCGAGCATTTACATCTGTGCTATTTAGAATAAACCACGCAGTTAAAGTTGTATTTTTTTTCGCTGCCCGTTCTACTGCTTTTTTCTCTTGACCATTAACGAAAAATACCGCCTGTTGGTATTTCAAATGAACAGCTAACTCAAATATTGTATGTGATTTATCGTGTAAGGGATATTCCAGTAGCCTCCAACAACATTCTGGAGCAGAAACATACCTCGCATCTAAATAACCGTTGATTTCATTCCATTGAATTACTTTATCTTTATCTGGTTGACCTAATTTAATACTTGCGCAGTCATGACCCTTACACAGATAATCGCAAATATATTTAACACTTTTAACCGACGAGCATATTTCGATATTAATATGAGCTTTATACTTTTTTAGCAAATATGGATTGTAAGGTACTATCCATCTGTTATCTATTGTATATTTTACTAAACCGTTTTTCCAGAGAATATATATCTTTGCATTATTATCTGGCCTTTTGTAAAGAGGATAACCGTTAATATTTTCGTGTGTTTCGTTTCGAAATTCTTTAGGGTATCTTTTTGTGCATTTATTTTCATTCATGCAAGGTGAATATTTATTTAATATACCGCAGGGACCGTGGATCATGTGCGTTCGAACTAATTGATACAACTCTGGTTCATCGTCTTCATCTGGAATTTCGGCGCTTACAATTTCGTCTATTTCATCTTTGTTACGGATTTTACTATCGCTATCTAATGTCAACAACAAATGCATATGTGGTAAACCACGTTTTTGGAATTCTATTACAAAAATAAAGGCTACGACTTTTCCAAAAATATCATCGTGAAGAATTTCATTCATCAAACTTTTAATTTTTCCGTTGAAAACTCGCGCTACTATATCTGGCCGATCTGCAGAACTTTGACCTTCGCGTAACTGTTCAATTATTTCAGGCCATTTTGGATTACACGTTACTGTTATGAACAAATCAGGTCGGCCGAATTCTCTAACAATTGACATAGCGTTCTGATACATTTTTAACATAAAACGACTGCCACCTTGGAATGTGGATGGTAAAATAACCATTGTGCCCGCCTTACCGCCCTCATTATCTGCTAAATTATTTACATGGTCCATTAACCCATTATACAGTTCTACTCTGAGGGTAGGCTGATTTAATCTAATATAAGTCAATCTTTCAGCCTCGACTTTCACATATGCATCTACAATGTACTGCTGAGTTAGCTTTCCGGCTTCTAAACACGGATTAAATGTATCTCTAATTGCTAATCTATTCATGTAAAATTGTAGCATGCTTTGTTTTTTAATACCGTCGGCATGCTTTAGGTTCATGTTCCAGCCACATTCACCGCGAGGAAAAAGTATGGGATATGTCATGGGGTCACAGTTTTCGCTGAATTGATTAATTCTAACAGAACCGCCTGCTCTTGGGTGAACACAAATGTCTCTATCTATTGGTGGCTCTCCGTCATTTGATGTAAAAACTACAGCCACTTCATTACATGTTGGTACATTATACCTACGCTTATCTTTTCGTCTGTCACTCACTATCCACAAATTAATTTCTGGCACTGACTGATTATTAATATTTGCCCTAGCTATTTCTCTTTGCTCTACTTCTTTTAACATCATGTACGATTGAGAATACGGATTAATTTCTCTAATAATATCATCTAACTGCCCCATTATATTTGGTTTACACTGTTTATTGTATTCTACATTCATTCTTTTCTCTAACGCTTCCGCAGAATTTATAATGTATAACTGCGCATATTTTTCAACATTATTATTAGTTGGATATAAGGAACTGGCTGAATCATGATAAATTTGACCATGTATTCGGAAACAATATGGTCCTCTGCCCGGAGGCATTGAAATTTTAGCCCCAAAGGAAGCAAAAGCTAACGCACTATTGTACTGTCTAATATTATCTTTAAAATTTCTACTGTCCGCGTTATTATTGATCATTAGACTTTTTATGTATTCCGGAAACTCGCCTAATTTATCTGCGTTTAACTTGCCTTTACGGCAGCAGTGTGTGAATTTGCCGTCCGAGGGCTTCTCATACGCGAAGTTTTTGAATGAACAGTAAGTGCACAGTGCAGACATTGGACCCAACGAATGCGGTTCAATTTGCATTCCTATACCTTTGCTAGCTAATCTAACTTTATCATTAACTTTATTTTTGCGTGTCTTTATTTTATTTTTATTTATTACATTATTTTTTAACAAACGCTCTTCTTTCTGTTCCGGTGTTTCTGTTTCAACTACTTTTTTAAAATTATCTTTTAACATATTTAAACGATTTTCTCTTTGTTCCGGTGTTTCTGTTTCAATTGTATTTTTAAAATTATTTTTTAACCTATTTAAACGATTTTCTCTTCGTTCCGGTGTTTCTGTTTCAATTGTATTTTTAAAATTATTTTTTAACTTATTTAAACGATTTTCTCTCTGTTCGGGTGTTTCTGTTTCTATTAAAATTTTAAAATTATTTTTTAAAGTATTTAAACGATTTTCTCTCTGTTCGGGAGTTTCTGTTTCTATTGAAGTTTTTAAATTATTTTTTAACCTATTTAAACGTTTTTCTTTTTGTTCATGTGTTTCTATTTGAATCATATTTTGAAAGTTATCTTTTAATCTATTTAAGCGATTTGTTTTTTGTTCAGGTGTTTTATTTTTAATGTATTCTTTGAAATTAAATTTTAATTTATTTAACCTATTTGTTTGTTGATCAAGTGTTTCATTAGCTAAAATTTTTAATTTATTTTCTGTATTTAATTTTAGACGTTTGGACCGTTCTTCAGCTGTTTCATTCTCTTTACGCTTTAAATGATTTTCTCTTAATTTCTGCTGTCGTGTTATCGGAAATAATACTAAATTACGTGTTCGAAACAAATTTAAAGTATGTGACCTAAGCTTATTGATATCATAATTTTCCTGTTCCGGATTGCGGTTAAATATGATACTCGTACAAAACGCAATGGGGTATATGACCATTTTTTTTTTCTTCCATTTTATGATTCTGTACCGAAAATAAAAATACCCGTATTTTTTTAAATCGCTTAATTGTTGATAATTCCGGAGAAAAACAATAATAAAGTTTAGAAGAGGGGATATGTTGACGTCACCTAGGAGAATTAGACAAAGAGAGATGCTAATAGAAAGAGAAAGATATAGTGCGACCCGCGCGAACCTTTTGCTACCTGATTCTAACCCGTAACCATGGTAACCAAACAATAAACACACTGAGACTCGTCAGGGACTTTAATGCCAACCAGATTTACATTATAACATTCGTTGTGTAGTATCAAAATATTTTAATTTTATTCTATAAATTTCCTAAATTGATATCTGATATATTGTTTTATTAATAATTATGACTAATTTATCATTAGCAACATTTATTCGATATCATTTAAGTAAAATAAATAAGTTCATTTAATTCCTACTTTTAGCATTGTAAACTGCTCTCTCATTCTCCTAGGTGACGTCAGAGATAGAGCGCTGTTACATATTAATTGCGAATTTCAGTGAAATTATAAGATAATATTTAGTTTTTATCATTATTATTGGTAGTCACAATGGTTAATTTTTAATTTTTATACTTTTTTTCTTTCAATTCGAGAGTGGTCATATAGCCCATTGCAAACAACCCACAATCAAAAGTGTTGGTCTGCTGCTGAACCCGGACAAATCTAACTGTTGGTCTATAAGGAAACAGTCTTTCTAAATATAAACTGGCATTTGAATTTAAACATTGAGAATTCATGCTGTCGTAAATAATTATCTCTGAACCGTCATAGTACGCGGTAAGCCAATGACCAATACTACCGGTATTTGCACCTGGTACGAATAAAATTTGTAAGTGTTTAGTTCCTTGTTGAACTGGAATGATACGGTCCGGAGCATTTACATACACTGTAGGCTGAGGGTTGAACTCAGTCATAGAACAGACTAAAGAAAAGAAAAAGTCTATGTGTACGTCTTCTAATTACCCTGCAGGATTTAGCAACATGTTAATATCCTGGTCTATTAACTGAATCTGATAGTTTACTGTCCTAATTCCTACATTAGCCGTTTGATTACTTGTATGTACATTATTGATATTATTGTCCGCTACTGAAATGACAGATATACTCCTACAACCTGATTGAACCTGACTATTAATAAAGTTTTCTTCTATATTTCCCGTATTATCATTTTTATTATTTTTTGCCGCATTTTGCTCGTTGTTTTGCTTGCGCTTAAGACGTTTAATTCTATCTTTACTTGGCATTTTGTTATGTACTTAAAAATTATACAAAACTTACAATTTTTGAGTGTGTTGTTCTTTTCAATATTTATAATTACCAATAATTACGTCAGGCCTTCGATTATAAGTCGATCAGGTTCTTTTCTGTTAGGATAATGAAATCTTGCACTCTTTCTCTTACTCTGCTGCAGTCAAGTTGTAAACCTACAGTAAAATTAATATTTAAAATATATGTATAGCATTATAAAAAATTTATACGAAATAAATGTGTATTTGTATTATTAGATTGCTAAATTACTAAATACTGCAAACTATGTACAATGTCTAGGCCGTGAATCTGCTCTCGTCATAATCGAGCGGCAATTACACAACGTGAAATATAATAATATATTTGAGATTGTCCATGTAGTGAACAAACTATAACCGCGCAATTTAAACAACTGTCATCTGTTGTGTTCTTATGTGTAGTTTGTAAGATAATGATATATTTCCCGTTAATTATTAATTAAATGCATATTCATATAAAAATATGTTTATAATTTAATAGTGGATGTATTTAAGACATGGTATCATGGTTGGACTACAAGAAATTTGCGGATAGTTTACATTGTGTGTTTTATTTGTAAATAAATAAAATTTAAATAAAAATGTTGTTTTCGGTAAATATAGGGTGTTCCAGTTAAGTGTGCCACCATTGCTATCTCGAGAACTATAAGAGCTACGAGGTTGTTTAAATTAGCGAGAATCACCATTTTACAAGAACAACATAATGGGCAAAAAAAACCACTCCATATCTTGAGAACCATTGGTTTAAAAAAATATTTGTTTGGCTTATGTTAATAGATTTGTAAAATGGTGATTCCTTGCTAAGTTAACCAACCTGGTAGTTCTTATAGTTTTTAAGATAGCAATGGTGGCACGCTTAAATGGAACAGCCTGTATATTTTAAAGATTTTTCACAAAAAATACATTCATAGATTTCTAATTATATATAACAATAAAATAGTCAACTTTTCGCAATTTTAATTTTTTTTTTTGATGTAACAGAAACGTCTGCTACATTTTAAAATTCTCAGAATAAAAAATTTGCGAGATAAAAGTACTGTTACTAAGACCCAAGAATCAACCACTTAATAAATTTATTTTCTAAATAATTTTGTACTTTTCCTACCCTATATGTTAATAAAAAAAACATACATTCTTGCATATTAAGCTAAAATAGATTTTATACGGACATATACATAACGAAACATAAGTACACAACAGATGAAAGTTATTTAAATTGAACGGTTATGTGATTTGTTCACCATTACCAAAATTTCAAACCGAAAAATAAATATGTAATTCCCGCTCCATTTTGACGTCACGCTTTCACGGCCTATTAGAGATAGTGTAATGATTATAAATTTAAAGTAAATTACTTATACTTAAATAGAAGATGAACTCTCAAAAATTGTAGGTTGGACTAACTCGCAATTAGTTATAACACGCGGCCCACCAGAGACGATGAAATACCCGCCTAAATATTTTTTTAATTTGTGCAATAAATAATTTAGCATATTTTGGAGCATACTTCAGCTAAATAAAAATAATGGAGACACATCTTTTGTAGGTTTACGGAAAACCGGTTAAAAACTACTGGCGCCGGGTAAACCAGAAAAATATAGAATTTAATAAGAAATAAAATAATATAAAAAAAATCTGGTGTGTCCAACACAATACCTCCCGCCAATTTAGTAATATATTCTATATAAGTTTTTCAATACATTTAATTTGTAGTTTTAAAATTAGTTGGTTATTGCAGTTCAGAATATTTTTAATTTATTTCATACCTAAAATTTCCTTCATAAATTTTGTATCACCAATATGACAGCTATTTTTGACGTTACTAAAACCGAAACTGAACTTACTTTGATTCACGCATGCAAATACATTCCTAATTTATTTCTTCCATCTTTTTAAATTTTAAAATAAAATTACTTCATTTTTTACTTATTTTATCTTTTACACTTATTTACATCAAATTTGACATCATATATCAAATTTTGTGAACATATGAATAACTCATCTGTTTTATCGAAATTCCTCAGCCTAAACGATATGTAAAATTATTATAATTTATATATTTTTTTTCTATCTAGCTAGAAGTTATATATAAACGTAATTATGCAGATCGGTAGAAAATTAAAAAATCTTTGAATTTATAATAACGAAATTTGCGAAAATATGGTATTTAGAGGTATTTTTTAGGAAAAACGGTTTAAAGCTTCAAGTAAAGTTCTACTGCCGGTTAACCAATTGTAGTCAAAATCTAATCAGTTCATCATATTAGAACAGAACTCTTAAATACCAAATATTATATTTTTTACATGTATCGTATTGGAGTTATCGTGGACGAAAAATCGTCACAGACACACACACACACACACATACAGACATCACGCTAAAAATAGTAAAATCGTATTCTAGGGACCCTAATTCGTGCTCATATGTTGAAAACTCACACTCGAGAAATCTGACCAAAAACAATACCTCCCTTATCTATATATTGATAGGCGGGAGGTAAAAAATAATGAAATCACAAATTAAAATTTCTATTAGCTTGGTTGTAAATGACATTTTGCTAATTGTAAATTGCGAACTTGCAAGTTCATTTTTCGAGGGTTGTAAAAGATATAAAATATTTCTCACCTTAGATTTGAATTTAGCGGCACACTAAACGGGATTTATATTATTGTGTCTACTGCAGCTCTGATGAAAGATAATGAATATTAATTCGCAATATAAATATATTGTAACAAAGCACAATAAATGAAATTACTCTACACACAGGTGAAGAAGCAATATTCTTAATAAACAAATTTTGTTTTCTATGGTGTCCCTGATCTCAAATTAGTATTTCCGAAATGTCGGTAAATGTGAAATTATTAATACCGACACCGTACATACCGATAAATACAAAAATTAAATTATTAAGAATTCAAAAATAATAAATTTTAAATAATAATTTATTGATAATGTTATAACACAAATATACTTTTAATTTAAATGAGAATTTTACTTTAACACGAAATGAACGTGTTATATACAATAACGAAATAATTATAATACTTACTTTTAGCGTCACAGATGCAAGGTTTGTTGTTCGAATCTTTAACTTCCATTCTAATTGATCATAAGATAAGGGCGAACTTTTGAGCGAAAACTGATACTCTGGCATTAGTGCTTATATTCCAAATGCAACCGTTTTCAAATGGTTGCAACATGAACTTCTTCACTGATTCATACTAATAACGTAATAACATAATAACTGTTAATAAAATACAACGTATTGGTAGAGATTAATTGCACTAAAATGTATACTTACATGAAATACATTCAAAATTTGTGTATAATCATTCATATTGTATTTTTGTTAAAATAAACTGCAACTATTGTTCAGTGTACCTACACTATTATTAATTTTCACATTCATAGCTGTAAAATGAAAATTACAAATTAAAAAAAACATTAGAGGAAGGTCTTTATTGCAGTTACTGTAATTTAATAAAATCCACTAATACACATATTAGTGGATTTTATTAGGTGATTGCAACTCCAATAAAGACTTTCTTCATATTAACAACCAGTCGATAAACCAATCCTGCATTAAAAACATATTTATCATAAAACGTATTTTATTAAATTTATTTTAAATTCTACTTCGTTCGTTTGATTGTAATTATTTTTTAATAAAAATAAAAATAGTACATCCCCTCCAGCTTGTATTATTTTTTTCATAATAAAGATGTTTTAGGACAACACAATCTGTTATGTACATACATTCATTCGGAGTTAAAACATATCTTCTGCTACTTACAGGTTTTGTTAACAGATTGCAGGAAATTAATACCACGTATTGTTTGTCTAGTATTGTGAAAGATTTTAGCTCAGAATTTAAAATTTCCGATAGTCAGTTATCCCACTTACTTGTTGATTTTAAGTCAAAATCTTCTAATGATATCATGTACTTTTTTATTATAATTATTTAATTTTTTATCGCCTGTCTAATTTAAAATGAAGTACAGTACTCAGGATAGTACTACAAAACACCTATAATAAATAACTTGTTATTCAATATAATAGAAATTTATTTGTAACTTACTATTTCTAATACGTTTGCAAAGTATATTCCGGCTTACAATTATAGGTGTACTTGTCATTTTGCAAATACAATAAACAACCATGTGCCGGCAAGACTTTTAAGTAAATTATGAAGGTCTGACACATAACATGTTTTGACAAATGATTTAATTTCTTCGAACTTGTCGTTCACTAAATAAAATAGAGGGTTGAAACGCATATGAATCAAAAGAAGAACACCGACTCAAAAAATGCGCGTTATTTGAATTATTCTTATAACTCTCTTGTATATAAAAAACAGAATGTCAATTAATTGAATTATTTTCTGAAAAATAATGTTTCTGCTTTTGCAGGAATAATAAATTGTACTCTTTCGTCTTTCATATTCTTTAGTACTGCTTATTTCCAATCTTTTGTATATTTCTTTCCTTTTTATATCTTTCTCTACATTTCTAAAACATACATATATCATTTTATATTTATTTCAATAATAAATAATAAGTACAAACCAACATATGTTCTGAGTATTGTATCAAGTTGCAAAATTTCTAGTATAAATTTATGTTATAACCAATTATAACAAACGTTAAATGTCAGAAAATTTTAATTGTGCCATATACAATTTCTACAATAATAATACATATTTTGCTCAATATTATAAAGTACGGATACATAGTTCAGTTAATAATATCTTTGTCCATTTTCAAAATTATTGTAATTTAATATTCGTACTTTACACTTGTCAAAATTACCTACTTCATCACACATTTGGCAACATTGACTTTTGACATTGGAAACGTCAAAATTTATATTAATTAAATACGTTATGTTTTAAACTTAAATTAGTTGTAACACATTTGCTCAAGTCTATTATTCATGATACTGTTTTTAAATCTTTGATATCAATGTTCTATTAAAAGATATAATCATTTAAAGTTCATAGGCAGATTGTCAAAAGTGACGGATGACGGCGTGATTCTTCTTAAAGTTAGACATGGCCTCTGGGATCCATTGTTTCAAGGCAGCATTTGTGCAAAGTTTTAATTTTTTACACGAAAATTACTAATAGTAAAAATATGAGACACCCAAAAGGCACCAGATCTCATTAGCCCCCACATATTAAAAAAAAAATTACAACAATCACTTGCATGGTTCAGGCTGTAGGCGATTACAAAACTTACTCGATGCTCGTGATGAATCTATAGATAGATATATAGATAGATATATAGATATATAGTGAATCTAATCGTTTAGTATAGTGACTAGCGAATTCTCGGCTACGCCGAGCATTCCCTAGAGCTCCGCTGTCAGTGCAAAAAACAAATGCCGATCGACATGAAACAATTATTTCATATTTGCACGTCAGGCCTCACCGAGACCTTTCATTAGATTGCAAACACGATATACTTCTAATAATATTTTGCAAAAAACAAAAGCCGGTCGACATGAAACATTTTTGTCAATTATGTACACCAACTCTCACCGAGACCTTTCATTTAATACCATACACGACATACTTCTGACAACTTTCTGCATTAAACAAAAGTCGATCGACATGAAACATTTTTATCATATCTACACGCTAGCCCACACCCAGACTTTTCATTTGATACCAAACACTATATACTTGTGACAACCTTTTGCAAAAAACAAAAGCCGATCGACATAGCACATTTTTTGTCAATTCTGCACGCTAGCCCTCTTCGAGACCTTTCATTTGATACCAAACACGACATACATCTGACAACTTTTTGCATAAAACAAAAGCCGATCGACATGGAACATTATTGTCAATTCTGCACGCTAGCCCTCTCCGAGACCTTTCACTTGATATCAAACACGACATACTTCTGACAACTTTTTGCGAAAAACAAAAGCCGATCGACATGGAACATTTTTGTCAATTCTGCAGGCTAGCCCTCTCCGAGACCTTTCATTTGATACCAAACACGACATACTTCTGACAACTTTTTGCACAAAACAAAAGTCGATCGACATGGAACATTTTTGTCAATAATGTACACCAACTCTCACCGAGACCTTTCATTTAATACCATACACGACATACTTCTGACAACTTTCTGCATTAAACAAAAGTCGATCGACATGAAACATTTTTATCATATCTACACGCTAGCCCACACCCAGACTTTTCATTTGATACCAAACACTATATACTTGTGACAACCTTTTGCAAAAAACAAAAGCCGATCGACATAGCACATTTTTTGTCAATTCTGCACGCTAGCCCTCTTCGAGACCTTTCATTTGATACCAAACACGACATACATCTGACAACTTTTTGCATAAAACAAAAGCCGATCGACATAGCACATTTTTTGTCAATTCTGCACGCTAGCCCTCTTCCAGACCTTTCATTTGATACCAAACACGACATACATCTGACAACTTTTTGCATAAAACAAAAGCCGATCGACATGGAACATTGTTGTCAATTCTGCACGCTAGCCCTCTCCGAGACCTTTCACTTGATATTAAACACGACATACTTCTGACAACTTTTTGCGAAAAACAAAAGCCGATCGACATGGAACATTTTTGTCAATTCTGCACGCTAGCCCTCAACGAGACCTTTCATTTGAGACCAAACTCGACATATCTTTGAGAAATTTTTGCAAAAACAAAAGCCGATCAACATTGACCTTTTTTTTTAATTCTACACGCCAGCCCTTATCGAGCCTTTTCATTTGATACCAAACACCACATACTTCTCACAACATTTTCCAAAAAACAAAAGCCGTTCGATATAGAACATTTTTGTTCATTCTGCATGCTAGCTCTCATCGTGACCTAGCCTAATATAACAAATTTATGTCATTCGCGCACACCAGTCCGTATTGTGTCGTTTCCTTAAACCCCAAGGACGACCTACTTCTAACAACTTTTTACGAAAAACAAATGTAGATCGACATGACTTATTTTTTATTTTCATTTTAAAACTGGCCCTTATGGTTTTCTTTCTTTTGAAAACAAACACAGCAAAGTATTCAATTTATTTTATTTAGGAATATTTGACTTTTATTTAGTTACTTTATAATTTGGCAACACTGTTTGTATTAAAAAATAGTAGTTAATTTTTAAATTTATAAATTAATATTGGCAACCCTAATACAACTGTCACCGTCTTCAGTGAAGTTAGTTTAGGAATATTTGGTTTTAATTTAGTTACTTCATCACACATTTGGCAACATTGACTTTTGACATTGGAAACGTCAAAATTTATATTAATTAAATACGTTATGTTTTAAACTTAAATTAGTTGTAACACATTTGCTCAAGTCTATTATTCATGAAATTGTTTTTAAATCTTTGATATCAATGTTCTATTAAAAGATATAATCATTTAAAATTCATAGGCAGATTGTCAAAAGTGACGGATGACGGCGTGATTCTTCTTAAAGTTAGACATGGCCTCTGGGATCCATTGTTTCAAGGCAGCATTTGTGCTAAGTTTTAATTTTTTACACGTAAACTACTAATAGTAAAAATATAAGACACCCAAAAGGCACCAGATCTTATTAGCCCCCACATATTAAAAAAAAAATTATAACAATCACTTGCATGGTTCAGGCTGTAGGCGATTACAAAAGTTACTCGATGCTCGTGATGAATCTATAGATAGACATATAGATAGATATATAGATAGATAGTGAATCTAATCGTTTAGTATATGGACTAGCGAATTCTCGGCTGCGCCGAGCATTCCCTAGAGCTCCGCTGTCAATGTAAAAAAACAAATGCCGATCGACATTAAAAAAAAATTATATCTGCTTGTCAGCCCTCAATTAGACCTTTTATTAGATTCCAAACATGATATATTTCTAATAACTTTTTGCATAAAACAAAAGCCGATCGACATGGAACATTTTTGTCAATTCTGCACGCCGGCCTTCAACGAGACCTTTCATTTGAGACCAATTTGACATACCTTTGAGAAACTTTTGCAAAAACCAAAGCCGATCAACACTGACCGTTTTTGTTAATTCTACACGCCAGCCCTTATCGAGCCTTTTCATTTGATACCAAACACCACACACTTCTGACAACTTTTTGCAAAAAACAAAAGCCGATTGACATGGCACATTTTTGTCAATTCAGCACGCTAGCCCTCAACCAGACGTTTTGTTTGATACCAAACTCGACATACTTCTAAGAACTTCTTGCAGAAAACAAAAGCCGATCGGAATGGAACATTTTTGTCAATTTTGCACGCTAGCCCTCAACGAGACCTTTCATTTGAGACCAAACTCGACATACTTCTAAAAACTTTTTGCAAAAAACAAAAGCCGATCAACATTAACCATTTTTGTTAATTCTGCACACCAGCCCTTATCGAAACCTTTCATTTGATACCAAACACCATACAATTGTAACAACTTTTTGCAAAAAAAAAAAAACCTATCGACATAACACATTTTTGTCAATTCTGTACGCTAGCCCTCAACGAGACGTTTCATTTGAGCCCAAACTCGACATACCTTTGAGAACTTTTTGCAGAAAACAAAAGCCGATCGGAATGGGACATTTTTGTCAATTCTGTTCGGTAGCCTTCAACGAGACCTTTCATTTGAGACCAAACTCGACTTACCTTTGAGAAATTTTTGCAAAAAACAAAAGCCGATCAACATTGATCATTTTTATTAATTTTACACGCCAGCCCTTATCGAGCCCTTTCATTTGATACCAAACACCACACACTTGTGACAACTTTTTGCAAAAAACAAAAACCAATCGACAGAGCACATTTTTGTCAATTCTGCACGCTAGCCCTCAACGAGACGTTTCATTTGAGCCCAAACTCGACATACCTTTGAGAACTTTTTGCAGAAAACAAAAGCAGATCGGAATGGAACATTTTTGTCAATTCTGTTCGGTAGCCCTCAACGAGACCTTTAATTTGAGACCAAACTAGACTTACCTTTGAGAAATTTTTGCAAAAAACAAAAGCCGATCAACATTGATCATTTTTGTTAATTTTACACGCCAGCCCTTATCGAGCCATTTCACTTGATACTAAACACCACATATTACACAAATTCTTATCTACCTAGAATATTTTTATCATTCATGCACACCCCTCCACATTGTGTCGTTTCCTTAAAACCCAAGGACGACCTACTTCTAAGAACGTTTTACGAAAAACAAATGCAGATCGACATGACACATTTTTTTTGTCATTTCAAAACCGGCCCTTATGGTTTTCTTTCTTTTGATATCAAACAAAGCATTTAATTACGAACATTTAATTTTTATTTAGTTACTTAATAATTTGGCAACACTGTTTGTATTAAAATAATGTAGTTAGTTTTTAAATTTATAAATTACCGTTTATTCATTCATTTAGGATTATTTGTTTTTTGTTTAGTAATTTCATCACACATTTGGCAACATTGACTTAAGTAATTCTAAACGTCAAAATTTAAAATAATTAAATGTGTTGTGTAATAAACTTATAATAATGGTAAAACCTTTGCTCAGGACTATTATTCATGACACTGTTTTCAAATCTTTGATATCAATGTTCTATTAAAAGATACAATCATTTAAAGTTAATAGACAGATTGTCAAAAGTGACGGATAACTGCGTGATTCTTCTTAAAAATAGACGTGGCCTCTGAGATCCATTGTTTCAAGGTACCAATTATGCACAGTTTTTGATTTTTCACACGAAAACCACTCACAGTAAAAATATGAGACCCCAAAAAGGCCGTATTCTACTTTAAACCACATCTAATAAAATAATATTAAAATTATTTAATGAATGGTTTGACCTGTACCCGTGAGCAAAATTTTTGCGATGCTCGAGATGAATCCAAATATAGATAGATAGATATATAGATAGTGAATCTATCAAAATAGTATATGACTAGCGAATTCTCGGCTACGCCGAGCATTCCCTAGAGCTCCGCTGTCAGTGCGAAAAACAAATGCCGATCGACATGAAACAATTATTTCATATTTGCACGTCAGGCCTCACCGAGACCTTTCATTAGATTGCAAACACGATATACTTCTAATAATATTTTGCAAAAAACAAAAGCCGGTCGACATGAAACATTTTTGTCATTTATGTACCCCAACTCTCACCGAGACCTTTCATTTGATACCATACACGACATACTTCTGACAACTTTCTGCATTAAACAAAAGTCGATCGACATGAAACATTTTTATCATATCTATACGCTAGCCCACACACAGACTTTTCATTTGATACCAAACACCACACACTTCTGACAACTTTTTGCAAAAAACAAAAACCAATCGACATAGCACATTTATGTCAATTCTGCACGTTAGCCCTCAACGAGACGTTTCATTTGAGCCCAAACTCGACATACCTTTGAGAACTTTTTGCAGAAAACAAAAGCCGATCGGAATGGAACATTTTTGTCATTTCTGTTCGGTAGCCCTCAACGAGACCTTTCATTTGAGACCAAACTCGACATACCTTTGAGAAATTTTTGCAAAAAACAAGAGCCGATCAACATTGACCGTTTTTGTTAATTCTACAACCAGCCCTTATCGAGCCTTTTTATTTGACAACAAATACCGCATACTTCTGACAATTTTTTGCAAAAAACAAAAACAAATCGACATAGCTCATTTTTGTCAATTCTGCACGTTAGCCCTCAACGAGACGTCTCATTTAAGCCCAAATTCGACATACCTTTGAGAACTTTTTGCAGAAAACAAAAGCCGATGGGAATGGAACAATTTTGTCAATTTTGTTCGGTAGCCCTCAACGAGACCTTTCATTTGAGACCAAACTCGACATACCTTTGATAAATTTTTGCAGAAAACAAAAGCCGATCAACATTGACCGTTTTTGTTAATTCTACACGCCAGCCCTTATCGAGCCTTTTTATTTGACACCAAACACCACATACTTCTGACAACTTTTTGCAAAAAACAAAAACCAATCGACATAGCACATTTTTGTCAATTCTGCACGTTAGCCCTTAACGAGACGTTTCATTTGAGCACAAACTCGACATACCTTTGAGAACTTTTTGCAGAAAACAAAAGCCGATCGGAATGGAACATTTTTGTCAATTTTGCACGCTAGCTCTCAACGACACCTTTCATTTGAGACCAAACTCGACATACCTTTGAGAAATTTTTGCAAAAAACAAAAGCCGATCAACATTGACCGTTTTTGTTAATTCTACACGCCAGCCCTTATCGAGCCTTTTTATTTGACACCAAACACCACATACTTCTGACAACTTTTTGCAAAAAACAAAAACCAATCGACATAGCACATTTTTGTCAATTCTGCACGTTAGCCCTCAACGAGACGTTTCATTTGAGCCCAAACTCGACATACCTTTGAGAACTTTTTGCAGAAAACAAAAGCCGATCGGAATGGAACATTTTTGTCAATTCTGTTCGGTAGCCCTCAACGAGACATTTCATTTGAGACCAAACTCGACATACCTTTGAGAAATTTTTGCAAAAAACAAAAGCCGATTAACATTGACCGTTTTTGTTAATTCTACACGCCAGCCCTTATCGAGCCTTTTTATTTGACACCAAACACCACATACTTCTGACAACTTTTTGCAAAAAACAAAAACCAATCGACAAAGCACATTTTTGTCAATTCTGTACGTTAGCCCTCAACGAGACGTTTCATTTGAGCCCAAATTCGACATACCTGTGAGAACTTTTTTCAGAAAACAAAAGCCGATCGGAATGGAACATTTTTGTCAATTCTGTTCGGTAGCCCTCAACGAGACCTTTCATTTGAGACCAAACTCGACATACCTTTGAGAAAGTTTTGCAAAAAACAAAAGCCGATCAACATTGACCGTTTTTGTTAATTCTACAAGCCAGCCCTTATCGAGCACTTTCATTTGATACTAAACACCACATACTTCTCACAACTTGTTCCAAACACAAAATATTTCTGACAAAATTTTGCAAAAAACAAATACTAATCTACGTAGAACATTTTTGTCATTCGTGCACACCAGTCCGTATTGTGTCGTTTCCATAAAACCCAAGGACGACCTACTTCTAAGAACTTTTTACGAAAAACAAATGCAGATCGACATGACACATTTTTTTATCATTTCAAAACCGACCCTAATGGTTTTCTTTCTTTTGATATCAAACAAAGCAAAGTGTTTTAATTTAAGTACGAACATTTGATTTTTATTTAGTTACTTAATAATTTGGCAACACTGTTTGTATTAAAATATTGTAGTTAATTTTTAAATTTATAAGTTACCATCGCCAATCCTAATATATGTATAATAGCCACTGTCTTCAGTGAAATTCATTTAGGAATATTTGTTTTTTGTTTAGTAATTTCATCACACATTTGGCAACATTGACTTATATAATTCGAAATGTCAAAATTTAAAATAATTAAATGTGTTGTGTAATAAACTTAAAATTTGGTAAAACCTTTGCTCAGGACTATTATTCATGACACTGTTTTCAAATCTTTGATATCAATGTTCTATTAAAAGATACAATCATTTAAAGTTAATAGACAGATTGTCAAAAGTGACGGATAACTGCGTGATTCTTCTTAAAGTTAGAAATGGCCTCTGGGATCCATTGTTTCTAAGTACCAATTATGCACAGTTTTTGATTTTTTACACGAAAACCACTCACAGTAAAAATATGAGACCCCAAAAAGGTCCTATTCCACTTTAAACCACATCTAATAAAATAATATTAAAATTATTCAATGAATGGTTTGACCTGTACCCGTGAGCAAAATTTTTGCGATGCTCGAGATGAATCCAAATATAGATAGATATATAGATAGTGAATCTATCAAAATAGTATATGACTAGCGAATTCTCGGCTACGCCGAGCATTCCCTAGAGCTCCGCTGTCAGTGCAAAAAACAAATGCCGATCGACATAAAACAATTATTTCATATTTCCACGTCAGGCCTCACCGAGACCTTTCATTAGATTGCAAACACGATATACTTCTAATAATTTTTTGCGAAAAAACAAAAGCCGGTCAGCATGAAACATTTTTGTCATTTATGTACCCCAACTCTCACCGAGACCTTTCATTTGATACCAAACACGACATACTTCTGACAACTTTCTACATAAAACAAAAGTCGATCGACATGAAACATTTTTATCATATCTACACGCTAGCCCACATCGAGACTTATAATTTGATACCAAACACGACATATTTCTCACAACTTGTTTTGTCAATTCTGCACACCAGCCCTCATTGAAACCTTTCATTTGATACCAAACACCACACACTTCTGACAACTTTTTGCAAAAAACAAATACCGGTCGACATGGCACATTTTTGTCAATTCTGCGCGCTAGCTCTCATCAAGACGTTTCATTTGAGACCAAACTTGGCATACTTTTGAGATTTTTTTGCAGAAAACAAAAGCCGATCGGAATGGAACATTTTTGACAATTTTGTACGCGAGCCCTCGCCAAGACCTTTCATTCGATACCAAACACGACATATTTCTCACAACTTGTTGCAAAAAACAAAAGCCGATCGACATGGAACATTTTTGTCAATTTTGCATTTCAGCCCTTAACGAGACCTTTCATTAGATACCAAACACGATATACTTCTATTAACTTTTTGCATAAAACAAAAGCCGATCAACATAGAAAATTTTTAATTCTGCACACCAGTCCTTCCCGAGTCTTTTCATTCGATACCAAACACGACATATTTCTAACAACATTTTGCAAAAAACAAATTTTAATCGACGTAAAACATTTTTGTCGTTCGTGTACACCAGTCCACATTGTGTCGTTTCATTAAAACTCAAGAACGACCTACTTCTAACAACTTTTTGCGAAAAACAAATGCAGGTCGACATGACACATTTTTTTTTGTCATTGCAAAACCGGCTCTTATGGTTTTCTTTTGATATCAAATATTTGATTTTTATTTAGTTACTTTATAATTTGGCAACACTGTTTGTATTAAAAAATAGTAGTTAATTTTTAAATATATAAATTAATATTGTCAATCCTAATACAACTGCCACTCTCTTCAGTGAAGTTAGTTTAGGAATATTTGGTTTTAATTTAGTTACTTCATCACCCATTTGGCAACATTGACTTTTGACATTGGAAACGTCAAAATTTATATTAATTAAATACGTTATGTTTTATGAATCTATCAAAATAGTATACCGGGTGTCCCAGCTCGACCGACACATGGGAATTTTACATGGGAAATCAGTTAATTATGAATAGTATCTCCCCAGTGCAAGATATTAACTTGAAATTTTGTATACTTATAGGAGAATATTAATTCTATGGATCACACTTATTTGTAATATGCAATTTCGTGTGCAGGGCGAGATTTATTAAATTTAAAATCTAATATTTTCGTTCAAAATCAGACAGCCATGGAAATAAAAGAAAATATATATCTGACAGTTTATTGAAGTATCACTGATTTTAATTTTTATTCCCTGTATTTTAATATTATTTAAGTTGAATTTAGTTTATTTTTGTTAAATAATATACCAATATTACAAAAATATAAATATCTACAATGGCATGTCATTAACTGTCAGAACTGTCACATAGATATTTTCTTTTATATTTATTATTTATATCATACCTTAAAAAAATTATTCAAAGATGAATTTAACTAATTTTCATACATTCTTTTTTATTATACCTTAGCAAAATTTGTAGTTTCATACAATACATTAAGTTTGACAGCATAACTGTCATCACTTGACACAATAAGTATGAAGTTAGTTAAAGAATATATAAAAATGTATTATTTTGAAAATAATTATCTATTTTATAAATATAAATAATGTGAAATAACATACCAAAATTTATAAACTGATACATTTTTATATTGCCAAAAAAAACAAGATTATATTCATGTTTTTCTGTTGCTATGTTCATTTATATATTTATGAAGCTGAATTATATATGTATTTATCTACAACTATTGTTATTGTTATTAATAATTTATTTTTTATTATAAATATCAATTTAAATGATTATAAAAGTATAATAAATACAATTTGAAGTTATTTTGAAATTTAAGTGCTACTCTAGCGCCATCTGTTGAGGTATATATGAACTACTCACACATAACTGAAAATTTGTATGCCTGTTAGTTGTAGATAAAGTGACCAATTTTTATACGTTCTTTTGCATTATTTCTTAATGAAAACATGAATTTTCGTGCAGTACAATCACATACAAGTTCGACTAAGAGCAGATGCCATCAGCTGATAATCAGACGAACTACTCGGTGAATATTTGGTTTGAAAAGGTGTTTATTGTTTCATACATCAGTTACAAATGGATAAATGGATAGATACTTTGTTTATGTAAACGTTTACATCTGAGAAATCATCTCATTTCATTATAAAATACTACAGAATTTTGAAAAATGTAATTTCTATTGTAATCAAATGTTTTCCTCAGAAATGTTAAAAAATGCGTAAAGAAAGAGTAAATTGCAATTAATAAAAGTTTAATAAAGTCCAGATACATTATTTATTTATATACTAATTATTTTACATTAAATTGTTAAACAATTTCCTCCAAAACTGTATGAAATAAAGGCTTGTCAGTTTTTCCACGTAATCAGACAAAATCTATAGTCTAACTATCTAAAATATGTATAAATTAGATTTAAAAGTATTTATATATAAGGGAAGAATACTGTACAGTATGAATTTACTTTTGGAAGTGTTTGAATAGTAATCAAATATAGTTTTTTAAACGTCAAATTGTAAATCAATTTTGAAATGCAGTTTTCTTGATTAAATAATCCATTCTGGAATATTCTTTAGTTTGCATTTAATAAAGAATATGTTTTACTATTACTATTTTTATAATTATTGCCCAATAGATTGAGTTAATAAAAAATTCCATGTTAGAGTATCTGAGTACGTGTAGGTTATAGTCTCATCTAAAAAATAAAATATTTAACTATTAATATATAAATATTTATATTCTATATAAAAGTACCTGTATTGGAGATGATTTCTTATTAAATTTCGTACAATATTTCATTATACATTTTAGTTAATATGACATTTTTCACTTAGTTGTCTCCTACTCAAGTGTCAAATGAACCATTTTTGTTAAATTTTATAATATCGTGCAATTTTTCTGGTTTCATTTTCAAGGATACGTTATAATAATGATTTTCATCCAACGAATTGCCTTATTATAGAAAACGCATTTCTCAATTAATATTTGGTTTCAGAAAGTGTTTATTGTTTGAAATATCAATGATAAATTAATAATTGAATAGATACGTTGTTTTTATAAACGTTTTTATCTAAAAAATCATTTCATTCCATAACAAAATACAATAGAATTTTTAAAAATCAAATCTTTGTTGTAATCAACTACTTTCATCTGAAATTTGATGAAAGAATACATAAAGAATGTATAAAATGCAGTTACTTACGGTTTATTATAATCCAGATACATAATTCAAAATAATTATTGTACAATCAATTATTAAACATTTCTTCCAAGTGGGTATGAAGGAAAGGTATTTTTAAATAAATGTGTTTATGACTCAATACGACGCGCCTTGATTAAATTCCAGAATTTATTTTTTTGTCAATAGTGTTATTATCCGTAATATTATGTTATTTATTTTCTATAAATATATTCTTGTTTGGATATCTTAACCAATTAAAAACTATAACAGAAATGAAAACACAT
This sequence comes from Stenolophus ochropezus, assembly GCA_035578165.1. Lineage (NCBI taxonomy): Eukaryota > Metazoa > Arthropoda > Insecta > Coleoptera > Carabidae > Stenolophus > Stenolophus ochropezus. The sequence continues at coordinate 2,092,745 of JAQOWZ010000024.1, read as the reverse complement.
ATCTAAATACAGCCAAGAATATATAAAATTACATACTTACATTAAAGAACGTAGTGTAATATTAATATTAAACTAATTTTACTATATATTTCTCCAAGCAAATACAAGACTTGCATTATGATTGTTTGATTATATTGTAAATAAGGTTTGCCGTAAATTATTATGTACAATGCACTTTTATGATAATCAGTTACACTTCAGTAGTGTCATTATCAGTAATTTTATGTTATTTCTCTTCTATAAATGTACTCTGGTTTGGGTAACCAATTAAAAATTGTAACTGAAATGAAAATATATATTTAAATACAGTGAAACAAATTTGAAATGATATACTTACATCACAAAGTGTATTGTACATATTCATTTAAACAAAGTTTACTTTATATTTCTGTATATTTCTCTTTGAAAATATAAAACTTGTGTAACGACTTTTTTGGTTATAGACCAACAAATGATAAACGTCAATGTCAAAATTAAATATTACACTTAACATTCAGTGTATTTGTATATGCTTCGCTCACTATTATAATGTGTAAAAATATAATTACCTTTACAATATCTCTTTTTATTTTCAAAATAAATCAATTAAAAGTTTCATATTGAATTGTCAAAAATGACGGATGGCACAGTAATTCTTTTTAAATTTAAACCTGGCATCTAGGATATTTTTTTCAGTTTTGTTCCAGTTTTCCTTTTTCGCTTAGTTTTCGATTTTTTACACGAAAACCACTCACAGTAAAAATATGAGACCCCAAAAAGGCCCTATTCCACTTTAAACCACATCTAATAAAATAATATTAAAATTATTCCATGAATGGTTTGACCTGTACCCGTGAGCAAAGTTTTTGCGATGCTCGAGATGAATCCAAATATAGATATATATATAGCGAATCTATCAAAATAGTATATGACTAGCGAATTCTCGGCTGCGCCGAGCATTCCCTAGAGCTCCGCTGTCAGTGCAAAAAACAAATGCCGATCGACATGAAACAATTATTTCATATTTGCACGTCAGGCCTCACCAAGACCTTTCATTAGATTGCAAACACGATATACTTCTAATAATATTTTGCAAAAAACAAAAGCCGGTCGACATGAAACATTTTTGTCATTTATGTACCCCAACTCTCACCGAGACCTTTCATTTGATACCAAACACGACATACTTCTGACAACTTTCTACGTAAAACAAAAGTCGATCGACATGAAACATTTTTATCATATCTGTACGCTAGCCCACACCAAGATTTTTTATTTGATACCAAACACTATATACTTGTGACAACCTTTTGCAAAAAACAAAAGCCGATCGACATTGACAATTTTTGTTAATTCTGCACACCAGCTCTCATTGAAACCTTTCATAAGATACCAAACACCATACACTTCTAACAACTTTTTGCAAAAAACAAAAACCGATCGACATAGCACATTTTTGTCAATTCTGCTCGCTAGCCCTCAACAGGACGTTTCATTTGAGACCAAACTCGACATACTTTTGACAACTTTTTGCAGAAAACAAAAGCCGATCGGAATTGAACATTTCTGACAATTCGGCACGCTAGCCCTCAACGAGACTTTTCATTTGAGACCAAACTCGACAAACTTTTGAGAAATTTTTGCATAAAACAATAGCCGATCGACATAGATCATTTTTGTCAATTTTCTACGCGAGCCCTCGCCAAGACCTTTCATTCGATACCAAACACGACATATTTCTAACAACTTTTAGCAAAAAACAAAAACCGATCGACATGGAACATTTTTGTCAATTTTGCATTTCAGCCCTCACCGAGACCTTTTATTAGATACTAAACACGACATAATTCTATTAATTTTTTACATAAAACAAAAGCCGATCAACATAGAAAATTTTCATTACTGCTCACCAGCCCTTCCCGAGACTTTTCATTCGATACCAAACACGACATATTTCTGACAACATTTTGCAAAAAACAAATTTTAATTGATGTAGATCATTTTTGTCATTCGTGCATACCAGTCTACATTATGTCGTTTCCTTAAAACCCAAGGACGACTTACTTCTTACAACTTTTTGCGAAAATCAAATTCAGGTCGACATGACACAATTTTTTTGTCAGTTTAAAACCGGCCATTATGGTTTTCTTTCTTTTGATATCAAATGTTTGATTTTTATTTAGTTACTTTATAATTTGGCAACACTGTTTGTATTAAAAATTGTAGTTAATTTTTAAATTTATAAATTAATATTGTCAATCCTAATACAACTGCCACCGTATTCAGTGAAGTTAGTGTAGAAATATTTGGTTTTAATTTAGTTACTTCATCACACATTTGGCAACATTGACTTTTGACATTGGAAACGTCAAAATTTATATTAATTAAATACGTTATGTTTTAAACTTAAATTAGTTGTAACACCTTTGCTCAAGTGTATTATTCATGAAAATGTTTTTAAATCTTTGATATCAATACTCTATAAGAAGATATAATCGTTAAAATTTCATAGTCTGATTGTCAAAAGTGACGGATGACGGCGTAATTCTTCTTAAAATTAGACATGGCCTCTGGGATCCATTGTTTCTAGGCAGCATTTGTGCACAGTTTTAATTTTTTACACGAAAACTACTAACAGTAAAAATATGAGATACCCAAAAGGCACCAGACCTCATTAGCCCCCACATATTAAAAAAAAATTATAATAATCACTTGCATGGTTCAGGCTGTAGGCCTTTACAAATGTTACTCGATGCTCGTGATGAATCTATAGAGAGTGATATGAAAGAAAGTGAATCTACCCTTTTAGTATAGGAGACTAGCGAATTCTCGGCTACGCCGAGCATTCCCTAGAGCTCCGCTGTCAGTGCAAAAAACAAATGCCGATCAACATGAAACAATTATTTCATATTTGCACGTCAGGCCTCACCGAGACCTTTCATTAGATTGCAAATACGATATACTTCTAATAATATTTTGCAAAAAACAAAAGCCGGTCGACATGAAACATTTTTGTCATTTATGTACCTCAACCCTAGCCGAGACTTTTCATTTGATACCAAACACGACATACTTCTGACAACTTTCTACATAAAACAAAAGTCGATCAACATGAAACATTTTTATCATATCTGCACGCTAGCCCACACCGAGACTTTTTATTTGATACCAAACACTCTATACTTCTGACAACCTTTTGCAAAAAACAAAAACCGATCGACATAATACATTTTTGTCAATTCTGCACGCTAGCCCTCAACAAGACGTTTCATTTGAGACCGAACTCGGCATATTTTTGAGAAATTTTTGCATAAAACAAAAGGCGATCGACATAGATCATTTTTGTCAATTCTCTACGCGAGCCCTCGCCAAGACCTTTCATTCGATACCAAACACGACATATTTCTGACAACTTTTTGCAAAAAACAAAAGGCGATCGACATGGAACATTTTTGACAATTCTGCACGCTATCCTTCAACAAGACGTTTCATTTGAGACCAAACTCGACATACTTTTAAGAACTTTTTGCAGAAAACAAAAGCCGATCGAAATGGAACATTTCTTTAAATTCTGCACGCTAGCCCTCAACGAGACCTTTCATTTGAGACCAAACTCGACATACTTTTGAGAATTTTTTGCATAAAACAAAAGCAGATCGACATAGATCATTTTTGTCAATTCTCTACGCGAGCCCTCGCTAAGACCTTTCATTCGATACCAAACACGACATATTTCTGACAAATTTTTGCAAAAAACAAAAGCCGATCGACATGGAACATTTTTGTCAATTTTGCATTTCAGCCCTCAACGAGACCTTTCGTTAGATACCAAACACGACATACTTCTATTAACTTTTTGCATAAAACAAAAGCCGATCAACATAGACCGTTTTTGTCAGTTCTGCACGCGAGCCCTTAACAAGACCTTTTATTTGAGACCAAACATGATATACTTTATACTACTTTTTGCAAAAAACAAAAGCCGATCGACATAGATCATTTTTGTCAAATCTCTACTTGAGTCCTCGCCGAGACCTTTCATTAGATACCAAACACGACATACGTCTATTAACTTTTTGCATAAAACAAAAGCCGATCAACAAGGAACATTTTCTTTTATGTACACCAGCCCTCACCGAGACTTTTCATTCGATACAAAACACATATTTCTGATCACATTTTGCAAAAAACAAATTCTAATCGACGTAGAATATTTTTGTCATTCGTGCACTCCAATCCACAATGTGTCGTTTCATTAAAATACAAGGACGACCTACTTGTAACAACTTTTTGCGCAAAACAAATGCAGATCGACGTGACATATTTTTTTTGTCATTTCAAAACCAGCCCTTATGGTTTTTTTTCTTTTGATATCAAACACAGCAAAGTGTTTAGGAATATTCGGTTTTAATTTAGTTACTTCATCACACATTTGACAACATTGACTTTTGACATTGGAAATGTCAAAATTTATATTAATTAAATACGTTATGTTTTAAACTTAAATTAGTTGTAACACCTTTGCTCAAGACTAATATACTTGATACTGTATTTACTTCTTTAATATCAATGTTCTAAAAAAAGTTATAATCGTTTCAAGTTCTTAGACAGATTGTCAAAAGTGACAGATGACCTCGTGACTCTTCTTAAATTTAGACATGGCTACTAGGATCCATTGTTTCAAGTTATTAATTTTGCACAGTTTTTATTTTTTTACACAAGAACCACTCACAGTAAAAATATGAGACCCCCAAAACTCACAACTACACATTATTCCCTGCAATCTAAAAAAAAAATTACAACAATCCCTTTGATGGTTCAGGCAGTTTGGCTTGTGACAAAATTTGGCGATCGTCGTGATGAAAATAAATAAATATCACGACACATAAATACGTTATGTTTTAAACTTAAATTAGTTGTAACACCTTTGCTCAAGACTATTATACATGATACTGTATTCATTTCTCTAATATCAATGTTCTATTTGAAAATACAATCCTTTAAAGTTCATAGACTGATTGTCATAAGTGACAGACAACAGGTTGTTTCTTTTTAAATTTAGACATGGCTACTAGGATCCTTCTAGAATTTTTTGTTTCAAAATGAAAAAAATGTGTGGTTTTTTTAATTTACGCAAAAACTGCTCGACGTAAAAATATGAAACACCAAAAAGGCACACCTACGCATCATTCTCTACAACTTGATATTATTATACATAACAATTTCATAAATGTTTAAGGCTGTAGGTTTGTCCGAAAATTTGGCGATCGTCATGTTGAAAATAAATATAGATTAGGACACATGCCTTTTAGTATATAGGACTAGCGAATTCTCGGCTACGCCGAGCATTCCCTAGAGCTCCGCTGTCAGTGCAAAAAAACAAATGCCGATCGACATGAAACAATTATTTCATATTTGCACGTCAGGCCTCACCGAGACCTTTCATTAGATTGCAAACACGATATACTTCTAATAATATTTTGTAAAAAACAAAAGCCGGTCGACATGAAACATTTTTGTCATTTATGTACCCCAACACTCACCGAGACCTTTCATTTGATACCATACACGACATACTTCTGACAACTATCTGCATTAAACAAAAGTCGATCGACATGAAACATTTTTATCACATCTACACGCTAGCCCACACCCAGACTTTTCATTTGATACCAAACACTATATACTTGTGACAACCTTTTGCAAAAAACAAAAGCCGATCGACGTAGCACATTTTTATCAATTCTGCACGCTAGCCCTCTCCGAGACCTTTCATTTAATATCAAACACGATATACTTCTGACAACTTTTTGCAAAAAACAAAAACCGATCGACATAGTACATTTTTGTCAATTCTGCAGGCTAGCCCTCTCCCAGACCTTTCATTTGATACCAAACACGACATACTTCTGACAACTTTTTGCATAAAACAAAAGCCGATCGACATAGAACATTTCTGTCAATTCTGCACGCTAGCCCTCAACGAGACTTTTCATTTGATACCAAACACCACACACTTCTGACAACTTTTTGCAAAAAACAAATACCGATCGACATAGCACATTTTTATCAATTCTGCACGCTAGTCCTCTCCGAGACCTTTCATTTGATATCAAACACGATATACTTTTGACAACTTTTTGCAAAAAACAAAAACCGATCGACATAGTACATTTTTGTCAATTCTGCAGGCTAGCCCTCTCCGAGACCTTTCATTTGAGACCAAACTCGACATATCTTTGCGAAATTTTTGCAAAAACAAAAGCCAATCAACATTGACCTTTTTTCTTAATTCTACACGCCAGCCCTTATCGAGCCTTTTCATTTGATACCAAACACCACATACTTCTCACAACATTTTCCAAAAAACAAAAGCCGTTTGATATAGAACAGTTTTGTTCATTCTGCACGTTAGCCCTCATCGTGACCTAGCCTAATATAACATTCACTGTCTTCAGTAACCTTTCATTTGGGAATATTTGTTCTTTGTTTAGTTACTTTATTAAACATTTGGCAACATTGACTTTTGTAATTTGAAAATACCCAAACACGACATTTTTCTGACAACATTATGCAAAAAACAAATTCTAATCTACATGGAACATTTTTGTCAATCGTGCATACCAGTCCGTATTGTGTCGTTTCCTTAAAACCCAAGGACGACCTACTTCTAACAACTTTTTACGGAAAACAAATGCAGATCGACATGACACATTTTTTTTGTCATTTTAAAACTGGCCCTTATGGTTTCCTTTCTTTTGATAACAAACACAGCAAAGTATTCAATTTATTGTATTTAGGAATATTTGATTTTTATTTAGTTACTTTATAATTTGGCAACACTGTTTGCATTAAAAAATAGTAGTTAATTTTTAAATTTATAAATTAATATTGTCAACCCTAATACAACTGCCACCGTCTTCAGTGAAGTTAGTTTAGGAATATTTGGTTTTAATTTAGTTACTTCATCACACATTTGGCAACATTGACTTTTGACATTGGAAACGTCAAAATTTATATTAATTAAATACGTTATGTTTTAAACTTAAATTAGTTGTATCACATTTGCTCAAGTCTATTATTCATGATACTGTTTTTAAATCTTTGATATCAATGTTCTATTAAAAGATATAATCATTTAAAGTTCATAGGCAGATTGTCAAAAGTGACGGATGACGGCGTGATTCTTCTTAAAGTTAGACATGGCCTCTGGGATCCATTGTTTCAAGGCAGCATTTGTGCAAAATTTTAATTTTTTACACGAAAACTACTAATAGTAAAAATATGAGACACCCAAAAGGCACCAGATCTCATTAGCCCCCACATATTAAAAAAAAAATTATAACAATCACTTGCATGGTTCAGGCTGTAGGCGATTACAAAAGTTACTCGATGCTCGTGATGAATCTATAGATAGATATATAGATATATAGATATATAGTGAATGTAATCGTTTAGTATATAGGACTAGCGAATTCTCGGCTACGCCGAGCATTCCCTAGAGCTCCGCTGTCAGTGCAAAAAACAAATGCCGATCGACATGAAACAATTATTTCATATTTGCACGTCAGGCCTCACCGAGACCTTTCATTAGATTGCAAACACGATATACTTCCAATAATTTTTTGCAAAAAACAAAAGCCGGTCGGCATGAATCATTTTTGTCATTTATGTACCCGAGCCCTCACCGAGACCTTTCATTTGATACCAAACACGATATACTTCTGACAACTTTCTACATAAAACAAAAGTCGATCGACGTGAAACATTTTTATCATATTTGCACGCTGGCCCACACCAAGACTTTTCATTTGATACCAAACACTATATACTTGTGACAACCTTTTGCAAAAAACAAAAGCCGATCGACATTGACATTTTTTGTTAATTCTGCAGACCAGGCCTCATTGAAACCTTTCATTTGATACCATACACCATACACTTCTGACATCTTTTTGCAAAAAACAAAAACCGATCGACATAGCACATTTTTGTCAATTCTGCAAGCTAGCCCTCTCCGAGACCTTTTATTTGATACTAAACACGACATACTACTGACAACTTTTTGCATAAAACAAAATCCGATCGACATGGAACATTTTTGTTAATTCTGCACGCTAGCCCTCAACGAGACCTTTCATTTGATACCAAACACGACATACTTGTGACAACTTTTAGCATAAAACAAAAGCCGATCAACATTGAACTTTTTTGTTAATTCTACACGCCAGCCCTTATCAAACCTTTTTATTTGATACCAAACACCATATACTTCTCACAACTTTTTGCAAAAAACAAAAACCGATCGACATACCACATTTTTGTCAATTCTGCACGCTAGCCCCCAACAAGACGTTTTATTTGAGACCAAACTCGACATACCTTTGAGAACTTTTTGCAGAAAAGAAAAGCCGATCGGAATGGAACATTTTTGTCAATTCTGCACGCTAGCCCTCAACGAGACCTTTCATTAGAGACCAAACTCGACATACTTTTGAGAAATTTTTGCAAAAAACAAAAGCCGGTCGACATGAAACATTTTTGTCATTTATGCACACCAGCCTTAACCGAGACCTTTCATTTGATACCAAACACGACATACTTCTGACAACTTTTTGCATTAAACAAAAGTTGATTAACATGGAACATTTTTATCATATCTACACGCTAGCCCACACCTAGACTTTTCATTTGATACCAAACACTATATATTTGCGACAACCTTTTGCAAAAAACAAAAGCCGATCGACATTGACCATTTTCGTTAATTCTGCACACCAGCCTTCCTTGAAACCTTTGATTTGATACCAAACACAACACACTTCTGACAACTTTTTGCAAAAAACAAATACCGATGGACATAGCACATTTTTGTCAATTCTGCACGCTAGCCCTCTCCTAGACCTTTTATTTGATACCAATCACGACATACTTCTGACAACTTTTTGCATAAAACAAAAGCCGATCGACATGGAACATTTTTGTCAATTCTGCACGCTAGCCCTCAACGAGACCTTTCATTTGAGACCAAACTCGACATACCTTAGTAAAATTTTTGCAAAAAACAAAAGCCGATCAACATTGAACTTTTTTGTTAATTCTACACGCTAGCCCTTATCGAGCCTTTTCATTTGATACCAAACACCACATACTTCTCACAACTTTTTCCAAAAAACAAAAGCCGTTTGATACAGAACATTTTTGTTCATTTTGCACCCTAGCCCTCATCGTGACCTAGCCTAATATAACATTCACTGACTTCAGTAACGTTCATTTGGGAATATTTGTTCTTTGTTTAGTTACTTTATTAAACATTTGGCAATATTGACATGTAATTCGAAAATACCCAAACACGACATTTTTCTGACAACATTTTGCAAAAAACAAATTCTAATCTACGTAGAACATTTTTGTCATTCGTGCACACCAGTCCGTATTGTGTCGTTTTCTTCAAACCCAATTACGACCTACTTCTAACAACTTTTTACGAAAAACAAAAGCAGATCGACATGATACATTTTTTTTGTCATTTTAAAACTGGCCCTTACGGTTTCCTTTCTTTTGATAACAAACACAGCAAAGTATTCAATTTATTTTATTTAATAATATTTGATTTGTATTTAGTTACTTTATAATTTGGCAACACTGTTTGTATTGAAAAATAGTAGTTAATTTTTAAATTTATAAATTAATATTGTCAACCCTACTACAACTGTCACCGTCTTCATTGAAGTTAGTTTAGGAATATTTGGTTTTAATTTAATTACTTCATCACACATTTCGCAACATTGACTTTTGACATTGGAAACGTCAAAATTTATATTAATTAAATACGTTATGTTTTAAACTTCAATTAGTTGTAACACCTTTGCTCAAGTCTATTATTCATGAAATTGTTTTTAAATCTTTGATATCAATGTTCTATTAAAAGATATAATCATTTAAAGTTCATAGACAGATTGTCAAAAGTGACGGATGACGGCGTGATTCTTCTTAAATGTAGACATGGCCTCTGAGATCCATTGTTTCAATGTACCAGTTTTACGCAGTTTTTATTTTTTTAAACAAAAACCACTCACAGTAAAAATATGAGACCCCTAAAAGGCACTCCGGTACAATAGACACTACAATGTGGAAAAAAAATTACAGCAATTACTTAAATGGGCCAGGAGTTTAAACTGGACACAGGATCGGTGATCGTCGAGATGAATCCAAATATATATATATAGATAGTGAATCTATCAAAATAGTATATGACTAGCGAATTCTCGGCTACGCCGAGCATTCCCTAGAGCTCCGCTGTCAGTGCAAAAAACAAATGCCGATCGACATGAAACAATTATTTCATATTTACACGTCAGGCCTCTCCAAGACCTTTCATTAGATTGCAAACACGATATACTTCCAATATTTTTTTTGCAAAAAAACAAAAGCTGGTCGGCATGAAAATTTTTTGTCATTTATGTACCCCAGCCCTCAACGAGAGCTTTCATTTGATACCAAACACGACATACTTCTGACAACTTTCTACATAAAACAAAAGTCGATCGACATGAAACATTTTTATCATATCTGCACGCTAGCCTACACCAAGACTTTTCATTTGATACCAAACACTTTATATTTTTGACAACCTTTTGCAAAAAACAAAAGCCGATCGAAATTGACAATTTTTGTTATTTCTGCACACCAGCCCTCATTGAGACCTTTCATTTGATACCAAACACGACATACTTCTGACAACTTTTTGCATAAAACAAATGCCGATTGACATGAAACAATTATTTGCACGTCAGGCCTCACCGAGACCTTTCATTAGATTGCAAACACGATATACTTCTAATATTTTTTTGCAAAAAAACAAAAGCCGGTCGACATGAAACATTTTTGTCAATTCTGCACGCTAGCCCTCTCCGAGACCTTTCATTTGATACCAAACACGACATACTTCTGACAACTTTTTGCATAAAACAAAAGCCGTTCGACATGAAACATTTTTGTCATTTATGCACACCAGCCTTAACCGAGACCTTTCATTTGATACCAAACACGGCATAATTCTGACAACTTTTTGCATAAAACAAATACCGATCGACATAGCACATTTTTGTCAATTCTGCACGCTAGCCCTCTCCGAGACCTTTCATTTGATACTAAACACGACATACTTCTGACAACTTGTTGCATAAAACAAAAGCCGTTCGACATGAAACATTTTTGTCATTTATGCACACCAGCTTTAACCGAGACCTTTCATTTGATACCAAACACGACATACTTCTGACAACTTTTTGCATAAAACAAAAGTCGATTAAGATGGAACATTTTTGTCATTACTGTACGCTAGCCCACAACAAGACCTTTCATTTGATACCAAACATGACATATTTCTAACAATTATTTGAAAAACAAAAATCGGTCGATGTAAAATATACTTGTCATTTATGCAAGCCAGAAACCATTTATATAGAAAACATACATTTTTAAAGTAATTTTAGAATTTTACAAAATTAATAATTAATATCAAATATAATATTAATTAGAATGACATAATAACAATAATAAACTCTCAGATACATATTATATTTAATATATTTCATACAATAGACGTGCGGTTCCATCGGTTATGATTTTATCTGATGTAGAGTTGAAATATGAACAACTTTGTACTTTTGTAGTTTTGCTCTAAATATATCAGGAGAGAGAGTATTCGCAATTTTTTGAATACTTGGTTTTGTTAAATGATCATAACTGTCAAATGAAATTAAAATAAAATTTAAAAAATTATGAAATATGAAAATAAAAATTATAAACTGTTTTATTTCATTCATTATACTTTTATTCACATATTTAATTCAAGGCACTCTAATTCCAGGTAAAACAATGACTTGTATTATTATTGTCATATTTTAATCAAATTAATATAAAACTTCAGATGCATTTTTCTCAAAAAAATCGTTATGTTAGGGTATGATAATATTATATCATTGAATTCAGAATAATATTCTCTATTGAATAAGCAAATGAAAAAATAGGTTCACATTTAAAATAAAAAAGTTGGGACACGTATTTTGAGAAACACTGGTTTAAAAAATAATTAGTTTGTCTCATGTTAATAGCGTTGTAAAATAGAAATTTTTTGCTAATTTAACTGACCTTGTAGCTCTTATAGTTCTCGAGATAGCAATAGTGGACAAAATAAAATGAACACCTTTATACACATAATTTTTATAGGTTTAACAATACCGTTTAAACCAGTATTTGTAAAATTTGTTTCTGTATACATCTGAGAAAATCAATAATTTTAATAGTTCAAAAAAATCACATAGATGGCACTAATTAAGAATTAAATTGCATCTGCTAAGGAAGGAATCGATATAATTATTAAATTAATTTAATATTTTTATATTTAATTTCATATGTATATGAATTAAAATATTATTATTATATTAACTGGTAGTGATAGTGTTGTTATATTTATTTCCAAATCACAAGTATGATGTGAAAAGAAAAAAACCTGAATCTCCAGAGTAAATACTAAGGGCTCTTATAATATTTACTATTGAAAATTATGTTATGAAATAAATATAATAATATATATAAATATGCGTTGATAACATAAATGTACAATTACATCTTATTTAGAACAAACTGTATGAAATATTTAAAAAAAAAAGTCGTGAATCTTTGGAATAAATGTAGATAGAAACTTCTTATCTCTCTCTACGAATAATGAAATGGCAAACGGTAATATAAAGCATGTGCTTTGAAAAGAGGATTTGTGTGTAATATTTGTCGTACTTCTTGAATTTACCGTTACTATTTTCATGTTAAGTATGGTTGGTTAGATAATATTACAACATAACAAGTCCATATTCGTGTATAAAATATTAGTTAAAACTTGAAATACTGATCTCGCTTCACTTTAGGTTTCCAAGCCATAACACATAGCTTGATTACAATAAAAATTGTAACCATTGATTCTTATCAACAACATTTTCATTATAATAATCATTGTCATATTTTCTCGGTACCAATCTAATTCTATTGGTACATACGTACATCTACAATGAAAGAGTTCATTGCAGAATATGTAGTATTATTGCGAATTTATCTATCGTATGACATTTTTATTACGGTTTTTATATTTTGACTTCTTCTTTCTACTGATTTTTTCTTTGCACTTTCAACCCTATTTAATGTGCTTTCAATTTCGCTATACTCGTAAGTATAATACTTATATTTTCAGCAATGTCAAAATGACAAGATAATTTGACAACTGTATTTTGGATGCGTTCAAACATGTGTTATACAGTCGGATTACTGAATGTGACCAGTGTAAATTTTTAAATTCAAAGAAACTTATTAATAAATTTAATAAGAACACAAAATTTTTTTTAATAAAAATATTATAAATATACCTTAACAAATAACAATGAGCCTTTAGGGTCCCGAAAATTTACAAAAAGAGCAGCTAACAATCAAAGCTTGCTGTTTACTTTTAAATTTTCGGGTATCTAAAGGCTTATTGTTAAACGGTAAATATTTTTGATTTCTAAGTAAATCATTTTACTTGTTACTGACTTGTAAACTATCATTTATCTTAACTCTTTGTTGACAGGTAAATTAATTTTTACAAGCTACTACATTGTAAAAATGACAGCTGTCAGATTTACCAGTACCTAGCATGTAAAGATGACACATGTCAGATTTACTGGCTAGTAGTTCCATTGTTTATGTCTTCCAAGGCTTACGATATATCATTTAAAACAATTTTTGACACAAAATTAGTAACTGTCAAAATTTGGTTTTAATTTTAATTTTATTTACAAGTCAATAACAAGTAAACTATTGTACATTATACGCCAGGTAACAGTTTTTACTGGTTCAAGGAGATGACAGGCTCGCCTAAACGGCTCGCCAGTCAATTCCTCCTATCACCAGTAAAAACTGTTTTACCTGGCTAATATTGTAAAATACTATTAAAATATATCTTATCATTTTAATAGATACACTTCGTTTATGAAAATGAATTTTAGATGTCAGATTGTCAAATTTGAATTGAATAAAATAAGTAAAATATATGAAATAATAATGTTCATAAAGTAATTTTTATTTACTCTCCAATGAATATAAAAGTATAATAATATTATATAGTAAAATGAAGTATTTTTATAATTAGAGAATAATAACTAAAACTAACTATAGGAATTGCAAACCTTGCTCGCAACTGTCATCATCACAAATTTTGACATAAATAATCCAATATTAAAAACTTTATGGTTGTATATGAAAGAATATATTATATTTACTCTTTTTATAGCATTATTTATGATAAAAATAGCTTCTTTTAATTTCATTTGATTACACTTTGAACCAGTAACCTAATATGACATCTGTAAGTAATAAAAATAAAGAATTTACCTAATAATATTTATATCGTACCTTAAACTAATATCCAACAATTTTCAAACATTTTTTTTGCATTATTTCGTAGCATTCCCTAGAGCTCCGCTGTCAATGTGAAAAAACAAATGCCGATCGACATGAAACAATTATTTCATATTTCCACGTTAGGCCTCACCGAGACCTTACATTAGATTGCAAACTCGATACACTTCTAATAATTTTTTGTAAAAAACAAAAGCCGGTCGACATGAAACATTTTTGTCATTTATGTACCCCAACTCTCACCGAGACCTTTCATTTGATACCAAACACGACATACTTCTGACAACTTTCTGCATAAAACAAAAGTCGATCGACATGAAACATTTTTATCATATCTACACGCTAGCCCACACCGAGACTTTTCATTTGATACCAAACATTGTATACTTGTGACAACCTTTTGCAAAAAACAAAAGCCGATCGACATTGACCATTTTCGTTAATTCTGCACACCAGCCTTCATTGAAACCTTTCATTTGATACCAAACACCACACACTTCTGACAACTTTTTGCAAAAACAAATACCGATCGACATAGCACATTTTTTTCAATTCTGCACGCTAGCCCTCTCTGAGGCCTTTCATTTGATACCAAACACGACATACTTCTGAAAACTTTTTGCATAAAACAAAAGCCGATCGACATGGAACATTTTTGTCAATTCTGCACGCTAGCCCTCAACGAGACCTTTCATTTGAGACCAAACTTTGTCGAGTTTTGTGAAATTTTTGCAAAAAACAAAAGCCGGTCGACATGAAACATTTTTGTCATTTATGTACCCCAACTCTCACCGAGACCTTTCATTTGATACCAAACACGACATACTTCTGACAACTTTCTGCATAAAACAAAAGTCGATCGACATGAAACATTTTTATCATATCTACACGCTAGCCCACACCGAGACTTTTCATTTGATACCAAACATTGTATACTTGTGACAACCTTTTGCAAAAAACAAAAGCCGATCGACATTGACCATTTTCGTTAATTCTGCACACCAGCCTTCATTGAAACCTTTCATTTGATACCAAACACCACACACTTCTGACAACTTTTTGCAAAAACAAATACCGATCGACATAGCACATTTTTTTCAATTCTGCACGCTAGCCCTCTCCGAGACCTTTCATTTGATACCAAACACGACATACTTCTGACAACTTTTTGCATAAAACAAAAGCCGATCGACATGGAACATTTTTGTCAATTCTGCACGCTAGCCCTCAACGAGACCTTTCATTTGAGACCAAACTTTGTCGAGTTTTGTGAAATTTTTGCAAAAAACAAAAGCCGGTCGACATGAAACATTTTTGTCATTTATGTACCCCAACTCTCACCGAGACCTTTCATTTGATACCAAACACGACATACTTCTGACAATTTTCTGCATAAAACAAAAGTCGATCGACATGAAACATTTTTATCATATCTACACGCTAGCCCACACCGAGACTTTTCATTTGATACCAAACATTGTATACTTGTGACAACCTTTTTCAAAAAACAAAAGCCGATCGACATTGACCATTTTCATTAATTCTGCACACCAGCCTTCATTGAAACCTTTCATTTGATACCAAACACCACACACTTCTGACAACTTTTTGCAAAAACAAATACCGATCGACATAGCACATTTTTTTCAATTCTGCACGCTAGCCCTCTCCGAGACCTTTCATTTGATACCAAACACGACATACTTCTGACAACTTTTTGCATAAAACAAAAGCCGATCGACATGGAACATTTTTGTCAATTCTGCACGCTAGCCCTCAACGAGACCTTTCATTTGAGACCAAACTTTGTCGAGTTTTGTGAAATTTTTGCAAAAAACAAAAGCCGGTCGACATGAAACATTTTTGTCATTTATGTACCCCAACTCTCACCGAGACCTTTCATTTGATACCAAACACGACATACTTCTGACAACTTTCTGCATAAAACAAAAGTCGATCGACATGAAACATTTTTATCATATCTACACGCTAGCCCACACCGAGACTTTTCATTTGATACCAAACATTGTATACTTGTGACAACCTTTTGCAAAAAACAAAAGCCGATCGACATTGACCATTTTCGTTAATTCTGCACACCAGCCTTCATTGAAACCTTTCATTTGATACCAAACACCACACACTTCTGACAACTTTTTCCAAAAACAAATACCGATCGACATAGCACATTTTTTTCAATTCTGCACGCTAGCCCTCTCCGAGACCTTTCATTTGATACCAAACACGACATACTTCTGACAACTTTTTGCATAAAACAAAAGCCGATCGACATGGAACATTTTTGTCAATTCTGCACGCTAGCCCTCAACGAGACCTTTCATTTGAGACCAAACTTTGTCGAGTTTTGTGAAATTTTTGCAAAAAACAAAAGCCGGTCGACATGAAACATTTTTGTCATTTATGTACCCCAACTCACACCGAGACCTTTCATTTGATACCAAACACGACATACTTCTGACAATTTTCTGCATAAAACAAAAGTCGATCGACATGAAACATTTTTATCATATCTACACGCTAGCCCACACCGAGACTTTTCATTTGATACCAAACATTGTATACTTGTGACAACCTTTTTCAAAAAACAAAAGCCGATCGACATTGACCATTTTCGTTAATTCTGCACACCAGCCTTCATTGAAACCTTTCATTTGATACCAAACACCACACACTTCTGACAACTTTTTGCAAAAACAAATACCGATCGACATAGCACATTTTTTTCAATTCTGCACGCTAGCCCTCTCCGAGACCTTTCATTTGATACCAAACACGACATACTTCTGACAACTTTTTGCATAAAACAAAAGCCGATCGACATGGAACATTTTTGTCAATTCTGCACGCTAGCCCTCAACGAGACCTTTCATTTGAGACCAAACTATGTCGAGTTTTGTGAAATTTATGCAAAAAACAAAAGTGTCGATCAACATTGAACTTTTTTGTTAATTTTACACGCCAGCCCTTATCGAGCCTTTTCATTTGATACTAAACACCACATACTTCTCACAACTTTTTCCAAAAAACAAAAGCCGTTCGATACAGAACATTTTTGTCCATTTTTCACGCTAGCCCTCATCGTGACCTAGCCTAATATAACATTCACTGACTTCAGTAACGTTCATTTGGGAATATTTGTTCTTTGTTTAGTTACTTTATTAAACATTTGGCAATATTGACATGTAATTCTAAAATACCCAAACACAACATTTTTCTGACAACATTTTGCAAAAAACAAATTCTAATCTACGTAGAACATTTTTGTCATTCGTGCACACCAGTCCGTATTGTGTCGTTTCCTTAAAACCCAATTACGACCTACTTCTAACAACTTTTTACGAAAAACAAAAGCAGATCGACATGACACATTTTTTTGTCATTTTAAAACTGGCCCTTACGGTTTTCTTTCTTTTGATAACAAACACAGCAAAGTATTCAATTTATTTTATTTAATAATATTTGATTTTTATTTAGTTACTTTATAATTTGGCAACACTGTTTGTATTAAAAAATAGTAGTTAATTTTTAAATTTATAAATTAATATTGTCAACCCTACTACAACTGTCACCATTTTCATTGAAGTTAGTTTAGGAATATTTGGTTTTAATTTAGTTACTTCATCACACATTTGGCAACATTGACTTTTGACATTGGAAACGTCAAAATTTATATTAATTAATTACGTTATGTTTTAAACTTCAATTAGTTGTAACACCTTTGCTCAAGTCTATTATTCATGAAATTGTTATTAAATCTTTGATATCAATGTTCTATTTAAAGATATAATCATTTAAAGTTCATAGACAGATTGTCAAAAGTGACGGATGACGGCGTGATTCTTCTTAAATGTAGACATGGCCTCTGGGATCCATTGTTTCAATGTACCAATTTAACGCAGTTTTTATTTTTTTAAACAAAAACCACTCACAGTAAATATATGAGACCCCCAAAAGGCACTCCGGCACAATAGACACTACAACTTGGAAAAAAAATTACAGCAATTACTTAAATGGGCCAGGAGTTTAAGCTGGACACAGGATCGGTGATCGTCGAGATGAATCCAAATATATATATATAGATAGTGAATCTATCAAAATAGTATATGACTAGCGAATTCTCGGCTACGCCGAGCATTCCCTAGAGCTCCGCTGTCAGTGCAAAAAACAAATGCCGATCGACATGAAACAATTATTTCATATTTACACGTCAGGCCTCTCCAAGACCTTTCATTAGATTGCAAACACGATATACTTCCAATATTTTTTTTGCAAAAAAACAAAAGCTGGTCGGCATGAAAATTTTTTGTCATTTATGTACCCCAGCCCTCAACGAGAGCTTTCATTTGATACCAAACACGACATACTTCTGACAACTTTCTACATAAAACAAAAGTCGATCGACATATAACATTTTTATCATATCTGCACGCTAGCCTACACCAAGACTTTTCATTTGATACCAAACACTTTATATTTTTGACAACCTTTTGCAAAAAACAAAAGCCGATCGAAATTGACAATTTTTGTTATTTCTGCACACCAGCCCTCATTGAGACCTTTCATTTGATACCAAACACGACATACTTCTGACAACTTTTTGCATAAAACAAATGCCGATCGACATGAAACAATTATTTCATATTTGCACGTCAGGCCTCACCGAGACCTTTCATTAGATTGCAAACACGATATACTTCTAATATTTTTTTGCAAAAAAACAAAAGCCGGTCGACATGAAACATTTTTGTCAATTCTGCACGCTAGCCCTCTCCGAGACCTTTCATTTGATACCAAACACGACATACTTCTGACAACTTTTTGCATAAAACAAAAGCCGTTCGACATGAAACATTTTTGTCATTTATGCACACCAGCCTTAACCGAGACCTTTCATTTGATACCAAACACGGCATAATTCTGACAACTTTTTGCATAAAACAAATACCGATCGACATAGCACATTTTTGTCAATTCTGCACGCTAGCCCTCTCCGAGACCTTTCATTTGATACTAAACACGACATACTTCTGACAACTTGTTGCATAAAACAAAAGCCGTTCGACATGAAACATTTTTGTCATTTATGCACACCAGCCTTAACCGAGACCTTTCATTTGATACCAAACACGACATACTTCTGACAACTTTTTGCATAAAACAAAAGTCGATTAAGATGGAACATTTTTGTCATTACTGTACGCTAGCCCACAACAAGACCTTTCATTTGATACCAAACATGACATATTTCTAACAATTATTTGAAAAACAAAAATCAGTCGATGTAAAATATACTTGTCATTTATGCAAGCCAGAAACCATTTATATAGAAAACATACATTTTTAAAGTAATTTTAGAATTTTACAAAATTAATAATTAATATCAAATATAATATTAATTAGAATGACATAATAACAATAATAAACTCTCAGATAGAATTTTTTTTAAATTTCCGTAACTGTCTAATTTTTGCCGAAAAAGGTACATATTATATTTAATATATTTCATACAATAGACGTGCGGTTCCATCGGTTATGATTTTATCTGATGTAGAGTTGAAATATGAACAACTTTGTACTTTTGTAGTTTTGCTCTAAATATATCAGGAGAGAGAGTATTCGCAATTTTTTGAATACTTGGTTTTGTTAAATGATCATAACTGTCAAATGAAATTAAAATAAAATTAAAAAAATTATGAAATATGAAAATAAAAATTATAAACTGTTTTATTTCATTCATTATACTTTTATTCACATATTTAATTCAAGGCACTCTAATTCCAGGTAAAACAATGACTTGTATTATTATTGTCATATTTTAATCAAATTAATATAAAACTTCAGATGCATTTTTCTCAAAAAAATCGTTATGTTAGGGTATGATAATATTATATCATTGAATTCAGAATAATATTCTCTATTGAATAAGCAAATGAAAAAATAGGTTCACATTTAAAATAAAAAAGTTGGGACACGTATTTTGAGAAACACTGGTTTAAAAAATAATTAGTTTGTCTCATGTTAATAGTGTTGTAAAATAGAAATTTTTTGCTAATTTAACTGACCTTGTAGCTCTTATAGTTCTCGAGATAGCAATAGTGGACAAAATAAAATGAACACCTTTATACACATAATTTTTATAGGTTTAACAATACCGTTTAAACCAGTATTTGTAAAATTTGTTTCTGTATACATCTGAGAAAATCAATAATTTTAATAGTTTAAAAAAATCACATAGATGGCACTAATTAAGAATTAAATTGCATCTGCTAAGGAAGGAATCGATATAATTATTAAATTAATTTAATATTTTTATATTTAATTTCATATGTATATGAATTAAAATATTATTATTATATTAACTGGTAGTGATAGTGTTGTTATATTTATTTCCAAATCACAAGTATGATGTGAAAAGAAAAAAACCTGAATCTCCAGAGTAAATACTAAGGGCTCTTATAATATTTACTATTGAAAATTATGTTATGAAATAAATATAATAATATATATAAATATGCGTTGATAACATAAATGTACAATTACATCTTATTTAGAACAAACTGTATGAAATATTTAAAAAAAAAAGTCGTGAATCTTTGGAATAAATGTAGATAGAAACTTCTTATCTCTCTCTACGAATAATGAAATGGCAAACGGTAATATAAAGCATGTGCTTTGAAAAGAGGATTTGTGTGTAATATTTGTCGTACTTCTTGAATTTAACGTTACTATTTTCATGTTAAGTATGGTTGGTTAGATAATATTACAACATAACAAGTCCATTTTCGTGTATAAAATATTAGTTAAAACTTGAAATACTGATCTCGCTTCACTTTAGGTTTCCAAGCCATAACACATAGCTTGATTACAATAAAAATTGTAACCATTGATTCTTATCAACAACATTTTCATTATAATAATCATTGTCATATTTTCTCGGTACCAATCTAATTCTATTGGTACATACGTACATCTACAATGAAAGAGTTCATTGCAGAATATGTAGTATTATTGCGAATTTATCTATCGTATGACATTTTTATTACGGTTTTTATATTTTGACTTCTTCTTTCTACTGATTTTTTCTTTGCACTTTCAACCCTATTTAATGTGCTTTCAATTTCGCTATACTCGTAAGTATAATACTTATATTTTCAGCAATGTCAAAATGACAAGATAATTTGACAACTGTATTTTGGATGCGTTCAAACATGTGTTATACAGTCGGATTACTGAATGTGACCAGTGTAAATTTTTAAATTCAAAGAAACTTATTAATAAATTTAATAAGAACACAAAATTTTTTTTAATAAAAATATTATAAATATACCTTAACAAATAACAATGAGCCTTTAGGGTCCCGAAAATTTACAAAAAGAGCAGCTAACAATCAAAGCTTGCTGTTTACTTTTAAATTTTCGGGTATCTAAAGGCTTATTGTTAAACGGTAAATATTTTTGATTTCTAAGTAAATCATTTTACTTGTTACTGACTTGTAAACTATCATTTATCTTAACTCTTTGTTGCCAGGTAAATTAATTTTTACAAGCTACTACATTGTAAAAATGACAGCTGTCAGATTTACCAGTACCTAGCATGTAAAGATGACACATGTCAGATTTACTGGCTAGTAGTTCCATTGTTTATGTCTTCCAAGGCTTACGATATATCATTTAAAACAATTTTTGACACAAAATTAGTAACTGTCAAAATTTGGTTTTAATTTTAATTTTATTTACAAGTCAATAACAAGTAAACTATTGTACATTATACGCCAGGTAACAGTTTTTACTGGTTCAAGGAGATGACAGGCTCGCCTAAACGGCTCGCCAGTCAATTCCTCCTATCACCAGTAAAAACTGTTTTACCTGGCTAATATTGTAAAATACTATTAAAATATATCTTATCATTTTAATAGATACACTTCGTTTATGAAAATGAATTTTAGATGTCAGATTGTCAAATTTGAATTGAATAAAATAAGTAAAATATATGAAATAATAATGTTCATAAAGTAATTTTTATTTACTCTCCAATGAATATAAAAGTATAATAATATTATATAGTAAAATGAAGTATTTTTATAATTAGAGAATAATAACTAAAACTAACTATAGGAATTGCAAACCTTGCTCGCAACTGTCATCATCACAAATTTTGACATAAATAATCCAATATTAAAAACTTTATGGTTGTATATGAAAGAATATATTATATTTACTCTTTTTATAGCATTATTTATGATAAAAATAGCTTCTTTTAATTTCATTTGATTACACTTTGAACCAGTAACCTAATATGACATCTGTAAGTAATAAAAATAAAGAATTTACCTAATAATATTTATATCGTACCTTAAACTAATATCCAACAATTTTCAAACATTTTTTTTGCATTATTTCGTAGTAAAAATATGAATTTTCATGTAATCCATTCACCTGGGAGCACATGTCATCAAAAGCATTTCTCGTTAAATATTTGGTTTCAGAAAGTGTTTATTGTTTGAAATATCAATGATAATTGAATAATTGGATAGATACTTTGTTTTTGTATACGTTTTCATTTAAAAAATCATCTCATTCCATAACAAAATACAATAGAAATTTTAAAAATCTAATTGTTGTAATCAAATACTTTCATCTGAAATTTGATGAAAGAATACATAAAGAATGTATAAAATGCAGTTACTTACAGTTTAATATAATCCAGTGTGACGATCACTTGGGCCGCTGCGACTTTGGCGGTCCGTGATGTCGTGGTTCTTCCCCAGGAAGTCGGGTTTTCTCGGGCGCCAATCAGCGGAACCTAGGGAGAGAACAAAATGCCACGGGAACTCTAGGTCGGTTAGGCCAGGGTGGTAACTAAAATCCAGAATTACTAAGAAAAACCAGTATTTATTGCAGATTCCTTTGGTTCCATACGTCGTTAACGCTGGGAAGTCACAGTCGTAGTCGCGGTCTGAATTTATCGCGGTCTGGAAGGAAGTACAGCCAAACCAGATACCAGCTTGAGACTGTACGGTAGGGATGGGTCGTTGTCGAGTCAAGGAGAGGAATAATACCAAACTGGATGCCAGCTTCAGGAATCAGGACGACGAGTATCACCAAACTGAAGCCAGCTTAAAGTTCTACTCGTCGGGGTTAGCGGTCAGGACGGTAATACGGTCTTACCTACAAAAAGTCGGTCTGTAGATCTGTGGATCTCGGAAATAAATCGCAGTATGTCGCAAGTAAACTCAGTTTATGTCGCTATCGGAAGCTAGTAAACAAGTGATCAGACTCAGCCTCGGAGGCCGTATTTATACCCCGATTACTAATTAAACTTGTTTAAACAAATTGTACGACAAAGATAGAGAGTTTTAAAATATCGTTATTTTTGTTTAATAAAATTTAATTTTATTCTAGACGTCGTTCTTTGACTTCCCTGCGTTTTACAAAGTGTTATATTACATTTTATGATATTTTAGAATATTTCATAATTTATTTTGGGACATTTGAATTTCGGCTTCGGTCGGAAGTACGGATGTTTGCCGCATCTGCCCAGTGGCGTCTTGGTAGTGGTTTGACAGCTTTCTGTAGAGTGAAATATCTGTGAAAATAAACATTTTACGCAGGGATGTTTAACGTGAGTATGAATATCAGTAACAGGGTGATGTTTTATGCACGTGATTTTGTAGGTGGCTCAGGAACTGTCACTTGGCCGAGCACGTGGTCTCGAAGTTAGGTTAGACAGTGTGCTTGGTGAAAAAACGAGACGAACGGCTTCCCTGTGGTCTGGAAGGCTTGTGATGATGATGATCGGATGACGGAACAGTGTTGTTTGAGTAACGGGGAGTATCCGTGATTGCGGACAGGAAGTCAGGTTAGTGACGCTTCGTCACACCAGATACATAATTGAAAATAATTATTGTACAATAAATTATTAAACATTTCTTACAAGGGGGTATGAAGGAAAGGTTTGTCAGTAATTTTAAATAAATGTGTTTATGACTGAATACGACGCGCCTTGTTTGATTTCCATAATTAAATTTTTGTCAATAGTGTTATTATCCATAATTTTATGTTATTCTTTTCTATGAATATATTCTTGTTTGGATAACTACGAGTATAACTGAAATGAAAACACATATTTAAATACATTCAAGAAAATATAAAATTACGTACTTACATTATAAAATGTAGTGTAATTTTAATTTTAAACTAATTTTACTATATATTTATCCAAGCAAATACAAGATTTGCAAGATGATTTTTTGATTAGAGCTGACGTTTGGACACGTCATATGTCATGAAAATTTAAATATTGTAAATAAGGTTTGCCGTAAATTATTATGTACAATGCACTTTTATGATAATCAGTTACACTTCATTAGTGTTATTTTTAGTAATTTTATGTTATTTTTCTCCTATAAATATACTCTTGTTTGGATAACCAATTAAAAATTGTAACTGAAATGAAAATACATTTTTAAATACAACGAAACAAATTTAAAATAATATACTTAGATCACAAAGTGTATTGTACATAGTTTACTTTATATTTCTGTATATTTCTCTTTGAAAATATAAAACTTGTGCCACGAATTTTTTGATTGACTGACCCAACAGATGATAAACGTCAAACATCATAAAATTAAATATTTTAAATGCACCACACTTAACGTTCAGTGTATTTGTATATATTTCGCTCACTATTATAATGTGTAAAAATATAATTACCCTTACAATATCTTTTTTCATTTTCAAAATAAATCAATTAAAATATGGCACAGTAAATTTAAACCTGGCATCTAGGATATTTTTTTCAGTTTTGTTTCAGTTTTCCTTTTTCGCTTAGTTTTTGATTTTTTACACGAAAACCAGTCACAGTAAAAATATGAGACCCCAAAAAGGCCCTATTCCACTTTAAACCACATCTAATAAAATAATATTAAAATTATTCCATGAATGGTTTGACCTGTACCCGTGAGCAAAGTTTTTGCGATGCTCGAGATGAATCCAAATATAGATATATATATAGTGAATCAATCAAAATAGTATATGACTAGCGAATTCTCGGCTTCGCCGAGCATTCCCTAGAGCTCCGCTGTCAGTGCAAAAAACAAATGCCGATCGACATGAAACAATTATTTCATATCTGCACGTCCGGCCTCACCGAGACCTTTCATTAGATTGCAAACACGATATACTTCTAATATTTTTTTGCAAAAAACAAAAGCCGGTCGACATTAAATATTTTTGTCAATTATGCACGCCAACCCTCACCGAGACCTTTCATTTGATACCAAACACCACACACTTCTGACAACTTTTTGCAAAAAACAAAAGCCGATTGACATGGCACATTGTCAATTCTGCACGCTAGCCCTCAACCAGACGTTTTGTTTGAGACCAAACTCGACATACTTTTGATAACTTCTTGCAGAAAACAAAAGCCGATCGGAATGGAACATTTTTGTCAATTCTGCACGCTAGCACCCAACGAGACCTTTCATTTGAGACCAAAGTCGACATACTTCTAAAAACTTTTTGCAAAAAACAAAAGCCGATCAACATAGCACATTTTTGTCAATTCTGCACGCTAGCCCTCAACGAGAACTTTAATTTCAGACCAAACTCGACATACTTCTAAAAACTTTTTGCAAAAAAACAAAAGCCGATCAACATTAACCATTTTTGTTAATTCTGCACATCAGCCCTTATCGAAACCTTTCATTTCATACCAATCACCACACACTTCTGACAACTTTTTGCAGAAAACAAAAGCCGATCGGAATGGAAAATTTTTGTCAATTCTGCACGCTAGCACTCAACGAGACCTTTCATTTGAGACCAAACTCGACATACTTCTAAAAACTTTTTGCAAAAAACAAAAGCCGATCAACATAGCACATTTTTGTCAATTCTGCACGCTAGCCCTCAACGAGACCTTTCATTTGAGACCAAACACCACACACTTATGACAACTTTTTGCAAAAAAACAAAAGCCGATTGACTTGATCAAAAGCAAGTGATAATCACGGGACCACCAATTTTCTTTAAAAATAACAAAACTATATGTCTAGGAAGAATATTTTAAATTTATGTTCGTGGACTTGCGAATTTTTATTATACCGTATTTTTATTTTAGTAATTTGATTACATTCAAAACCAAGCAGATAATGAAGAAGATAATAATAAATAATGAATGTAAGGTATATTTGAAGTATAGACATCAAATTGATTGTACAAAAAAATAATAACAATAAACGCCTATGGAAGCAAATGTTAATATTTATTTCCAGGAAATAAAATTTAAGAACTTCACAGTTTTGCTACCAATCATACTATTAAGACTACTTTTAATAATATATAATGACAATGATGAATTAATAAAAATTTGTTGTAATGTATATTATTTATTTATAACAATTTCAAAGCGGCACGCGAGACCGTTTAGGAAATAAATAAAATTATATGTTGAATTTGTCAAGTTTTGAACTTGAGGAATTTTTTTCACACCCTCTTACGGCAGGCGCTACTATGTGTTATACCTAGAAACATTTGTTGTAATGTATATTATTTATTTATAACAAATTTCAAAGCGGCACGCGAGACCGTTTAAAAAATAAATAATAATAACTTACAACTTGCTCTGGTTTGAGATCACCTCGATCCTAATTTTTTTTTTATTATTTATATCATACATTGAAAAAAATTATTCAAAGATGAATTTAACTAATTTTCATACATTCTTTTTTATTATATTTTAACAAAATTTGTATTTTCATACAATACATTAAGTTTGACAGCATAACTGTCATCACTTGACGCAATAAGTATGAAGTTAGTTAAAGAATGTAAAAAAAATATATTATTTTAAAAATAATTATCTATTTTATAAATATAAATAATGTGAAATAACATACCGAAATTTATAAACTGATAAATTTTTATATTACCAAAAAACATGATTGTTTTTCTGTTCCTAATGTTCATTTATATCTTTATGAACCTGAATTATATATGTATTTATCTACAACTATTTATAAATAATATATTTTTGATTATAAATATCAATACAAATGATTATGAAAGTATAATAAATACAATTTGAATAGTTATTTGGAATTTAAGTGCTACTGTCGCGCCATCTGTTGTGGTATATATGAACTACTCACACATAAATAAAAATTTATCAAATGTCAGATTTTTTATATGCCTGTTAGATGTAGATAATGTAACTAATTTTTATACGTTCTCTTGCATTATTTCTTAATGAAAACATGAATTTTCGTGCAGTACAATCACATTCAAGTTCGACTAAGAGCAAATGCCATCAGCTGGTAATCAGACGCACTACTCGGTGAATATTTGGTTTGAAAAGGTGTTTATTGTTTCATACATCAGTTACAAATGGATAAATGGATAGATAATTTGTTTATATAAACGTTTACATCTGAGAAATCATCTCATTTCATTATAAAATACTACAGAATTTTGAAAAATGTAATCTCTATTGTAATCAAATGTTTTCTTCAGAAATGTTAAGAAATGCGTAAAGAAAGAGTAAATTGTAACTAATAAAAGTTTAATAAAGTCCAGATACATCATTTATTTATATACTAATTATTGTACATTAAATTGTTAAACAATTCCCTCCAAAACTGTATGAAATAAAGGCTTATCAGTTTTTCCACGTAATCAGACAAAATCTATAGTGTAACTATTTAAAATATGTATAAATTATATTTAAAAAGTATTTTTATATAAGGGAAGAATACTGTACAGTATGAATTTATCTTTGGAAGTGTTTGAATAGTAATCAAATTTAGTTTTTTAAAGGTCAGATTGTAAATCAATTTTGAAATGCAGTTTTCTTGATTTAATAATCCATTCGGTTATATTCTTTAGTTTGCATTTAATAAAGAATATGTTTTACTATGACTTATTTTTATAATTATTGCCCAATAGATTGTTTTACTTTATTAAAAATTCCATGTTAGAGTATCTGAGTACGTGTAGGTTATAGTCTCATCTAAAAAATAAAATATTTAACTATTAATATATAAATATTTATATTCTACAAATATATTCTTGTTTGGATATCTTAACCAATTAAAAACTATAACTGAAATGAAAACACATATCTAAATACAGCCAAGAATATATAAAATTACATACTTACATTACAGAACGTAGTGTAATATTACTTTTAAACTAATTTTGCTATATATTTCTCCAGGCAATTACAAGACTTGCATTATGATTGTTTGATTATATTGTAAATAAGGTTTGCCGTAAATTATTATGTACAATGCACTTTTATGATAATCAGTTACACTTCAGTAGTGTTGTTGTCAGTAATTTTATGTTATTTCTCTTCTATAAATGTACTCTGGTTTGGGTAACCAATTAAAAATTATAACTGAAATGGAAATACATATTTAAATACAACGAAACAAATTTAAAATGATATACTTACATCACAAAGTGTATTGTACATATTCTTTTAAACAAAGTTTATTTTATATTTCTGTATATTTCTCTTTGAAAATATAAAACTTGTGTAACGACTTTTTTGGTTATAGACCAACGAATGATAAACGTCAATGTCATAAAATTAAATATTTTAAATACACCCCACTTAACATTCAGTGTATTTGTATATATTTCGCTCACTATTATAATGTGTAAAAATATAATTACCTTTACAATATCTCTTTTCATTTTCAAAATAAATCAATTAAAAGTTTCATATTGAATTGTCAAAAATGACGGATGGCACAGTAATTCTTTTTAAATTTAAACATGGCATCTAGGATATTTTTTTCAGTTTTGTTCCAGTTTTCCTTTTTCGCTTAGTTTTTGATTTTTTACACGAAAACCACTCACAGTAAAAATATGAGACCCCAAAAAGGCCCTATTCCACTTTAAACCACATCTAATAAAATAATATTAAAATTATTCAATGAATGGTTTGACCTGTACCCGTGAGCAAAGTTTTTGCGATGCTCGAGATGAATCCAAATATATATATATAGCCGAGCATTCCCTAGAGCTCCGCTGTCAGTGCAAAAAACAAATGCCGATCGACATGAAACAATGGGGTAGGTGACCAAGGTTGAATTTTAATGAAAAAACTATTGAATTATAGAAAGTATATTTATTTATTAACGTTGACATTAAAAAAATTAAATATTTATCAGCAATTGTTTAGTAATTTGCGTTAAATAGAAACAGCGTCCTTTACTATGACGTTCTTTAAGTTAGCACTATCTCACTCACACCACCTATTTCCGTCTGTCTACCTTCGCCGCTCTCATGAACTTCGTTGACGTCATAATCCCCTCCCAAGTACTATATTATTTATTTACTTCAAAACAACATATAATTAACAATTTTAAAAAAATACGGGTATATTATTTTTGTACAAGCTATCACATATACCAAATTTAGAAATTGGTCACCTACCCCATTATTTCATATTTGCACGTCAGGTCTCACCGAGACCTTTCATTAGATTGCAAACACGATATACTTCTAATAATATTTTGCAAAAAACAAAAGCCGGTCGACATGAAACATTTTTGTCATTTATGTACCCCAACTCTCACCGAGACCTTTCATTTGATACCATACACGACATACTTCTGACTACTTTCTGCATTAAACAAAAGTCGATCGACATGAAACATTTTTATCATATCTACACGCTAGCCTATACCCAGATTTTTTATTTGATACCAAACACTATATACTTGTGACAACCTTTTGCAAAAAACAAAAGCCGATCGACATAGTACATTTTTGTCAATTCTGCACGCTAGCCCACTCCGAGACCTTTCATTTGATACCAAACACGACATACTTCTGACAACTTTTTGCATAAAACAAAAGCCGATCGACATGGAACATTTTTGTCAATTCTGCACGCTAGCCCTCAACGAGACTTTTCATTTGATATCAAACACCACACACTTCTGACAACTTTTTGCAAAAAACAAATACCGATCGACATAGCACATTTTTATCAATTCTGCACCCTGGCCCTCTCCGAGACTTTTCATTTGATACCAAACACCACACACTTCTGCCAACTTTTTGCAAAAAACAAAAACCGATCGACATAGTACATTTTTGTCAATTCTGCACGCTAGCCCTCAACGAGACCTTTCATTTGAGACCAAACTCGACATATCTTTGAGAAATTTTTGCAAAAACAAAAGCCGATCAACATTGACCTTTTTTCTTAATTCTACACGCCAGCCCTTATCGAGCCTTTTCATTTGATACCAAACACCACATACTTCTCACAACATTTTCCAAAAAACAAAAGCCGTTCGATATAGAACATTTTTGTTCATTCTGCACGCTAGCCCTCATCGTGACCTAGCCTAATATAACATTCACTGTCTTCAGTAACCTTTCATTTGGGAATATTTGTTCTTTGTTTAGTTACTTTATTAAACATTTGGCAACATTGACTTTTGTAATTCGAAAATACCGAAACACGACATTTTTCTGACAACATTATGCAAAAAATAAATTCTAATCTACATAGAACATTTTTGTCATTCGTGCACACCAGTCCGTATTGTGTCGTTTCCTTAAAACCCAAGGACGACCTACTTTTAACAACTTTTTATGGAAAACAAATGCAGATCGACATGACACATTTTTTTGTCATTTTAAAACTGGCCCTTATGGTTTCCTTTCTTTTGATAACAAACACAGCAAAGTATTCAATTTATTTTATTTAGGAATATTTGATTTTTATTTAGTTACTATATAATTTGGCAACACTGTTTGTATTAAAAAATAGTAGTTAATTTTTAAATTTATAAATTAATATTGGCAACCCTAATACAACTGCCACCGTCTTCAGTGAAGTTAGTTTAGGAATATTTGGTTTTAATTTAGTTACTTCATCACACATTTGGCAACATTGACTTTTGACATTGGAAACGTCAAAATTTATATTAATTAAATACGTTATGTTTTAAACTTAAATTAGTTGTAACACATTTGCTCAAGTCTATTATTCATGAAATTGATTTTAAATCTTTGATATCAATGTTCTATTAAAAGATATAATCATTTAAAATTCATAGGCAGACTGTCAAAAGTGACGGATGACGGCGTGATTCTTCTTAAAGTTAGACATGGCCTCTGGGATCCATTGTTTCAAGGCAGCATTTGTGCAAAGTTTTAATTTTTTACACGAAAACTACTAATAGTAAAAATATAAGACACCCAAAAGGCACCAGATCTCATTAGCCTCCACATATTAAAAAAAAAATTATAACAATCACTTGCATGGTTCAGGCTGTAGGCGATTACAAAAGTTACTCGATGCTCGTGATGAATCTATAGATAGATATATAGATAGATATATAGATAGATATATAGATAGATAGATAGATAGTGAATCTAATCGTTTAGTATATGGATGTTTATATCGCTGAATTCAGAAAAAAATGCTCTATCGAATAACCTAAAAATAAACATATGTTCCCATCTAAAAAGAAAAAGTTGTGTCCCGTATGTTGAGAACCACAGGTCAAAAAAAAGTTTTTTTTTGCTCTTTGTATTAGTCTTGTAAAATGGTGGTTCTTTGCTAATTTAACCAACCTCGTAGCTCTTATAGTTCTCGAGATAGAAATGGTGGCACGCTTAAATGGAACACCCTGTATATAAACTACTCACACATAACTTATCAAATAATATCATATATTTAATATTCCAACTTTGGAAATTGATGAATTTTTTTCACACCCTTCTACGGGGGGTGCTACTATGTGTTAGACCTAGAAACATTTGTTGTAATGTATATTATTTATTTATAACACGTTCAAAGTGGTACGCGAGACCGTTTAGGAAATAAATAAAAATACATGTTGATAAATAAATGAAATTATAGAGATTTTAAATTTCCCGCGCTTAGGTATTTTGAGATACAACGGTTTAATCATCAAAATACATAAGAAGAAAAGATTTAAATAATACGTTTAACCCAATTTTATGTATTTTTATTATATCTTAACAATATTTGTATTTTCATACAATACATTCAGTTTGACAGAACTTAAATGTCATAACTTGACACAATAAGTATGAAGTTAGATAAAGAATATATAAAAATGTATTATTTTGAAAATAATTATCTATTTTATAAATATAAATAATGTGAAATAACATACCAAAAATTATAAACTGATACATTTTTATATTGCCAAAAAAAACATGATTATATTCATGTTTTTCTGTTGCTATGTTCATTTATATATTAATGAAGCTGAATTATATATGTATTTATCTACAACTATTGTTATTGTTATTAATAATTTATTTTTTATTATAAATATCAATATAAATGATTATAAAATTATAATAAATACAATTTGAATAGTTATTTTGGAATTTAAGTGATCCTGTGGCGCCATCTGTTGAGGTATATATGAACTACTCACACATAACTGAAAATTTATATGCCTGTTAGTTGTAGATAAAGTAACCAATTTTTATACGTTCTTTTGCATTATTTCTTAATGAAAACATGAATTTTTGTGCAGTACAATCACAGTCAAGTCCGACTAAGAGAATATGAATATTTGGTTTGAAAAGATGTTTATTGTTTCATACATCAGTTACAAATGAATAAATGGATAGATAATTTGTTTATGTAAACATTTACATCTGAGAAATCATCTCATTTCATTATAAAATACTACAGAATTTTGAAAAATGTAATCTCTGTTGTAATCAGATGTTTTTATCATAAATGTCAAGAAATGCGTAAAGAAAGTGTAAAATGCAATTAATTAAAGTTTAATAAGGTCCAGATACATCATTTATTTATATACTAATTATTGTACATTAAACTGTTGAACAATTCCCTCCAAAACGGTATGAAGCAAAGGGTTTTCAGGTTTTCCACGTAATCAGACAAAATCCATTGTCTAGCTCTCTAAAATATGTATAAATTAGATAAAAAAGTATTTATAATAAGGGTAGAATACTGTACAGTATGTATTTACCTTTGCTAGTGTTTGAATAGTAATCAAAAATCAATTTTTAAAAGTGAGATTCTAAATCGACTTTAAAATGGAGTTTTCTTGATTAAATAATACTTTCTGGAATAGTCTTGTGAATTTATTTTAAAGAATATATTATATTCTCATTCATTTTAACAATATTTGCCCAACGAATTGTTTTAATTAAT
Source organism: Stenolophus ochropezus (assembly GCA_035578165.1). Taxonomy (NCBI): domain Eukaryota; kingdom Metazoa; phylum Arthropoda; class Insecta; order Coleoptera; family Carabidae; genus Stenolophus; species Stenolophus ochropezus. The sequence continues at coordinate 2,059,094 of JAQOWZ010000024.1, read as the reverse complement.
TTAAAAATTCACCATTGTGTATCTGAGTACGTGTAGGTTATAGTCTCATCTAAAAAATGAAATATTTAACTATTAATATATAAATATTTATATTCCATATGGAAGTACCTTGTAACAGAGATGATTTCGTACAATATTTCATTATACATTTTAGTAAAAATGTCATATTTCAAGCAGATAACTCGGTCGTGTCTCCAACTCAAGTGTCAAATACGGCATTTTTGTTAAATTTTATAATATCGTGCAAAATTTCTGGTTTTATTTTAAAGGATACGTTATATTTCCATATTTAATAATGATTTTCATCCAACGAATAGCCTTATTTCATATAAATTTCATCTCGATATGCCAGAGTTCATACAGGTTAGGAAAACTAAATAAAAATGAGAAAAAATTAGTATTAATATGCAAAAATTTATATCATACCTTAAAATACATTGTATTACTGATGATTTGTGATAATTCTCATACAATATCTCGCTGTAATATTAGAAAAAATAGCCTTTTTCACCGAGCTATCCGTCACTTGATGAGCCCCGGAAGCAACTGTCAAAATTGCCGGTTATACAAAACTTTGTAATTTAAAGTGTTTTAATTGAAAAGAAAACATAGATAAATTAAGTTTTATAGTAATACACGTAATAATACAAATATTACCTTTTAATTCGCCGTATTTCTCAAGATTTCTCGTTCTAAAATATACCTGTAATGGCTGAAAGCAGTTCTCAAACAAAAGTGAAAATGGAATTAGTTTTTTTTATTTAAAATACGTTTTTATTGGAATGTATATATACGAATCATTAAAATATACTGATTTATAACAAAATATATTATATTTACAATTTATAATAGCCTATTTATATTTTTGGTACCCTTACGTATAATAAACGTCAATGTCATAAAATTAAATATTTCAAATACACCACATTTAACATTCAGTGTATTTGTATATGTTTCGCTCACTATTATAATGTGTAAAAACATAATTACCTTTACAATATCTCTTTTCATTTTCAAAATAAATCAAGTAAAAGTTTCATATTGAATTGTCAAAAATGACGGATGGCACAGTAATTCTTTTTAAATTTAAACCTGGCATCTAGGATATTTTTTTCAGTTTTGTTCCAGTTTTCCTTTTTCGCTTAGTTTTCGATTTTTTACACGAAAACCACTCACAGTAAAAATATGAGACCCCAAAAAGGCCCTATTCCACTTTAAACCACATCTAATAAAATAATATTAAAATTATTCAATGAATGGTTTGACCTGTACCCGTGAGCAAAATTTTTGCGATGCTCGAGATGAATCCAAATATAGATAGATAGATATATAGATAGTGAATCTATCAAAATAGTATATGACTAGCGAATTCTCGGCTACGCCGAGCATTCCCTAGAGCTCCGCTGTCAGTGCAAAAAACAAATGCCTATCGACATGAAACAGTTTTTTCATATCTGCACGTCAGCCCTCACCGAGACCTTTCATTAGATTTCGAACACGATATACTTCTATTAACTTTTGAAAAAAACAAAAGCCGGTCGACATGAAATATTTTTGTCAATTATGCACGTCAGTCCTTACCGAGACCTTTTATTTGACACCAAACACAACATACTTCTGACATTTTTTTTACATAAAACAAAAGCTGATCAACATGGAACATTTTTGCAATTCCTACAGGCTAGCCCACACCGAGACCTTTCATTTGATACCAAACACCACATACTTCTGACAACTATTTGCGAAAAACAAAAGCCGATCGGCATGGAACATTTTTGTCAATTCTGCACGCAAGCCCTCAACCAGGCGTTTTGTTTGATACCAAACTCGACATACTTTTGAGAATTTCTTGCAAAAGACAAAAACCGATCGACGTAGTACATTTTTGTCAATTCTGCACGCTAGCCCTCAACGAGACCTTTCATTTGAGACTAAACTCGACATACATCTAAAAACTTTTTGCAAAAAACAAAAGCCGATCAACATTAAATATTTTTGTTAATTCTGCACACCAGCCTTTATCGAAACCTTTTATTTGATACCAAACACCACACACTTGTGACAACTTGTTGTAAAAAACAAAAGCCGATTGACATGGCACATTTTTGTCAATTCTGCACGCTAGCCCTCAACCAGACGTTTCATTTGAGTCCAAACTCGACATAACTTTGAGAACTTTTTGCAGAAAACAAAAGCCGATCGGAATGGGACATTTTTGTCAATTTTGCACGCTAGCCCTCAACGGGACCTTTCATTTGAGACCAAACTCGACATACTTTTGAGAAATTTTTGCAGAAAACAAAAGCCGATCGGAATGTAACATTTTTCTCAATTCTGCACGCTAGTAGATAATGAATCTATCAAAATAGTATATGACTAGCGAATTCTCGGCTACGCCGAGCATTCCCTAGAGCTCCGCTGTCAGTGCAAAAAACAAATGCCTATCGACATGAAACAGTTTTTTCATATCTGCACGTCAGCCCTCACCGAGACCTTTCATTAGATTTCGAACACGATATACTTCTATTAACTTTTGAAAAAAACAAAAGCCGGTCGACATGAAATATTTTTGTCAATTATGCACGTCAGTCCTTACCGAGACCTTTTATTTGACACCAAACACAACATACTTCTGACATTTTTTTTACATAAAACAAAAGCTGATCAACATGGAACATTTTTGCAATTCCTACAGGCTAGCCCACACCGAGACCTTTCATTTGATACCAAACACCACATACTTCTGACAACTATTTGCGAAAAACAAAAGCCGATCGGCATGGAACATTTTTGTCAATTCTGCACGCAAGCCCTCAACCAGGCGTTTTGTTTGATACCAAACTCGACATACTTTTGAGAATTTCTTGCAAAAGACAAAAACCGATCGACGTAGTACATTTTTGTCAATTCTGCACGCTAGCCCTCAACGAGACCTTTCATTTGAGACTAAACTCGACATACATCTAAAAACTTTTTGCAAAAAACAAAAGCCGATCAACATTAAATATTTTTGTTAATTCTGCACACCAGCCTTTATCGAAACCTTTTATTTGATACCAAACACCACACACTTGTGACAACTTGTTGTAAAAAACAAAAGCCGATTGACATGGCACATTTTTGTCAATTCTGCACGCTAGCCCTCAACCAGACGTTTCATTTGAGTCCAAACTCGACATAACTTTGAGAACTTTTTGCAGAAAACAAAAGCCGATCGGAATGGGACATTTTTGTCAATTTTGCACGCTAGCCCTCAACGGGACCTTTCATTTGAGACCAAACTCGACATACTTTTGAGAAATTTTTGCAGAAAACAAAAGCCGATCGGAATGTAACATTTTTCTCAATTCTGCACGCTAGTAGATAATGAATCTATCAAAATAGTATATGATGTTTATATCGCTGAATTCAGAAAAAAATGCTCTATCGAATAACCTAAAAATAAACATATGTTCCCATCTAAAAAGAGAAAGTTGTGTCCCGTATGTTGAGAACCACAGGTCAAAAAAAAGTTTTTTTTTGCTCTTTGTATTAGTCTTGTAAAATGGTGGTTCTTTGCTAATTTAACCAACCTCGTAGCTCTTATAGTTCTCGAGATAGAAATGGTGGCACGCTTAAATGGAATACCCTGTATATGAACTACTCACACATAACTTATCAAATAATATCATATATTTAATATTCCAACTTTGGAAATTGATGAATTTTTTTTCACACCCTTCTACGGGGGGTGCTACTACGTGTTAGACCTAGAAACATTTGTTGTAATGTATATTATTTATTTATAACACGTTCAAAGTGGTACGCGAGACCGTTTAGGAAATAAATAAAAATACATGTTGATAAATAAATGAAATTATAGAGATTTTAAATTTCCCGCGCTTAGGTATTTTGAGATACAACGGTTTAATCATCAAAATACATAAGAAGAAAAGATTTAAATAATACGTTTAACCCAATTTTATGTATTTTTATTATATCTTAACAATATTTGTATTTTCATACAATACATTCAGTTTGACAGAACTTAAATGTCATAACTTGACACAATAAGTATGAAGTTAGTTAAAGAATATATAAAAATGTATTATTTTGAAAATAATTATCTATTTTATAAATATAAATAATGTGAAATAACATACCAAAAATTATAAACTGATACATTTTTATATTGCCAAAAAAAACATGATTATATTCATGTTTTTCTGTTGCTATGTTCATTTATATATTTATGAAGCTGAATTATATATGTATTTATCTACAACTATTGTTATTGTTATTAATAATTTATTTTTTATTATAAATATCAATATAAATGATTATAAAATTATAATAAATACAATTTGAATAGTTATTTTGGAATTTAAGTGATCCTGTGGCGCCATCTGTTGAGGTATATATGAACTACTCACACATAACTGAAAATTTATATGCCTGTTAGTTGTAGATAAAGTAACCAATTTTTATACGTTCTTTTGCATTATTTCTTAATGAAAACATGAATTTTTGTGCAGTACAATCATAGTCAAGTCCGACTAAGAGAATATGAATATTTGGTTTGAAAAGATGTTTATTGTTTTATACATCAGTTACAAATGAATAAATGGATAGATAATTTGTTTATGTAAACATTTACATCTGAGAAATCATCTCATTTCATTATAAAATACTACAGAATTTTGAAAAATGTAATCTCTGTTGTAATCAGATGTTTTTATCAGAAATGTCAAGAAATGCGTAAAGAAAGTGTAAAATGCAATTAATTAAAGTTTAATAAGGTCCAGATACATCATTTATTTATATACTAATTATTGTACATTAAACTGTTGAACAATTCCCTCCAAAACGGTATGAAGCAAAGGGTTTTCAGGTTTTCCACGTAATCAGACAAAATCCATTGTCTAGCTCTCTAAAATATGTATAAATTAGATAAAAAAGTATTTATAATAAGGGTAGAATACTGTACAGTATGTATATACCTTTGGAAGTGTTTGAATAGTAATCAAAAATCAATTTTTAAAAGTGGGATTCTAAATCGACTTTGAAATGGAGTTTTCTTGATTAAATAATACTTTCTGGAATAGTCTTGTGAATTTATTTTAAAGAATATATTATATTCTCATTCATTTTAACAATATTTGCCCAACGAATTGTTTTAATTAATTTAAAAATTCACCATTGTGTATCTGAGTACGTGTAGGTTATAGTCTCATCTAAAAAATGAAATATTTAACTATTAATATATAAATATTTATATTCCATATGGAAGTACCTTGTAACAGAGATGATTTCGTACAATATTTCATTATACATTTTAGTAAAAATGTCATATTTCAAGCAGATAACTCGGTCGTGTCTCCAACTCAAGTGTCAAATACGGCATTTTTGTTAAATTTTATAATATCGTGCAAAATTTCTGGTTTCATTTTAAAGGATACGTTATATTTCCACATTTAATAATGATTTTCATCCAACGAATAGCCTTATTTCATATAAATTTCATCTCGATATGCCAGAGTTCATACAGGTTAGGAAAACTAAATAAAAATGAGAAAAAATTAGTATTAATATGCAAAAATTTATATCATACCTTAAAATACATTGTATTACTGATGATTTGTGATAATTCTCATACAATATCTCGCTGTAATATTAGAAAAAATAGCCTTTTTCACCGAGCTATCCGTCACTTGATGAGCCCCGGAAGCAACTGTCAAAATTGCCGGTTATACAAAACTTTGTAATTTAAAGTGTTTTAATTGAAAAGAAAACATAAATAAATTAAGTTTTATAGTAATACACCTAATAATACAAATATTACCTTTTAATTCGCCGTATTTCTCAAGATTTCTCGTTCTAAAATATACCTGTAATGGCTGAAAGCAGTTCTCAAACAAAAGTGAAAATGGAATTATTTTTTTTTATTTAAAATACGTTTTTATTGGAATGTATATGTACGAATCATTAAAATATACTGATTTATAACAAAATATATTATATTTACAATTTATAATAGCCTATTTATATTTTTGGTACCCTTACGTATAATAAACGTCAATGTCATAAAATTAAATATTTCAAATACACCACATTTAACATTCAGTGTATTTGTATATGTTTCGCTCACTATTATAATGTGTAAAAACATAATTACCTTTACAATATCTCTTGTCATTTTCAAAATAAATCAATTAAAAGTTTCATATTGAATTGTCAAAAATGACGGATGGCACAGTAATTCTTTTTAAATTTAAACCTGGCATCTAGGATATTTTTTTCAGTTTTGTTCCAGTTTTCCTTTTTGGCTTAGTTTTTGATTTTTTACACGAAAACCACTCACAGTAAAAATATGAGACCCCAAAAAGGCCCTATTCCACTTTAAACCACATCTAATAAAATAATATTAAAATTATTCAATGAATGGTTTGACCTGTACCCGTGAGCAAAATTTTTGCGATGCTCGAGATGAATCCAAATATAGATATATAGTGAATCTATCAAAATAGTATATGATGTTTATATCGCTGAATTCAGAAAAAAATGCTCTATCGAATAACCTAAAAATAAACATATGTTCCCATCTAAAAAGAGAAAGTTGTGTCCCGTATGTTGAGAACCACAGGTCAAAAAAAAGTTTTTTTTTGCTCTTTGTATTAGTCTTGTAAAATGGTGGTTCTTTGCTAATTTAACCAACCTCGTAGCTCTTATAGTTCTCGAGATAGAAATGGTGGCACGCTTAAATGGAATACCCTGTATATGAACTACTCACACATAACTTATCAAATAATATCATATATTTAATATTCCAACTTTGGAAATTGATGAATTTTTTTTCACACCCTTCTACGGGGGGTGCTACTACGTGTTAGACCTAGAAACATTTGTTGTAATGTATATTATTTATTTATAACACGTTCAAAGTGGTACGCGAGACCGTTTAGGAAATAAATAAAAATACATGTTGATAAATAAATGAAATTATAGAGATTTTAAATTTCCCGCGCTTAGGTATTTTGAGATACAACGGTTTAATCATCAAAATACATAAGAAGAAAAGATTTAAATAATACGTTTAACCCAATTTTATGTATTTTTATTATATCTTAACAATATTTGTATTTTCATACAATACATTCAGTTTGACAGAACTTAAATGTCATAACTTGACACAATAAGTATGAAGTTAGTTAAAGAATATATAAAAATGTATTATTTTGAAAATAATTATCTATTTTATAAATATAAATAATGTGAAATAACATACCAAAAATTATAAACTGATACATTTTTATATTGCCAAAAAAAACATGATTATATTCATGTTTTTCTGTTGCTATGTTCATTTATATATTTATGAAGCTGAATTATATATGTATTTATCTACAACTATTGTTATTGTTATTAATAATTTATTTTTTATTATAAATATCAATATAAATGATTATAAAATTATAATAAATACAATTTGAATAGTTATTTTGGAATTTAAGTGATCCTGTGGCGCCATCTGTTGAGGTATATATGAACTACTCACACATAACTGAAAATTTATATGCCTGTTAGTTGTAGATAAAGTAACCAATTTTTATACGTTCTTTTGCATTATTTCTTAATGAAAACATGAATTTTTGTGCAGTACAATCATAGTCAAGTCCGACTAAGAGAATATGAATATTTGGTTTGAAAAGATGTTTATTGTTTTATACATCAGTTACAAATGAATAAATGGATAGATAATTTGTTTATGTAAACATTTACATCTGAGAAATCATCTCATTTCATTATAAAATACTACAGAATTTTGAAAAATGTAATCTCTGTTGTAATCAGATGTTTTTATCAGAAATGTCAAGAAATGCGTAAAGAAAGTGTAAAATGCAATTAATTAAAGTTTAATAAGGTCCAGATACATCATTTATTTATATACTAATTATTGTACATTAAACTGTTGAACAATTCCCTCCAAAACGGTATGAAGCAAAGGGTTTTCAGGTTTTCCACGTAATCAGACAAAATCCATTGTCTAGCTCTCTAAAATATGTATAAATTAGATAAAAAAGTATTTATAATAAGGGTAGAATACTGTACAGTATGTATATACCTTTGGAAGTGTTTGAATAGTAATCAAAAATCAATTTTTAAAAGTGGGATTCTAAATCGACTTTGAAATGGAGTTTTCTTGATTAAATAATACTTTCTGGAATAGTCTTGTGAATTTATTTTAAAGAATATATTATATTCTCATTCATTTTAACAATATTTGCCCAACGAATTGTTTTAATTAATTTAAAAATTCACCATTGTGTATCTGAGTACGTGTAGGTTATAGTCTCATCTAAAAAATGAAATATTTAACTATTAATATATAAATATTTATATTCCATATGGAAGTACCTTGTAACAGAGATGATTTCGTACAATATTTCATTATACATTTTAGTAAAAATGTCATATTTCAAGCAGATAACTCGGTCGTGTCTCCAACTCAAGTGTCAAATACGGCATTTTTGTTAAATTTTATAATATCGTGCAAAATTTCTGGTTTCATTTTAAAGGATACGTTATATTTCCACATTTAATAATGATTTTCATCCAACGAATAGCCTTATTTCATATAAATTTCATCTCGATATGCCAGAGTTCATACAGGTTAGGAAAACTAAATAAAAATGAGAAAAAATTAGTATTAATATGCAAAAATTTATATCATACCTTAAAATACATTGTATTACTGATGATTTGTGATAATTCTCATACAATATCTCGCTGTAATATTAGAAAAAATAGCCTTTTTCACCGAGCTATCCGTCACTTGATGAGCCCCGGAAGCAACTGTCAAAATTGCCGGTTATACAAAACTTTGTAATTTAAAGTGTTTTAATTGAAAAGAAAACATAAATAAATTAAGTTTTATAGTAATACACCTAATAATACAAATATTACCTTTTAATTCGCCGTATTTCTCAAGATTTCTCGTTCTAAAATATACCTGTAATGGCTGAAAGCAGTTCTCAAACAAAAGTGAAAATGGAATTATTTTTTTTTATTTAAAATACGTTTTTATTGGAATGTATATGTACGAATCATTAAAATATACTGATTTATAACAAAATATATTATATTTACAATTTATAATAGCCTATTTATATTTTTGGTACCCTTACGTATAATAAACGTCAATGTCATAAAATTAAATATTTCAAATACACCACATTTAACATTCAGTGTATTTGTATATGTTTCGCTCACTATTATAATGTGTAAAAACATAATTACCTTTACAATATCTCTTGTCATTTTCAAAATAAATCAATTAAAAGTTTCATATTGAATTGTCAAAAATGACGGATGGCACAGTAATTCTTTTTAAATTTAAACCTGGCATCTAGGATATTTTTTTCAGTTTTGTTCCAGTTTTCCTTTTTGGCTTAGTTTTTGATTTTTTACACGAAAACCACTCACAGTAAAAATATGAGACCCCAAAAAGGCCCTATTCCACTTTAAACCACATCTAATAAAATAATATTAAAATTATTCAATGAATGGTTTGACCTGTACCCGTGAGCAAAATTTTTGCGATGCTCGAGATGAATCCAAATATAGATATATAGTGAATCTATCAAAATAGTATATGATAATAAAGAAATGATTTTCATCATTCTTATACACATAAAATTATTATGATAAGAACGGGGCACATAGTTCTTACTACACACATAAAACCAAATGGTACCGCACTTCAAAATAAACAGCGCCATAAAGGTTACAGTAATATCATGACAAACTGTATATTTATCATTACTTATATACCATAATTTTATCACCGTTCTCAGTAACGAGCACTGCATAAAGGTATTATGTTTATGTCATTTTAGTGTATTATTATAAAGTAATGATTTAATCATACTTGTACAAACAAATATTCAAATCGATCCGTCAGTAACTTGGTTTAATGCCTAAACACCTTAATGGCGTCACCACGTAAAGGTGTAATGTCCGGTCTTGGGCGATCCCCTGCTCCAATGGAGCTTCGAACCCATATATCCTAAGATACATTTCGGGCTGAGTATGCGACTCTCGCTGTTGTGCTAAGAGAATTATTCTCAAGTGCATCTTCCGAATCAAGGATGAGTGGCTCTACCAACCAGCAGGTTGGGGCCACTGGCATTTGCTTTCAGAGAACACACAACAGATGAGTGAGTCTACCAAACCAAAGGTAGGGGCCACTTGCTGTTGTGCTAAGAGAATTACTCTCTAGTGCCTCCTCCGAACCAAGGATGAGTGGGTCCAACAACGAGTAGTTGGGGCCACTGGCTTTTGCAATCAGAGAACACGCAACAGATTAGTGAGTCTACCAAATCAAAGGTTGGGGCCACTCGCTGTTGTGCTTTGAGAATTACTAGCGCCATATTTAGATACAGCCGCCTTGTACTATTATAAAGCTGTAATTACCAAATATAGTATATCACACTTGTACAAATACCCAAATCGAAGGTTTACTCTCCTTTCTCTACATATTCTCGCTGGGAATATTGTGAGTTAGTTTGTCGCCGTTATTTCTATTACACACAGATATTCTGTATTATTATGAAGTAGTAATGTTATTCATATACTTATACAGATTAAAAAAATGATCTTTCTGTATTCACCATACTTTCGTTACTTTCAACTGTAAATTTGTACACATGCACTTAATATGTGCCGCACTTCAAAATGAACAGCGCCATACAAGTTATAGTAATTTAATGAGAAACCTAAAAAAAACCTATCATTACTTATATACATATACCATAATTTTATCACTATTCTCGGTAACGAGCACTGTCATCAGGGTATATATGTATGTATTTTCGTAATATTTTATATAATTATAAAGTAATGATTTACTATGAAGAGAAGCTTTATATGCCTGCGCTTCTCTAAATATAGTAAGAATCACACTCATACAAGGTATATATATATATATATATATATATATATATATATATATATAACATCATGATTTTATTAGCACCAATCATTATATCTCATCACAATCATAATTGTTCTACTCATAAACCACATTTTTGGAAAAACGAACAAACAATAATACATCACGTTACCAGTTCATTCCTAATAAACGTATCCATCATTTTATTAAATCTACACCAGATATGTTAGGATTATATGTAAGTGTATATTATATTATGTTTATATGCTCTTTCTAAGCCGTAGCTTCTGAATTCACCATCATAAGCTGTTATAATAAATGCTAAAACAATAGTTATTATGAAACTATAACTAATTATATAAAATTTGTTAATTTTATCATCCTGAACAATATTGATATTTTTTAATTGTTTCTTAATAATTTGCATACCTTTTAAATCTCTAAAATTGATTTCAGAATCTATTTTCTGACTTTCTGTTAAGTTGAATTTAAAGTCTGAAATTAGAACATGTTTTCCGTTAATAGAATTACTAATAATTTGTTTGTTATTAATTTTACAATTATTATTTTGCAGAAAATAATTTCCTTTTAACATTTTTAATTCTTCATTTTCATCCTGACATTTGATTTTTAATTTATACTCTTTTAGATAATACAATATAATTTGGTTAGTATTATATATTTCTAGCATGCCACTATTGTTAGTAACTACATTGATAAAATTACATTTATTTGGATTATTATAATACATTAATTGATGATCGCAGTCATCATGGGAATTTGTTCATTATTAACGTGGTTGCAATAATATATATCACTAAGTTTTTCACATACACTGGACACTGCATATAGGTTGGTTTCGTCTTTTAAAAGAAGATGTTTGTTTTCTAATATTGTCACTAGTTCATTATTTTGGACTGCAGGTCCCTGTATCTAATTCTAATTTTTTCTCAAAGTACAATGGCACAAAAATTAAATAGTGTATTTTTTTTGTTTTCCAATTTACAATAGATTGAGATGAGCTGCAAAAGCTGAAAGATGTCTCCATTTCTGATACGGTATGTTGTAAAATTTTGAATGAATTAATTATTTGATTAAATATGTCTTTTATAAGCAAATGATCTATTAATGATGATTTATTGCATAGGAATTATTGTGTGTTTAAAATTCCGGACTTTAAAATTACTTCGTTATGTTTGATATTTTCTACGGTTTCGTTAAATAATTTAATCATTTGTGTGGTACTGTTATAATTTTGTAAAATGTTCTGATTTAGGGTTTCTTGATTAGTTTTTAATTGTTGAATTACTTTGTCATATTTTTTTTATTATTGCTTGATTATTGCGCCAGGGTTGTGAGTAATGTCGGTCAAGAATTTTGTGGTTACTCCTGATCCGAACAGGATGAGTCTGAAACAATCGAGTTTTGCAACATTTTACTAGGTCTTTTAGTTATGGATAGTTTATGTTTTTTTTCTTTACTTGTCTGTAATGTACCAGATTTCGGTTATAATTTTGCAACTTTATGAGTCACATATTTTGGTTTAGTTATTTTGCCTGAGTGTCTAATGTTTCGTTTAATTCTAAACACTTCTAAATTTTCCGGAATGTTTTCCGTTTTATTTTGATTACGTTTTTCTGCTATTATTTTGTGTAAATTTTGTTGCAAGTTATTGTAAATTACTCGCATATTATCTTTATGATTTTGAATGTAATTTTGAGTAAGTTGTTTCTCTATATCAATATTTATCGTTACTTTTGAAATGTCCGAATAATATATCAACTGGTTTAAATTTGTTGTAGAGTGTATAGTATTGTTATAGCCGATCATTGCATATTGGATTTTATCTTTCAAATCTGAATTTTTGTATTCCTTTTGAAGGTTTAAAATTTATCCGTGCGAATTTGAATTATCTATACTTACGAAGCGAATGTCTTATTTTGTGAAGAGCTAAAAATTCTTTCTCTACCATATTATTAAATTCGGTTCCGTTATCGCAAACTATCTTATCGGGAATAGTATATTGTGAAAGGAATTTGAGTAATATATTAACAATTTCTAAAGAAGTCATATTTTTGAATTTATAAATTTAGGGAAATTTTCAAAAACCATCTATAATAGTTAAATATTTGTCCTTTTCTAATGAAATTACATCCATATGGATGATTTTTAAAGGTTTGTTACTGGTAGGGGTTACACGTAAATTTAACTGAATAGGATTTCGTTCATATTTATTTTGAAGGCAAATTTCACAGGTTTTAATATAATTTTGAACTAAATTATGAAGATTAGGCCAATAATATTTTTCTTCAAACGTCATAAAAGTAACATTTTCTGTGACGTGATTGACAAGGTTGAAGTTTAATTTCTATGCCTCCGTAATATAATTTTTTATTCTAGCCGCCGTATAATTTTTTCGCCGCCGTATGTAGAATCAGCCAATAAGAAGTAACTTGTACAATAGAAATCTGTAATATCGCCCTAAATGTCACTATAAAAACTAGATAACTTAAGAATAAAGTTACTAAAAATTATGAATAACTGACAGGTAACCTACATATTAAACGTTAAATAGTAGTTTATTTTTTAAAATTTCTAAGTTTGAAGAAAAAATAGCATGTGTTATTCAGAGTAAAAGTGTCTTTGTGTGCCTCGCATGCAATTGTCCGATTCGCTTCGCTCGTCGTGCAAACTTCCATGCTCCCCACACAAAGTATCACTTTTACTCTTAATAACACAATATACTATTTTCTTTTTATAATACGTTTTATCGTTTCTGTGATACCTCGGTGGTTTGTTTTTCCTTCGCGACAAAGTTTAACAATTTCGAGTTGTTTGTCTTGATTTTTCACATCTTCTAATTTATTTTTACAACTGAACATTTGAATACTTTTATTTATAAACATTTTTGTAAAATTTCGTTTATGCTGTAGTAAAGATTGTCATTAAATATGCAAAAATATTTTGTTTTCGATTTACAATAGTCTTTCAAAAATGATAGAATACTGTCGGGTACTTTTGATTTTGGAATATAAACATCAACTCTAATTTTATTTTCACATTCTTTCGTTATATTTACTTTTAGATGAGGGAAGTCGGTTAAATTAAATATGATTTGGTTTTTTCCAGTATTAATAAGAGTTTCTAAAAAATTTATTCCAGATATGGGAGATTCATCAGCCGAATGACAAGTAGTGTTATCTGTTGAAGTTTTGTTTGCAATGTTACTGTCGTTGTCTGAGTCCATAATAAAATTTGGATTTTATTAATCAGGGTATATACTGTTATTTTGATATTTGTGTTCGAAAATATTTCGTGTAAAATTAAAAGTACTTTTTGATTGAAATGAAATATTAATTTCTCATTTGGTAGTGTTTGTATAAGTACGTCCGTGATTTTTGGATCTTTGAATTTTGATAAATAATTTTTACTGTCAAATTTTGAATTTATTTGTGCAGCTATTTCTGCGCCAAGTTTTCTGTCTGAACTAATACAATGAGCTAAATGGTCATCTACTTCAAGCAGATATCCTTCTTTTTCACTATTTTTCTCTTTTTATAATCAATGTCATAGTCGAATTCCTGTAGTTTACATTTCCAACAAAGGAATTTAGAGTTTGGTTCTTTTAGGTTGAAAACCCAGGTCAGGGATTGATGGTCAGTCACAATTTTGAATTTAGTTCCATATAAGTAATGCCTAAAGTATTTAGTCGCCCACACTATTACAAAGAATTCCTTTTCAATAGTTGACTAATTAATTTCATGTCCATTCAATGTACTGCCAGCTTAGGCTATGGGTAGTTCTTTTCCCTCAAAATTTTGAGATAAAACTGCCCCTATTGCGTAGGTACTCGCGTCAATAGTCAAAATGAAAGATTTTTGAAAGTTTGGATATTGCAGTATCGGGTCATTTATTAGTAAAGTTTTGCATGTTTCAAAGCTGTACTTACAATCTTTGTTATTAATGTCTATTACTGATCCTTTCTTAAGGGCTTTTGTTAGGGGTTTTGTATTTTTTGCAAAATTTTAGATGAACCTCCGGTAATATCCAATAAGGCCAAGAAATGATTTAATTTCCTTTTGTGTTTTTGGAATAGGGAAATTTTTAATTGCCGAAATTTTATTTGGGTTTGGTTTAATTCCTTCTGAAGTGACAACATGTCCTCAACACAACTTCTTTTCTCAAAAATTCTGATTTGTTTAATTGTACTTTCAAATTGGCTTCTCTAAGGGTTATAAATACTTATTTAAAATTTTCTAAATGTTCTTTCAAACTATTTCTCAAAACGATGATGCCATCATCAGTTTTTTATTTCGTAAAAGATGATATATATTTTTCTGTTCATGTAAGTTTTTGTACTACTTGTTATATAGCTGTTATTATTACACCTTTGTATACTTTAATAATAGTTTTAATAAAACAATTTATCTTTTCTCTGTTAAAACACGTCAGTCTAGTACAAAATCAGTGCTACCAATCAATTTATTAAGTAATAATAAACACAATGGAACTGAACATTTTTAAATTTAACAAATTTTACATAGAGTGATTGGCTTAATATATGGGTACTATGGAACAAATTACATAATTTGGGCCCTAGGCGATTGACATGGGAAAACGGACAAATATGCTTCAAATAAATGATTTAGAGAATTAAATTCTCCATCTAAATAAAAATGAGATTTTCTCATATTATAACAGAAATTTAAATTTCCTAAGGAATTGCAAATTTTATCCTTGGGTATAGACTCGGGTCACAGGACACCGGGTCTCAATAGACACCTCTCCTGTCGGTCAGGAAACGATCTTATTAAATTTCCTGTTAGTTGCCGTTACCCAGAGATACAACCTATTTCTCCAATATCTGACTGACCGCTCATAATTTGCAATGGTTTTATAATAAGGAAATTATAAATTTAAAATAATAGGGATAATCCACCACTTTAAGAAGCATATCATCTTAATACAATAAAGAAAAATAAAGAAGAATAAAAAATATATGTCAAATGCAAATACAAAACTGATGCGAGACATATAAAAGTAGCATCACCGATCATCAGAAGTTTAGTGAATTACAGACCAAATTAAATAGAATTAAACCTGACCATGGAGAGTGCAAGTATGGAGAGTGCAGAGTTTCCAGTTTAACAAAATGTCTAATACAATATTTCAAAATTTTCTATTCGATCAAGTTTTTATATTATCACCCATACACACTTCAACGTAATATTTTATTACATAGTGAGCCGGGAAATGCTGGAATGCGAAGATTGTGTGCTACTTTATTCACAATCAAGTAGTATTTATTTAATTCTAATATCAATTTTGTTTACATTTTTGAGAGTTTTATTATGATTTATTTAACTTAGAGATTTATGACAGCAAACAAAATGTTTACTTATTGTGTCAGTTCAGTTATCACAAGGTTTATTGCTTTAGTTAGAGTGTATTCCTCCAGAAGTGCATGAAGCTTAAGAAAAAGTGATTTAACATTTTATCACCTATGAGTTTGACTTATCAAAATGACAATAACATTTAAGAGGGGAGATGACCCATTTCCTAACTATTTGGTTGGCTAGAAAGAGACGTATTTCTAACTGGTTGTGAATAGTAGTATATTATTATATAAGATATTGTGATAGTAATTTTTCGCGAAGATCTTTATATATATATATATATATATATATATATATATATATATATATATATATATATATATATATATAGGAAACTGTATTTCGTGGGAATGGCAGTCAGGAATCGGGCTAATAATTTTTACGCCTTTTTAAATTTTGACAAGCTTTCGGAATCTCTTTATTCCTTCTTCAGGTCAAATTTTGTTAGAGTTATAATTTTGAAAATTGTCGGCTCCATGAAGCATATTTTCTTTTGGCTATTTTTTAAATTGTTGTAATTGCCATTGTTGAATTTTAAAAAAAATGATTTTGTTATGATTTTAAAATAATAATTTAGTAAAATCTTACAGGTCACAGAAATTAATGTATGTACCACATGGCGCAGTGTTCATCTTAAATTTAAGATGAAACCGCTCCCGGTAAATTCTGTTTGCTGTTCTTATGATGCAAGTCGATTCACCAATTATTAGAATCATATCAATTAATTCGTTCTTCGTGAGCTTTTCAAAATGAATTTTTTTTGTTTACAAAATAAGTTAAAATAAGTAACAAACAAATGTATACATTTTTGACATTAATTTAATTGTTTTACATTGTTACGTTTTGTTTATTTTCATATAGCCACCTATAATATTTATTTAATAATTATTTAAAATATTTTTAAATATCTCATTTTTCTCGAAATTTTTCAAATACATTAATAAAAGTTAATACATCGTTGAAAAGAGAAAAAAATGGCGGTTTCTATTTTATTAAAATAATTATAGGTTGCCATTTGAAAAATAAAAGTTGATAGTCGTATCTTGTAAACCTGGCTTTATAAAAAATATCTACATCTGCCATCAACTAGTATATGTAAAATAATAAAACTTTTATAAGAGCCATTTTTTTCTATTACTTATAATAAAAAAGTTAAAGGGGGGGGCGTCTTCCCAGACTCACCCTGTATATATATATATATATATATATATATATATATATATATATATATATATATACAGACTGTCTACTGAACTCGGGCCACTTAAGGGAATTCCTAAACTAGAAGAGGTACGACTTCGGTTAAATTAGACAAAAGTTGCCTTATCAGGGGGCTATTCCTGTGATGTATTTGTTTTTCCAAAAATGTGCATAGGTCACTAGACAGAAGAAAAAATATGAAATTAGTGAAAATTAATAAATCGTTTTTATTCTTAAACGATGACAAATAGAGAAAAATGTTCCAGATAAAACTTTTAGAAGATAAAGTGCGCCATAAAGAGAAATAATAATAAAAAAAATTTAGCCAACTGTTTGCGAGATATGGCAAGAAAAAATATTTTTTAAATGGTAATCATAGGTGGCTATGGCATCGTTAAAAGTAGTATTTTTATCTCTTTTCAACAGTATGTATTTTTATATCATTCATTTTATAAATTATTGTTTTATTTACATAAATCATAAAACACTTCTTTCTAATGGCATTTTTAAAGTAGGCTTTGGTACAAACAATTTAAAACAACTGATTTTTTTTGTATTTATTTATTTTTTAATCTAGGTTATGCCTTAATTACCTATATAAAACTTAACCATAATCTATTATAATTAATTGTAAACAAATTTACTTATTCCTAAGATAAGATTAATAACAAAAAATGGAACATAAGAAACACTAAATAAATTTTGTTAAACTAATGCAAATTTGGTTAATTAAACTGTAATTATAACAAATGTTGAAAATTTTATCCATTTTGTTGTAAACATAATTCAACTCTGCTTAAAACACTATGTAGAGTGTTTTCCAACATATTTTTAGAAATTAAATTACATGCCTCAATAATTTTATAAACATGAAAAGAAAGCATATCTGTCTTTTCTTCGAAAGTGAATCTGTCCATAATTATTTTTAATTTAACAGTTTAACACAAAAAACTTTAACAATAAGACAGAAATATGATAAAATCAGTTGTTTTAAATTGTTTGTACCAAAGCCTACTTTAAAAATGCCATTAGAAAGAAGTGTTTTATGATTTATGTACATAAAACAATAATTTTTAAAATGAATGATATAAAAATACATACTGTTGAAAAGAGATAAAAATACTACTTTTAACGATGCCATAGCCACCTATGATTACCATTTAAAAAAATATTTTTTCTTGCCATATCTCATAACAGTTGGCCAAATTTTTTTTATTATTATTTCTCTTTATGGCGTCCTTTGTCTTCTAAAAGTTTTATCTGGAACATTTTTCTCTATTTGTCATCGTTTAAGAATAAAAACGATTTATTAATTTTTACTAATTTCATATTTTTTCTTCTGTCTAGTGACCTATGCACATTTTTGGAAAAACAAATAC
Source organism: Stenolophus ochropezus (assembly GCA_035578165.1). NCBI lineage: Eukaryota > Metazoa > Arthropoda > Insecta > Coleoptera > Carabidae > Stenolophus > Stenolophus ochropezus. Next base: position 2,040,189 of record JAQOWZ010000024.1, on the reverse strand, counting down.
ATCACAGGAATAGCCCCCTGATAAGGCAACTTTTGTCTAATTTAACCGAAGTCGTACCTCTTCTAGTTTAGGAATTCCCTTAAGTGGCCCGAGTTCAGTAGACAGTATATATATATATATATATATATATATATATATATATATATATATATATATATATATATACAGGGTGAGTCTGGGAAGACGCCCCCCCCTTTAACTTTTTTATTATAAGTAATAGAAAAAAATGGCTCTTATAAAAGTTTTATTATTTTACATATACTAGTTGATGGCAGATGTAGATATTTTTTATAAAGCCAGGTTTACAAGATACGACTATCAACTTTTATTTTTCAAATGGCAACCTATAATTATTTTAATAAAATAGAAACCGCCATTTTTTTCTCTTTTCAACGATGTATTAACTTTTATTAATGTATTTGAAAAATTTCGAGAAAAATGAGATATTTAAAAATATTTTAAATAATTATTAAATAAATATTATAGGTGGCTATATGAAAATAAACAAAACGTAACAATGTAAAACAATTAAATTAATGTCAAAAATGTATACATTTGTTTGTTACTTATTTTAACTTATTTTGTAAACAAAAAAAATTCATTTTGAAAAGCTCACGAAGAACGAATTAATTGATATGATTCTAATAATTGGTGAATCGACTTGCATCATAAGAACAGCAAACAGAATTTACCGGGAGCGGTTTCCTAGACATTGGCAACCGAGTTTAAGAACACTAAGAAGGATGTTTACCCGATTTCGAGAAACATAGCCACCTATGATATTTGTTTAAAAATTATTTCTGACATTTCTAAATGATCTCATTTTTCTCGAAATTTTTCAAATACATTAATAAAAGTTAATACATCGTTGAAAAGAGAAAAAAATGGCGGTTTCTACTTTATTAAAATAGTTATAGGTTGTCATTTGAAAAATAAAAGTTGATAGTCGTATCGTGTAAACCTGACTTTATAAAAAATATCTACATCTGCCATCAAATAGTATATGTAAAATAATAAAACTTTTATAAGAGCCATTTTTTTCTATTACTTATAATAAAAAAGTTAAATGGGGGGGCGTCTTCCCAGACTCACCCTGTATATATATATACCGTGAATATTTTTTAACGTGAAACATGGTATTTATCACATGCATAGGTACGACTTGATATTTGATTGACAGCAATTTATATTTGCTTGTCACATTTAAAATGGAACATAGGCAATGAATTTGACATTTGCTTTTTGGGTTATAAAACTTTCTGGCCTAAACCAAGTGCAACAATAAATTTAAAAATCATAAGAAACTTTAGAGATAATGGCAGAATAGTAGAATGATCTGCTAGATCACTGGATTTTACACATTTAGATTCTTTTTATTTGTGACCTTTAAAATCAGAAAATTTAGATCGAATACAAGATACAATTCAAAACATTTCTCAAAATATTACAATAGCCCAACTGTCATCGTATGTAGGTAATTCAAAACTTTTGATTAGCATAATGGACAGGTTTTTATTTTTTTCTTATAATTATTGTTTAATTGTTCTTTATTATACTTACTTATTTATTAGTTGGTTTATTAGTTCTTTATTTTGTAATTTCTTGCAATATTAAAATTTAATACTTCTGTGAGACAAGCAAATATACAAGTCGTAACCATGGATATGATAAATTCCCATGTTTTACATTAAAAAATACTCACGGTATATATTATATACAGGGTGAATACTGAAAACCTTGACATAGGGAAATAACATGGGAAAACAGTTTTTTGCTGTTTCCATCTGTCCCGCTAAATAAAATCGGGTGTACATGGTATTGTTAGTTAGATTACTTAATTTTGCATCTAATAAAACCAAATGTTGTGTAATATGGCCTTTTCTAATTGAAATATTTGATAAAATAAATTGTATTTTGAAGGTTACCCTACATATTTTCGAATAAGAAACGTCTAAAACAAAATGCTCCATAGCCGAGTGGATACGAGGGCTGATTCATAACATAAATAATCTACAAGACCTGGTTCGAGACCACCTCAGCCCTACTTTCTTTTTAATTAAATTATGTTTAAAATATGGAAACAGCAAAAAACTGTTTTCCCATGTTATTTCCCTATGTCAAGGTTTTCAGTATTCACCCTGTATATATATATATATATATATATATATATATATATATATATATATATATATATATATATATTTCCATGGCTCACTGATTTTGAACGAAAATGTTAGATTTTATAATTTAATAAATCTCGTCTTGCAGACGAAATTACATATTTTAAATAACTGTAATCAATACAAATAATATTCCCCAATAAGCATACAAAATTTAAAGTTAATATCTTGCACTGGGGAGATACTATTCATAATTAACTGATTTCCCATGTAAAACTGCCATGTGTCGATCGAGCTGGGACACCCGATATAAAGCGTGGCCCAGTGAAAATTATCAGCGCAATTTTTGGCCACTTAACATTAATTTTGCTAAAAACGGTCGAACACGTCAATTTTAATATAAAGGGGGACACCTAAATGGATTAGTACCAATGGCATAACTTCAACCCAAAAATGGGTGTGGACTGCACCTCAAAAATTTTAAATGGAACAAGGTGTCAAACATGACAGTTTGAAACGCCTTTCAATTCTCTTTTCAACAGCTTTTTTATTTTTCAAATCCGATCATTAGTTCCAGAGAAATAACGTTTAAAACAAATTTTATCAAGTGTTCAAAATAGCCATTAAGTAGGCTAAAACAAATGACAGAAACTAAATAAACAATTCTTTCGACAAGTTGTTTGTAATAAAGAAGTAATTTGTAAGTTGGATTTTTTTTGTGAGGTTATTTGTCTAAAGTTTATGCCACGCTACCCGGATTTTTAGAAGATTTACGGCAACGTACCGTATAGCTCCAAAATTTTGAGCAAAATCTTTATTATTGTATGGAAGTTGGTGGTAGTCATTTTGAACAACTAATAAACTGATACTTCAGTTTCTGTCATTTGTTTAAGCCTACTTGATTGCAGTTTTGCACACATGATAAAATTTGTTTTAAACGATATTTCTCTGGAACTAATGATCATGACCGGATTTGAAAAATGAAAAAACTGTTGAAAAGAGAATTAAAAGGCCTTTCGAACTGTGACATGTTTGACACCCTTTTCCATTTAAAATTTTTAAGGTGCAGTCCACCCCCATTTTAGGGTTGAAGTTATGACATTGGTACTAAGCCATTTAGATATCCCCCTTTATACTAAAATTGACGTGTTCGAGCGATTTTTGCAGAATTGATGTTAAGTAGCCAAAAATTGCGCTGATAATTTTCATTGGGCCACCCTGTATATATATATATATATATATATATATATATACCGGGTGTCCCAGCTCGACCGACACATGGGAGTTTTATATGGGAAATCAGTTAATTATGAATAGTATCTCCCCAGTGCAAGATATTAACTTGAAATTTTGTATGCTTATTGGGGAATATTATTTCTATGGATAACAGTCATTTAAAATATGTAATTTCGTCTGCAAGACGAGATTTATTAAATTATAAAATCTAACATTTTCGTTCAAAATCAGTCAGCCATGGAAATAAAAGAAAATATCTATGTGACAGTTCTGACAGTTAATGACATGCTATTGTAGATATTTATATTTTTGTAATATTGGTATATTATTTAACAAAAAGAAACTAAATTCAACTTAAATAATATTAAAATACAGGGAATAAAAATTAAAATCAGTGATACTTCACTAAACTGTCAGATAAATATTTTCTTTTATTTCCATGGCTGTCTGATTTTGAACGAAAATATCAGATTTTAAATTTAATAAATCTCGCCCTGCAGACGAAATTGCATATTTCGAATAAGTGTGATCCATAGAATTAATATTCCCCAATAAGCATACAAAATTTCAAGTTAATATCTTGCACTGGGGAGATACTATTCATAATTAACTGATTTCCCATGTAAAACTCCCATGTGTCGGTCGAGCTGGGACACCCGGTATATATATATATATATATATATATATATATATATATATATATATATATATATATGTTAATACTTAGTCGTAACACCCGAAAACGGCAGATAGAACTCATTGAAACAAACATCTTTTCTTAGTTAATTTTTTTATTTGGAGCCCCATTTCATAATTATTAGCGTTCTTTTATATTTTAAAAAAATCGGCATTACTCTCTTATTATAACGAATATTTAAAAAATACAAAAATTTTAGTATTTGCATCGGTTCTCTAAAACATTTGTATTAACAATTATTTTCTATTTTATCAAATAACAAAATGGCGGCCGATCAAAAATTTCAAAAACAAGATATATTTAAAACTAGTCGAGCGATTTTTGAAAATAAAACATTAATATATATATATATATATATATATATATATATATATATATATATATATATACCGGGTGTCCCAGCTCGACCGACACATGGGAGTTTTACATGGGAAATAAGTTAATTTTGATTAGTATCTCCCCAGTGCAAGATATTGAAATTTTGTATGCTTATCGGAGAATATTATTTCTACGGATCACACTTATTTGAAATATGCAATTTCGTCTGCAGGGCGAGATTTATTAAATTCAAAATTTAATATTTTCGTTCAAAATCAGACAGCCATGGAAATAAAAGAAAATATTTATCTGACAGTTTAGTGAAGTATCACTGATTTTAATTCTTATTCCCTGTATTTTAACATTATTTAAGTAGAATTTACTTTCTTTTTGTTAAATAATATGCCAATATTACAAAAATATAAATATGTACAATGGCATGTCATTAACTGTCAGAACTGTCACATACATATTTTCTTTTATTTCCATGGCTGATTGATTTTGAACGAAAATGTTAGATTTTATAATTTAATAAATCTCGTCTTGCGGACGAAATTACATATTTCAAATAACTGTAATCCATAGAAATAATATTCCCCAATAAGCACACAAAATTTCAAGTTAAGATCTTGCACTGGGGAGATACTATTCATAATTAACTGATTTCCTATGTAAATCTCTCATGTATCGGTCGAGCTGGGACACCCGGTATATATATATATATATATATATATATATATATATATATATATATATATACCGGGTGTCCCAGCTCGACCGACACATGAGAGATTTAAATAGGAAATAAGTAAATTATGAATAGTATCTCGCGAGTGCAAGATATTGAAATTTTGTATGTTTATTAGGGAATATTATTTCTATGGATTAAAGTTATTTGAAATATGTAATTTCGTCTGCAAGACGAGATTTATTAAATTATAAAATCTAACATTTTCGTTTAAAATCAGTCAGCCATGGAAATAAAAGAAAATATCTATGTGAGAGTTCTGACAGTTAATGACATGCCATTGTAGATATTTATATTTTTGTAATATTGGTATATTATTTAATAAAAATAAACTAAATTCAACTTAAATAATATTAAAATACAGGGAATAAGAATTAAAATCAGTTATACTTCACTAAACAGTCAGATAAATATTTTCTTTTATTTCCATGGCTGTCTGATTTAGAACGAAAATATTAGATTTAAAATTTAATAAATCTCGCCCTGCAGACAAAATTGCATATTTTAAATAAGTGTGATTCATAGAATTAATATTCTCCGATAAGTATACAAAATTTCAAGTTTATATCTTGAACTGGGGAGATACTAGTCTTAATTAACTGATGATAAAAACTCCCATGTGTCGGTCGAGCTGGGACACTCGGTATATATATATAAGAAAAGCAGATATCTACCTATTGATTTCAGACCTCAGGACACAAAAAAATCGGGCGTACTTATTTATTAATATCAATTCTTATTTGCACAACTTCAGTAAATTACATCCAATTGTAATTATGTGTGTAACTGAAACTCAAATTACTGACTTACAGACGATTACATTTCAGAAACCTCAAAACCAATGATACGATTGCAGGGCCGTAACCAGAAATAATTTTCAGGGGGGGGTTTTAAATTTTAAAAATTGTGTTACTTATATTATATTTTATTGAATATTTAACTTAGTACAAAATAAATTCTACTATCTTTTTCAACTGCAAATTGATCAATTATTTCTTCAGGATCTAAGTAGATATCTCTATGGATGCTCATAAGAGCCAAACCGGATAAAATTTCGGGGGGTGGGGGGGTTTGAACCCCGAACCCCCCCCCCCCCCCCGGGTACAGCCTTCTACGATTGTAACTTTTAGTAAAAATTGATAATCCAGCAATATAGATTATTCTGCTAATTTTCTGGAAATATTTCGTACAAAACTTAAAAATGTGCATAATTTTTTATATCCTACCGTATATAGCCGAGATTATGTGTTGGCCACAGATTATTTTTGTAAAATTATTTTTTTTACAATAGCTGTTATGACCTCTAATTAAACACACCATTTAGTTTATACCATGAGTATTTTTTAGCGTGAAATACGGGGTTTATCATACTCATGGTTACGACTTGACAGCAATGTATACTTCCTTGTCTCAATTAAAATGAAACATAAGGAACAAATTTTAAATTTGCTTTTTGAGTAACTTCAGAGGAAATAGAAGTACAGTAGAATAGTCTGCTAAATCACTCGATTTTACATATGTAGGTTGTTTTTATTGGTGACCTTTAAAATCAGAAGTTTGTTTGTAAATTTTCAAAATTTAGATCAATTTAATGTTCAAATTCAAAACATTTCTAAAAAAATATAAATGTCCTAATGTCATCGTATGTATTTCAAAAGATAATGGATGGATTTTTGAAAATGTATTGTAATTATTCTATAATTATTCATTATTACACTTGTTTGTTGGTTACCTCTTTATTTTGTAATTTCTTACAATATTAAAGTTTAATATTTCTGGAAAATTCATTCTCTATGTTTTATTTTAAATGAGACAAGCAAGTATACACTGCTGTAAAACAAATATCAAGTTGTCACCATGTATATGATAAATCCCCTTGTTTCACGTTAAAAAATATTCACAATATGTTAAATTTACTTTCACTACATTATTATGTAGAATAGATAGCGGATTAATTAATGATGGATGTTCATAATGTGTGGGTGTTTTGAGCGGAGTCGAATTAATACAAGTGAAACTGATACGGCACAGAGGCGATATCTCAAATCCGTACCGGGCAATGGTCAGTGGTTTAAACTCCGTAACGTGTAATTTATTATAGTAAACGATATTTATTGATGAGCCTGTATCAGGATTGGGATTTGCTGCTATTAATTATAACTAATAGTTGGTATTCTGCTTGGAATATATTAGGATTTATTAGATATGACGGCCAATGGAAATTTATTGCCATATGTAGATAACCAAGCTACAGAATGGGTTATAGAATTATAGACTACGAAGGATTATTTTAATGAATGATTAATCATTGTGTGATTGTTTTAAACAGACTTAATCCCACCTAATATTATAATGAAATATTACTACATCACTTGTTGATATTTTTTTTCTCGTATGATAAATATTTGTCGTTACCTATCTGCACATTGGCATAAGAAATAAATATATAAATACTCAAACAAATTATGATTTCCATATATTATAAGAATATGCCTCATTAAGAGTTTGATTCATGAAGGGATTATTTGTTTTCCTATATCTGTGTATGTCGTATTGTTTTTTAAAAACAAAAAATTATAGGTCGTTAAACAAGGCCAGATTTAGAATTTTGAGGCCCCAAATTCTAATTTTAATGAAACTTGATAGCCATTCTTGGTTTAGTATTTTTTTATGACTACGCTCTATTGCATTGGTGGAGACCCTCAACAAGTGAAGGTCCAGTGGCCATGGCCTCGCTGGCCCCTTGCTAAATGCGGCCCTGTAATTAAATAATGGCAGAAGTAGTAGATAATCCCACTTTCCGTGTGGTCGGATAGTGACAGTGCGATACGGATACGGAATTTTTTTAACAATAAACTAGGAAATGTCATTATTTGTCGGAAGTTATTATTAGAACCTGTAATAATATTTGTTTTTACATTTATTTGTTTTTAGAATCTAAAATGAATTTCAAGTGTTTCATATAATGATATAGATAATCTGTCAAATCTATATCTGTAGATTTAAAAGCAATTACTTAAACTCTGTAGATACAAGACTGGAGACGAAATAGTCCTTATCATATTTGTTAAAGAATAAACATAAAAATCTCATTAACCGACGGAAGAATTTGAGTTCATATTTTGTAAGGATTTTTGGAATTTGATAATAATTTGTGATAAAGATTAATGTAGGTATAGAAGGTATTTTCGTTTAATAGAAATTATTCATTGACAACTACTGCACGCGTACGGTACAAGAAACACCGATCTTCAGGTAAGAGTATCGATAGATATTTTCATTTATTAATAGTTGCTAAAATTTTATTTATTGTTGAGTAGGTATGGATTTTTCAAAGCTGACTAAGAAATGACAATTGATCGACCATAAACCCCGAAAGAAGCTAACAGAGTTAGAATTTGATAAACAATATCGTTTAATTAATATTAAATCTATTACCACAGGATTTGGTAAAAAAGTATTTGCGGGGTGCGAAGAATTTGTAACATAACTTCCCTGCCAATTTGACGAGAATGTTGTTAAATTGTAATTTATAAATATAAATAAACGTACCTATTTATATATTTTTGTATAAATATACTAACATAATAATAAATATCTAGTAAAATTTTAGTATTATTTCGGTTTATTTACAGACAACATTTATTCAGACCGTGGAAAATCGTACTTTATTAAAACATTTTTAAATAATATTAGTGAAATGAGAGAAAATTATTCAATACACTCAATAGTGTAGAATTTGTTGATGGACTGCTTGATAATGACAATATCCTTAGTTACTTATTATAGATAATTAAATTTCTCAAGCAGATCAGATAGTTGTAGATATAGTTACAAAATGATTTCATCATAAAAATTTGTCACTTTTTTTTATTCATAATATATTTTATCAAGGAAATGGACAGCGAGACATATTTTTGAACAAAGCACAAAAATTGCATCTGTCACGTCAGATATTTGTAGAAAATATAAATTTTTTACAAAAAGCCTATTGGGACGCAACTTCAGAACCACATGGTTATTTAATTTTTGATATAAAACATAATACACCTGATTGATTTTTGGACGTCACGTCATGGGATTACATTTATTTCCCAAAAGAAAATATAAATACAACAGCACACATTTACCCGCAATTATTTCGTAACAATGAGTATGTAACTACCTAAACCATCTCTGTTACCAAATGTAATATTTTATTCCATTACAACCACAAATTTACCTACCTTGGCAGCAGGGGTTAGACTTTATTTTCAATTCTGACCGAGCGATGTCAAATCGATAAGAAAAGTAAATAAGAATTTTAATTTAAAACTAAATGTAATTTAAAAAATAGTAAAAATGCATAAATAAGATAATAAAATACAATAATAATACTAATACAATTGTTACGCTTGTATAACATGTGTTATATGTGCTACACTGTTACGCAATATTACTTTAACAATAAAAATGGTAAAAATATACAAAATATGAAAACCTACCTTCAGTAGATTCTAGCACTGAAAGAAGTCTACCTGGGACGATTCTTGTTCACGAGGAATCGGACTAGCCGCGCCCGAATACTTCATAAGATGCATCGCGCGTTGTTTAGATAAAGTACAGTCGTACAATCAAATACTAAATATAAAATGATAACACATTTACGATCATTACAAGTAAAACAGTAATAAACTACGCAGAATATCTGCGAGCGCTGCATATATTTAAATCAAAGAACAGATTAATGTTATTAAAAAAACTCTGATTGTAAATAAGACACCTGCGGCGACGGTTGCTAATAGCAAGAAGAAAGATGCAAAGAAAATATCCGATGAATACAAAGTAAAGGAGAAAAATAATACAAATAATAATATGAGATTTAATACAAATAATGAATTCTCTAAAATTAAATAATAAAAAAAGTAAGTAACAACAATAAATCTAAATTCTCACTAATCGGTTCCGCTACGAACTTTGGTAGTATTAAAACAGCACCTAAACAGCGTTCTTATATGTTTCACAAATCGAATCAGGCACAAAGGCTGTAGACATCGAGATGTGTTTAAAACGATATTTTTCTGAAGTCAACTGTACGGATCATCCGTCCAAATATCCTGAATACTACTCTTCCTTCAAAGTAGTTATCGATCTACAAAATCTCAACTCAGCCATGGATCCCAAGAAGTGGCCTGAAGGAGCATACATCACGAGATTTTTTCACCCAAGCAACAAAGGACCCAAGAATGAGTAGCAGGAAAAATGTGTGATGCATCAAAGAGTGTAAGTCAGCTGATGTCCAACAATCACCACCAACTGCGCCAGAGATATTAACTGTGATATAATATATTCATCAACAAATTGCTCAGATTTTGATATTTTATCTCTTAATTATCAATCACTGACGCCAACTAAAGTAGACATATTTCTATCTGAATATATGGCTCAAAATAACTGTCTGAAATTTCTCTGTCTAACGGATCTCTGGCGCAATGATATTTCAATTAAAGATATACAGTTCCAAAATTTTACTTTAGGTGCTTTTCACAATAGAAATAAATATACAGGTGGGGGAGTTGGTATTTGGTACCACGAAAGCCTTTCTGCCACTACTATAGACTTAAGTAATTTTTGCTGTGATAAATTAATTGAAATATGTAGTATTGTACATGAACCAAATACTAATACTTCATATGATAAACCAACTTTAATTCTTTCTTGCTATAAATCCCTCAAGGGATTTTAACACATTTTATCATACTTTAATATCTGTTCTAGAATATTTATTCAAACCAAACATAAATTTTATATTGACGGGTGATTTCAATCTTGATCCTACTAGAGATGAGAGAAACTTTGAGATGCTGAAGACCACTCTATTATCCTTTAATTTAAGAAGTTTAATAAATACACCCACAAGAGGTAAAAATACCCTAGATCACATTTTCACTTATCTTTTATCAAATAATTTTAAAACTGAAACTAATATTTTATCATATCACAGAACTATTTTCTACCAGTCGAAATTAAACCTCAATTCACCTTCAAATATGGCCGGTATGAAGCGCAGATCTTTCAGTCCAAATAATATTATAAATTTTGCAAATTTACTTGAAATTACTGACTGGAGCCAACTCTTCAATGAATCTGAATAATGCAGCTTTTAATATTTTTTATGAAAAGTTTCTATCTCTATTTAACCATTGTTTCCCTTACACATTTTTTAGTAGCGCTTCTCGATCAAAAAGCCGGGTAACAAAGGATATAATTCAATCAAGCTTAAATTTAAAATCATTTTATATTCTACAAAAACATTATCCATTAATAAGAAAAAAATATGAACATACATAAAAAGCACATAAGAAACTGGTCAATAGCACAAAAAGAATTTTTTTTCATAATAATATTACTGAGTCAAGTAATTCAACGAAAAGTCTATGGTCCTTTATAAATCAGTCTGATTTGAGCAATGGGGGCAATAACTTAAAACTCAAAATTGATAACAAACATATCGAAGATCCAAAAATAATAGCCAACAAATTTAACAACCATTTTAAACAAGCACCTTACAACACTTTAACGATGATACCAAACGATAAAAATCCATTAGATAACACCATTAAAAGGGTTGCTAATAGCTTATTTTTAACACCTTTCATCGAATCAGCAACTTTAGCTTTACTAAATTCTAAACTATAAAATAAAACATCTTCGGGACCAGATGAGGTTCCAAGTTTCTTAGTCAAAAGAATACTAAATACAATTATAAATCGTCTCACGTTTTTAATAAATCTATCTTTCAGCTGCGGTGCCTTCCCCGAGAGCCTCAAACAAAGTAAAATCACTCCAATATTTGAAAAAGGAAAAAAGACAACATAAATAATTTTAGGCCGGTAGCCCAAACTTCTGTCTTCTTGAAAATATATGAGTATTGTTTCATGAATCGACGGGAATAATTCATTAATAAATATAACACCCTTAACCAAATTCAGTATGGCTTCAGGTCCAAAACATCAACAACAAATTCCATTCAGGCTTTACATAACAAAATTGTTTTTGATAATGAAGATAATAAAATTGTCTTAGAAATTTTTTGTGACATTTCTAAAGCTTTTGATTTCTTAAATCATAAAGAGCTCGTAGATAAATTAAATCTCTACGGCATTCGCGGTTTAACTTATAATTGGATTAACAGTTTTTTGAGTAACCGTACACAATTTTTATCCTTAAAATATAAAAATGAGAATAACACTTTTGCTTATGTAAACTCTGATAATTTGCAAATAAATATTGGCACACCGCAAGGTTCAGTTTTAGCTCCGATACTATTCTTATTATTTGAGAATGATTTGCCTGAGGCTGTCGGGGAAAGAACCACAGTGATTCAGTATGCTGACGATATATCCTTGATAATTTCAGGCTCCAATGAAAACGAAGTGCAACGTCTGTGCGAATCTAGCATGAAATCACTTTCGCAATGGTTTAACACAAATAATCTCTTTCTTAACGGATCTAAAACCATATTTATGCAATTTGAGAATTGGAAAACTAGACAGGATATTGATTTTGATATACAGGTAAATGGTCAAATTGTTAAAAAATCTGTAAAATTCATTTGCCTTGGACAAACCCTTGATGAACTGGGTACCTGGAGACCTCACTGCGAGGTAATTATAACATCTGTAAATAGGTCATGTTATCTGCTTTGATATTTGAAAAACTACCTCAATATCACTTAGCTAAAAATTGCCTACTTTGCATTAACTGAATCTCGGTTAAGATACGCAGTTACATTATGAGGAGCTTCCGCGTGGGCATCTCAAGTCTTTATTGCTCAGAAACAGGCTATTCGTTGTATTGCAGGCGTCAGTTGTTCATCTACTTGTAGACAACTATTTTCTTCATATAATATACTAACACTGCCGAGTATATTCATACTTGAAACATGTCTTTTTATTTTTAAATACAAAACTAATTATGTCCGAAACAATAATGTTCATTCCCTCGATACCCGTAACAAAGAAAAATTCAGAATTCCATACTGCAGAATAAATTTAAGAAATAAGAGTCCTAATATTATTGGCCTAAAATATTCAACTCTCTACCGGTACATATATCTGTAATTAATAATAATAATAATAATAATAATAATAATAATAATATTTATTGGTTACAAAGTTGTTACACCTTTTTTTACTAATTACAAAATACAAATATAAATAAATACATTTTATCATATAGTACCTATAAATACTGTGAATGAAATGTACACATAATAAATTTTAAAAAGTCAACATAAAATATTTCTCCAAACATAAACCAAAATCAAGGCGGAATTAAGAACTCAAACATCAAAATCCAAAAACCAAAAACCCTAAAACCTGAAAACCAACTTAGCTATTGATCCCAGAAGTTGCAAAACGAAAAATACAAATTATTAAATTATCTATCTATTATCTACAGAGCTATTAAATAATAAAGAATGACTAATGATATATTCTGCTTATGTTATAGGCATAATGTTAAATTTTAAAATTTACTCCTTCGTGCAGAAGCTTCTCAGTCTTAAGGAGGAGATCGTGTAGTAAAATAGAGCATTGATTTTTTCTTTAGATAAGTTTTGAAGTAAACAAAAATAATTGTCATAATTAAGTTTAGTACCATTATATTTATCTAAATACTTATTCCTCAGAGGAGCATAAATTGGACATTCCACAAAGAAATGCTAAAGATTTTCAAGTTTAGCTAAATTACAAATAGTACACGTATTGGTAGCATCAAGTGAATATTTGATGTTTTTATAAACAATTTTCATCCCTTGTTCTGTCGTACCTGACTTATAATTTGTTGTTTTAGTAATATTAAACTTAGTTTTAAGTAATGTTCTAGTTCATAATTATTCTTAATATGTTTGTTATGTGGATTATAATTTGTTTCTTTACATTTATGTAAATCTAGTGTGCGCAATTTTAATGCATACATATCAGTTATATTAGTTATGTTGTTTAAGCTAATATTTTGTGAGTTCCATGGTTCAAATAAGAAATAAAAAAATTCTTACTTGAGTAGCCCAATTATAATAAGTTTTATTTATTTGTGAATTGTCAAGCTGTACAAGACGGTTATAAATGAGTTTAGGATATCGGTAATCTGATAGGTCAAGAAGTTTTTTCCCCTATGTTAAAGTTTTCTTCCAAATATACACAGATATGTGATCCAAACTAATTTCAGAGCGAACCATGTAATTTGGAGTGTTTCTTAGACAAAATAGTATGTTTTTAACAAATTGTAATTGACCTTTTTCCACCATGTCACAATAACGTAAGCCCCAAATTTCCGTGGCATACAGCAATGATGCGTTCACCACTGATTTTAAAAGTTAAACTTTTTCTATCCAAGTGTTTGACTTGGCCTTTACCAATATATTTCTTACTTTATGTGATGCTACGACTGTTTTCTTAATATTAGATTTTGCTGCCTCATAAAACAACACAAAGGATGAAAATAATGTACCTAAATAATTATATTTGTTCACTAATTCTAATTCTTTCCCTTCATATTTAAATTTAGGATTTTTCTTTTTATTACCATTGTGAAACATTAGTATTTTTGTTTTATCTGTGTTAACTGTTAAAGAATTTTCTTTACAGTAATTTTCGAGTACTATTAGCTTATGTTGAACATCTATTGGAGAATCTGCTAATACCACTAAATTGTCGGCATACGCCAAAATTAGTATGTCGTTAAGCCTATAAATATTTAAGCCATTACACTTATGATGACGGAAATAATTTTATATATCATTAATAAAGAAAGAAAAATTATAGGGCTCAAAATTTCCCCTTGTAAAATACCTTTGTTGCTATCAATTTTTTCGTTTAGACCGCTATTTGATTTGACTCTTACGCTTGCATTTTTGTATAAATTATAAATAATTCGAATGAATTTTGTACTAATACCTAAATCCTAAAATCAACAAATATTGCATATATCGAACGACTTTTTAAACGTAATTGAATCTGTATAATTCCCATAAATGAATAGATGTTATTTATAATTCCCCTGTTTTTTCCGAAATCCCATTTGAAATTCGTTTAAAATTACATTTTCTTCTATCCATGGCTGTAATCTATTATATGACATTGTCGTAAAAATTTTGCACTACTAATGCAATACTTCTGTAATTATTAGGGTCATTTTTATCCCCTTTTTTGTGTAACATATACATATTTGCATCAGACCATGATTTTGGGGAATTTCCGTTGCTATTATGACATTAAACATATTTCAAATGTAATGTTCCCCAATAAACATGGTTACGTTGGAAAAACGTTGAATATAATCTTAACCGCACGTTTAAATAAAATTTATTTTGAACGTAAAATCAACGCAAATAAGTTCCACGTTTCAACGTTATTGCTAACTAAATTTTATACGTTTTTATAAAATATATTTAAATGTTTATTTAACTTTATATTTTAACGCAAACAAAACTATAAATTGATGCGCAGATACGTAATAAAGTTATGGTTGTTAAAATAACGTTGAAATGTTACTTAAGACATTATGTTAAAATGTACAGATTTATAAACGTTAAATCTTAAGAAAAAAGTTCCACGATTCAACGTTAGACCTAACCAAATTTGAAACGTAAATGTAGTAGTATATTGCAATGTTTATTTAACTATATATTCCAACGCAAAAACAACTATTAATTTACACGTGAATAATTAGTTAATATATTTATGCTAAGAAGACGTTGAAAATTTACTCTAAAATACCTTAAAGATTCGACCTTCGGGTCTCGACTTCCCAAACAACATTCTCGACCTAAAAACTGTCACTTACAGTTCACGGTACGTAATATACTATTTCCGAAATCGTAAAATTAATTGCACATTACTCAAAGCTAATATTTTTGTGCCACTAGATTGAGAAGTTCCTAATAATCTGTAAATTTTAATTTCCTTTAAATTTATTTTTTTAAAACTTACCTCTAGGTACCTTTTCGAATTTATTTGAAAAAAAGGTATATTACAGATTTAACTAAAGCAAGTTAATAATATTTTTTTATAGTTATTATTAACTATTTCTGTTAAATTTATACACTTGGGTATGGATTGGTAAAACTAAGAGAGAAATATTCTGCTAGAATCAACTCTTCAACGTTTTTATTTCATATATTTAACATATTTACATGGCACACAATACAATGTCAAGTTGTCACTCAAAAATTGTTCTAATGTTTTTACAATGACAGTATGCATATAAATTTTACATCAATGTATCAGAGAAAAACTAAATTAAACATATTTTACTTAACACTCCCACTTTTAATTTACTTTTTCTAGTAACTAATACTTGAACAAATGGACAACATATTACAATTAGCATTAAATTTTTCACGCGACAATGGTTTTGTTAAAATGTCTGCTAACTGCTCGTTAGATGGTACATACACTGTTTCAATATCACCATTTTGAACTAGCTGCCGAATGTAATGATACTTTACATCTATATGTTTTGTCAACTTATGATGCTGCGTATTTTTTACAAGATTCAGAGCACTTTGATTATCAATAAGTAACTTTGTTGGTGATGTTGCTCTTCCTTCTGTCTCGTTTAGGAACGCCCTCAGCCACATGGTTTCTTGCGCTGCGCTGGATGCTGCAACATATTCTGCTTCGGTGGTTGATCGTGCCACACACTTTTGTCTTTGTGAACACCATGTTACAAGTCCGTTGGCAAGCACGCTAACGTACCCTGTTGTTGACCTTCTTGTATCTTGGTCGCCTGCGAAGTCTGCGTCACTGTAGACCTTCAACTCGGTAGACTGTCCACTGTAGAGTATACCGACATCTCTATTTCCTTATAGATACCTTAATATTCTTTTTACTGCTATCCAGTGAGATTTACTAGGATTGTTTAAGTATCTACTGACTTGTCCCACTGCATACATTATGTCGAGACGAGACACAACTGCAGCAAACATCAGACTTCCAACTGCTTCGCAGTATGGAATTTTTGTTTCTTCTGTATTTTCATACTCCTGAATATCTTGGTTACTTGATAATATAATAGTTGGATCTGCTGGAACTGCATTGGGTCTGCAGTTGTTCATGTTAAATTTCTCCAGCACTCTGTTAATATAGCTCTTCTGACTAATAAATATGGTTTTCTCTTGTCTGTTTCGTTTTATTTCCAGCCCAACGAAACACTCTGGATTGCTGACTTTGATTTCTACCATCGTATCCAGTTCTTTCAAAATTTTCCGAATAACTTCACCACTTTCTGACATGACGAGTCCATCGTCGACGTAAAGAGCGAAATAGACCACAACATCATCATAGATTGCCTTGTAGACACTTCTGTCGGATTCAAGTTGTGTGAAGTTGAAGTTATTGAGAAATTTCTTAAACTTCTCGTTCCAACTACGAGGAGCCTGTTTCAAGCCATACAAACTTTTATTTAATTTGCATACTAAATCTGGATTGTTGCTGGTAAATCCTTCCGGCTGGCTCATAAATAAATTCTCTTCAAGGTCGCCATGGAGAAATGCCGTTTTTACATCAAACTGCTGCATCTCCTAGTCGTTGACTGCTGCTAAAGCTAAAAGTAGACGAATAGAGTCATACCTGACTACCGGTGAAAAGGTCTCTCCGTAGTCTATGCCCTTCTTCTGAGTAAAGCCTTTAGCACACAACCTTGCTTTGTAGCGTTCAACTGATCCATCTATACGCCTTTTGATTTTGAACACCCACTTGCAGCCAATAGCTCTTCGATTTTCTGGTAGTGGTTGCAGAGTCCACGTATTATTAGCTTTGAGTGACTCTATTTCTTCGTTCATTGCTTGTCGCCATTGTTTCGCATCTTTTCGGGCTATCGCTTCATCAAAGGTGTGTGGTTCTTCGTTGACTATCGCTGAACATGCGACATCACACTCTTCATCAATATACCGGAATGGTCGACGAATTTTACTTCTGTCACGTAACTGTCGCCCATTTACTGCCTGATTTCTTTCTTCGTTTTCGCCACTGGCCTGGTCAGCTGAAGCGTTCTCGATGACTTCGTCACCGTCTTGTATTTCTTGCTGCTTCTCTGCTTCCAATGGTTCAGTTTTTAAATAACCGATGAATGTGTCTTTAACATCATTGTTGTGAATCTCTTTGTATTGCGTGTTTTCATTGAAGTTTACGTCATGCGTTACTACTATTTTCCCAGTATTCAGATCAACCAAACGATAGTTAACGCTGTCGTTATCATAGCCAGTCAGAACCATTTTCTTTGCCTTAGAGTCAAACTTTGTTCTGAATTGTTTTGGGACATGAACGTAACCCTCACAGCCAAACTTACACATGTGCTTCAAATCAACAGTTTTCCCGGTCCATAGTTCGTGCGGTATCTTCTTATCGAGACTGCGTGGCTTCCGATTCTAAATGTAGACACTTGTATTGACTGCTTCTGCCCAAAATTCTGGTTTAAGATTTGCTGCAATCAACATCGTTCTGGCATTTTCAACGATAGAACGGTTTTCTCTTTCGATTCTTCCGTTTGCGCCGCTGTATAAGGTGCAGTAAACTCTTGAATTATACCACTGTCTTTATATAACCGTGCGAACTGTTCATTCCGAAATTCGAGACCATTGTCACTCCGGACACGTTTAATTTTATTTGACGTTTGATTTTCCACTAACTTTTTATACTCCAGGAACTTCGCGTACGTGTCACTTTTATGTTTAATAAAGTATACTGACCGATACGAAGTACAGTCATTCTTGAATAACAAGAAATAATTCGCACCACCGATCGATGGATGTGTCATCTTTCCACACAAATCCATACGCACGAATTCGCCTGGTTTCGCTGCCCTTTCTTGTGCGTTCTTTTGAAACGGCCGTCGATGAAGTTTTCCAAATTGACATATTTCACAAAATAATCCGTCAATATTGTTTATTTTCAGTCCAGGAACAAGTACATTGTCTGCCATTTCCTTCAGTATATGGTAGCTAATGTGCCCCATTCTCTCGTGCCATAATCTAGCTGAGTCTCCCAGTGTTGCGTTAGCCACCTCCTGTATTGTTTTCAGTTTAAATAACATTTTGTAACACTGGTTTCGCTGTCTGACACCAACAGCAATTACTTGTGAACTGCGAACTTCCAATTTGTCATTAACAAACAACACTTTTAAATTTTTGCTTGTTAGCATGCCGATTGACAGTAAATTTTTCTTTAACTCTGGGACAAATAGTACATTTTCGAGGATTCTTGGCTCCCAATTACCATTCACCAATGCTTGTAAGCGAACTGAACCGCACCCTTCGACTTTCAAGCGTGAATTGTCACCTATTTGCACCCAACTGTCATCTGTATATTTTTTAAAAATCGTGAACCACTCTCGCCGATGGGACATATGCTTGGAAGCTGCACTATCCGCTAACCAATCTTCTTCACTGTTTGTAGCAGACAGATTTTTAGTCTCAATACATAGTGCTATATCATGTCTCTCATCACTGAGTTGTTTCTGTTTTGTTAATCTTGCTCGACACTCTGATTTGTAGTGTCCCTTTTTCTTGCAATACAAACACTCAATATGTCGTTTGTCCTTAACACCGTTTTGCGACTCATTCTTCTTATTACTGTTTTTAGGTGCTGATGATGCAAATCGTTTGCTTCTGATATTTACTGCCGCATACGCTGTTGCTATATCTTCTGATTGCGTCAACCTTAGTTCCTCTTTCAATAGTCGTGCTGTTAGATTATCGAAAGTTTGCTTGGTTTCGTCATATAAGTCCCAAGCTGTTACAAAAGCATTGTATTTATACGGTAAACCTCCAAGCAGTTTTGCCATCTTGTCAACGTCTTTTACCGGTTCGCCAACGTTTGCTAGCGCCTGCGCCAACTCTTCCACTTTGCTTATATGTTGCGCGATCGAGTCTGATTCCGCCATGTTATAACTAAAAAATTGTTGTTTCAGAGCGATTTTATTCACTGACGATCTTTGTTCGTGTATTGTTTTCAGACGAGCCCACATCTCCGGAGCTGTCTTACATGTTACAACCGTCTGGAGTTGCTCTAATTCCATCCCTGATGAAATAAGTAGCATTGCTTTCGCGTTCAAGGTATCCCATGCTGCCCTCCCTGCCGCATCAATTGCCGCTGGACATGCCGTGTTACCGTTTATTAAATCTTTCATACCTGGCTCTGCCTGAAAGATTATTTCAAGTTGATACTTCCATAATTGAAAGTTTTTCCCGTTGAACTTCTGCAGATGAAATTGCTTGAGGATGTCCATGATTCCTGAGCTGCACGTAACTACTTATTCTTTCGTAAATTCCTGCGCGCTTCTACCACCACTTGACAACACTCGTATGAAATCTTTATTCTTTCTTTCTTTTGTCAATTAATTCCCAATCGCGACACTGGGCCCATAACCTGTTAAATTTAAACACTTGGGTATGGATTGGGAAAACTGAGAGAGAAATATTCTGCTAGAATCAACTCTTCAACGTTTTTATTTCATATATTCAACATATTTACATGGCACACAATACAATGTCAAGTTGTCACTCAAAAATTGTTCTAATGTTTTTACAATGACACTATGCATATAAATTTTACATCAATGTATCAGAGAAAAACTAAATTAAACATATTTTACTTAACAATGTCTATCTATAAGTACAGTAAAACAAAATATGTAAGCTCTTACTAATGTACAAATGTTCTACGAATTTCGGACAAAATCTTTTTGCGTTATAACCAATACCTACCCGAGTACGTAGCATGATTTCGAGTTCAACTTTCTGAAGGCTTTAACAAGTGCTATCATAAATAATCATTGCACGAGTATTATTTGGCAATGCGTCAAATGATACTAAGCTTTCTTTTACCTTATAATTCCTACTGTACCAGTTGTATAGCCTTGTTCATTCCTTCTTATTTTGTTTAAATGTTAAACTTTGTAATCAACAAAGGTTTAGCATGGATTAATTAAATAAATGTAATCAACAGTAGTCATATTTTCCAGAATGTATATTAAATAAATGTAAGAATTACAATCAGTCTGTATAATAGTTAATTATTTGAAAATATTATTACCTAAAGAATAAACAAGAGTAAACCTAGCATTATTTGAAAGGAGAACAATATTTGTAAAAAAATTCTTCTCAAAATCACAATTATGTACGCAAATTAAGAGAGAAACATTGAATAGTTTATTTAATATCTGAAATAAATAATATTTATTAAAATATGAACAAAATATAAAATCAATTTCATAAATACCATGTAGGAAAAAATAACAACAGTGCTTAAAGAATAATATTATCCATAAAGAAAACGTTATATTTTCTTGGTGGTCGTTCCTAAATCGTAAATTCATCACCTTCTCATTGGGAAATTATTATTGAGTCACACTACATAATTGAATATTTGAAACGAATATTATTAAACAAAAAATGAAAGAAAATATAAAATAATAAAATTTTCAGAAATACCATGCAGAAATTAGAACGTAAAAGTGGCACGAGAATTAAAATAAAGAAAAATATTATCCATGAAAGAAATTAAAATTAAGAAAAATATTATCCATTAGAGCAATAGGTGTATTTTTTTAATCATGCCTTATTGAAAACGTTGGCAATTAGTATTTCAAGGTATTTCTTTTTTATTCTTGCTGGCCATTCTCAATTTGGCAAATTTTAGCCAATCTTTTATATAATTAGCGATTTTTAAATCATCGCCTTCTCCTTGTGGGAAACTTTTTTTCACAGCATCTGTAATATGACAAAAATATA
Organism: Stenolophus ochropezus; assembly: GCA_035578165.1. Lineage (NCBI taxonomy): Eukaryota > Metazoa > Arthropoda > Insecta > Coleoptera > Carabidae > Stenolophus > Stenolophus ochropezus. The sequence continues at coordinate 2,018,296 of JAQOWZ010000024.1, read as the reverse complement.
AATAAGTACTTAATAATTAAAAACAAGATATTTTTAAACTAATTATACGCAAAATAGAAATTAAAAATCTGCAGTAAACATAGTTTGTATAGATAGTAAATCCTTAAGATCTGTAGCGATACCGCGATACAAATATTAGTCTGTCATATTCAACTTTCTTGGTATCAATACTTATAACTTCAAACTTTTTAGTTTATGTGTTTGTCTCAGTTTCAGGCGTTAAAAATGTTTTTAATCATGTCTGCAGAAAGCAGTTTTCTGATATTATTTATTAAATTACTACAAATTATATGTATTTCTCATAAATAGGTTTCAGTTTGATTACTGTGTAGCTAATATTTGTATCCCCTCATATATCAATACAGATCTGAACATTTACGGGGGCCTGAAGTTATTTTCACTGGTTATTTGATTAATAATTTTTAGATGATATTTCAAGTTCTAAATATTTACTGTGGGTACATTTTTTTCTTTAGAACGTAGATGATAGAGAATATACACATATGAGATGTATAACTTTTAAAAAATGTAAATAATGTTCTTACCAAAAATAACAATTTTTAAAGTAGTTTTTTCAAATGAGAGTTTGTCTCTTCCTTTTCAGTTGTACAATACTGCAACTTCGTTCATTAAAACATATTCCAAAATTCTACGAGTTAAAGTTTCTACAGTAACTCCACCAATAGCTGACAACCTGTTAGTCTAAAATAAGAAAACAATTCAGTAGCAATTATTATTCTAATACAAATATATTGTTCCTCACCATATACGTTCTACAATTAATATCATCTAACATAGTATTTAATTTCAACATATCTTCCTGTAATTTTAATGGCATGTCGGGTAACTCTACCGGTTTTTGCAAATCTATTGAGTTACTATTAATACGATGTGCTCTAAGTATTTCATTCATCATCATTGACTGTTGTTCTTGATGAGCAGTTACTTGGTTTAAGGTTACCAATATTTATTTACCAATATGATGCAATTTTTTTGCGAATTTAAAAAAAAATCTTTTTTTAGGCGGCTGGTACATAAATTGTTGTTTTTCGTATCTGCGGGCAACCTTAAAGTATTAATTTTTATTTGACATCTGTCAAAGTCAAAATTTTTGGCCGCTAGTTTCTTCATTATTGATTTACATAATTCATATTAATGTAATTAATTATTTTAGAATATAATAACAAATGTAAGTAAAATCTTAACTATTCCTTTACAAATATTAATGAAAAAGTAATGAATTTGCGAGAAAAAATAGCGGCCGTAAAGTAAATGCGGCCGTAAGGTAAATGCGGCCGTAAAGTAAATGCGGCCGTAAAGTAAATTTTGACAGATGTCAAAAATTAATTTTGAATGCAAAATTCATAATTTCTTGTCATAATCGCCTAAAAAATGTTGTGTGCACCTCGGCTAAAAGTTCTTTTTGGGCCTCATCTGATTTGTAGCCTCGGCTTTGCCTCGGCTGCAAACTTCGGTTTCGGCCCAAAAAGATTACTTTTAGAACCTTGATACACAAATAACTATTGTTTCATGATCAGTACGTTGTACAGTATATACCCTCTAATTTTTTGTTCTAAGCTGTGGGAACCCTGTATATATTAGAATGGAGCTTGCAGATACATTGGAATAAGTATTGTAATTGTAGTAGGATTAAGTATTTTTTTTTTAATTAAATAACTCACTTCTACTCGAAGATGGTGTGGGTATTGATGTGGGTGTTAATGTAGTTGATGGTGTCAAAATACTACTTTGTTCGTCATCTGAAGATGAGAAGACGTATTCCTCAATTTTTTTCTTTTCAATTAATAAAGAGCTGTCTCCTGTATCGTCGCTTTCTTGAAGAGAAGTTTTTATATAAATATCAAGCTTTTTCTCGGCTTCTTCATAGCGAGCTAAAATAAAAAAAATAAAAAATATATGAATATTTAGATCGATTTCATGATACTTTGTCTAATACATTTTTTCACTGGTTATTTAATAACAATATAAAAATGTATAAGCGGTAATTGGTATTGAAAAAAGCCAACCAGTCGTAAAGGTGGATTGGAAAAAATACTCTATGCTCATTGGGTCAGCTGAATAATATATATATATATATATATATATATATATATATATATATATACAGGGTGGTGACCGCGACCCCGGAACATAGGACTTTCACATGTAAAATCATACTTTCTTAATTTCCTGCTTCCCTAATTATTTTAGGTAAAAAGGCTTCAAATAAAAGTTGTAGAGCATAAAATTCTACATCAGAATAAATAAACAGAATTAATTTTACATGTCCTATAACGGCAGAAATTAAATATGAAAATACTGAAAATTAGCTCAAAAATAGGGATAGCCGTGGAAATGAAACAAAATTGTTAAGAAAAGATTGACATTTTATCTGTCAGAAGAATATAATTTAAAATCGAATGTTAGTGACGTTAGTGATAATAAAAAGAAAAGATTGACGTTTTATTATCACTAACGTCACTAACATTCGATTTTAAATTATATTCTTCTGACAGATAAAATGTCAATCTTTTCTTAGCAATTTTGTTTCATTTCCACGGCTATCCCTATTTTTGAGTTAATTTTCAGTATTTTCATATTTAATTTCTGCCGTTATAGGACATGTAAAATTAATTCTGTTTATTTATTCTGATGTAGAATTTTATGCTCTACAACTTTTATTTGAAGCTTTTTTACCTAAAATAATTAGGGAAGCAGGAAATTAAGAAGGTATGATTTTACATGTAAAAGTCCTATGTTCCGGGGTCGCGGTCACCACCCTGTATATATATATATATATATATATATATATATATATATAAATTAATGTTCGGAACGGAACGAATCGGTTTTTAAAAAGGAATTTATTTATTGTACAACGTAAAATAAGTGTTTATAATTCAAGTTCATAATCTAGACTAACTACAATATGAAAATTATGCTATACATGTAAACTAAGAGGATATGATTACGCAGCTGGGGAAAAGTACTAGGTAACACGATTATGTTTAGGTCAGCTTAATTGTGGCACTATAACTCCTCCACCCTTAGAAGGAAGCACCCCCTGGTAGTTGAAGCTCGATGTCGTTTGGCTGCTTGGCTGAGGTTTGTTTCTTCATGCGGATTCGAAGCCGTCTGATGATATAGTAAAACACTGTAACTATAACTATAATATAGAGTAGTAATATCCAAATACTGGGAATGTGAATGTCTACTTGTCATCACTAATAGGTATCCCAATAGTAGAATGCCCGGTCAACTACGGCAAAAATCAAATTATCATTTGAGAAACAGACCATAGTCCAAAAAAGCCCACTATATTAAAATTACACGATAATACCAAACAAAGATTTCTGATAGAACTATCGAAAAACAATTTCGTAAAAGACGCTATCGAATTCCTCAAGGAATATATAGTCCCAAAAATTAAATACCATATATATTTTGAAAATGTACGAAAAATTCACTTTAGTATTACAAAATTATTTTAAAAACTCTGAAATTAATTTTATTAAATGCACACAATTTTTGACCGATGTAACAGAAGATAACGAAAAATTAGAAATAATCCAAAACTACCACGAGGGCAAAACACAGAGGCGCGCATTAAAAGAAATTATTATTGGCCTAAATTACGTCAATCTGTACAAACTTTTATTAACTCATGTGAGATATGTCAAATAACAAAGTACGATAGGAGACCACTCAAACTAAAACTAAACATAACACCTACCGCTTCTAAACCTTTCGAGATGCTCTATATTGACAGCATAACGTTAGAAAAAGTCAAGTTCTTAACAATCATTGATACATTTTCAAAATATGCACAGGCATATAAATTTGAATCTGGACAAGGCATTGAGATTGTAAATAAATTAGTCAAATATTTCACACACCACGGCATACCCGAGCAAATAATATCAGATAATGGTTTGGAATTTAAAAATTCGGTTGTCACAGAATTACTAACTCTGCACAAAATCCAAATTCATTTTATAAGTTCACAACACCCTGAATCATATAGTAATCAAACGGAATCACCGAACGTTTCCACTCTACATTAATAGAACACATTAGGCTTTTTAATAACCAGGAAATTTACAAAAAAGAACCAATTGAAACTAAAGTAAATTATGCTCTTTTGGCCTATAATAATACGATACACTCAGTAACAAAATTAAAACCATCTGAAATTATATCCGGTCACATTGACACAAAATCCCCTTTTAACATAAACATAGACCAACAGTTAGTAAATAATTATATTTAGAATCACAAGAACAAAACTAAATTACTATATGAATCAATAAAAAATAAAATAAATCAAAATAAAGAAAAAATTATTGACAAAATAAACGAAAGCAGAGAAGAACTACCAGAAATCCCCAGTCAAGTACTTGTGAAAAATAGGCAAAAACAATCCAAAACAAAAAACAAATACAAACAAGAGACTATCCAGACAGTTAACAAAATTTTAAAAACCGCTAAAATAACACCCACACACGGTAATACTGTACAAAAAATACATTTAGCAAACGTTAAACGACCTAGGAAGAAAACAAATTTAAAATTCTTCCAGGTTCCTCGCGATCAGCAATGGATCAGTCATCCAAAACATAACCGAAAATTTGGGAATACTCCCAATCAAGTTAGGATCCGCAAAACTCGAAAAATCATCCCATACATTTGTCCATTACTATAACCTAGATCCCCTCTTCCAGCAATACTACAACCTGAATGACGAATAAATTATAATAAAACTCGTAGGTTTATTGTTTTTAAAAAGATTTATTTTGCCTAATACAATGAAATTACTTATATCTTATACAAGACAGAGTGAGGAGTGACGAATGACCACGAATCATAAATAACATGAGTATTTATACTCTATAACAGGAAGGGGTCTGGTTCCATATGATAAAGCGTAGTCTAAACAGAATTTGATACACATAACAAATTATGATATTCATAACTAATACGAAAATTATTAAATCCAATAATTCCCATCATGTCAACGATTCTCAAAATTATATGAAAATAATAAATTTCATAAGAAACAATATTGACAATAAAATAACGAACATTGGAGTTCATTCAACCGCCTTAGTAAAAAGATCTAAAAGAGGTCTTATCAATGGATTGGGAACTGTTTTCAAATTCATTACCGGAAATTTAGATGCCGAAGATGGCCAACGCTAGAACGAAATTCTAACAGACCTTGCACAAAATCAACATGTATTAGAAAACCAACTACAACGGTCATATACAATAAATAACCAAATTATAAACAGATTTATTTATTCTACAAGACATACAACATAATGAAAATATTCTAAAATCAAAATTAATCCAACTTTCAGAAATCGTTAATAAATACATCATTGAAGATTTCACCTTCACCAAAAATATTTTCGATCAATTAATTTTCACTATAACTTATATATATATATATATATATATATATATATATATATATATATATATATATATATATATATATATATATTTTCAAATACTGACAGCATAAATTTGGTAGTGATGTTATATTTTAATAAATTGGAATGAAGCTATGTATGCTAATAAAGCTGGATATAACTGACAAAAGCAACTGAAATAGTTCTGAATTTGTTGCTATTTTATTGTCACAATTACAAATAATTTATATTTATTTAAAAAATATATTGTTTACCAGCTTGATAGCAATGAACTTGCGTTAGGTTTAACTTGTCATCTGCAGTGTATTATATTGCAATTGTTGAAAAAAGTGTTATTAAATTAAGTTTTAGGAAAGTTGGCAGTACTGATTACATGTAAGTGTCATTTATTCAAATATCTATTTCTTACCTTAATCCGATTTAAAAAATCCATTTTTAACTTATCATATTATTAACACACACCAAAACTTCACCTAACTATCGTAGATAAAAATCCTTCTCCCACCCACATCACAACACCTTTCTGAACACGTGCTATTTCCAATGTATCCTAAATCCACATATTCCACTAGCGACATCTAATAAATAAATAAGATACATCAACAAACTAGCGCCCAGCGCTAGCCACCTACAATTAAGCAGGCACCTGCTTAATATGTATCTAATTAGAGAGACATCTTTTGTCAAGTAGCAAAAACCAATCTTTTGATAATAAAGAAATCTTGCTTCTGACTACAGAAGCTATAACAATGGCCTCTACTCAATCTCAACTTACAGAAACCTACTCAGACAACCCAAAAAAATTCAAGCAATTATTATGCCTGCAATAGACCAAATACAAAACATTGAGTACCTAAAATGCATAGGAAATATTATTGGACCTAACAATATCAAATTCATAATCTCTCTCTGCTCCCCAATCATGATGAGAAAGAATTTTTAATATATGCAATCTTTGGTATGTTTCTTTCTTCAGGAAGTTTAGATGTTCTTTCCAGTTTAGTTTATTATCAAGTCTCATTCCTAGGAATTTTATTGAGGTATTATATGTGATTTCTTGTCCGTTAATATACAGCTTAGGCGGCAGTGTTGTTCTACGAGATTTAGAGAGGTGGATAGCTTGGGTTTTTCTTATTGAAAATTTAAATCCCGTTTCTTTTCCCCATGTTTCTAGTTTGTTTATTGTTAGCTGAATATGACTTTTGATAGATTCTTTGTTTTTACCTTTGTAATATATAGCTAAGTCATCAGCAAATAGTGATGTTTGGACAGGCTGCGTTATATGTTTTGTTATTTTGTTTATAGCGATAAGGAATAGGGTTACGCTTATTATGGAGCCTTGGGGGATACCATTATCTAATATTTTTTGTTCAGAAAACTGGTTTTTGAATTTTACCTTAATCTTACGATCTGTTAGGAAGTTTTTTAAAAAGTGCAGCATATTTCCTTCGACATTATATTCTTTTAAGGTTTTTAAGATATTGTATTTCCATGTTGTGTCGTAAGCTTTTTCTAAATCAAAAAATACTGCTATCATTTGTTGTTTGTTTCGAAAGGCTTTTTGAGCTTCCACGCTTATTTTTAGTAGTTGGTCTAGCGTTGAGCATCCTTGCTGAAAACCACATTGTTCTTTTGTGATGATGTTGTTGGATTCTAAAAACTTTACAGAGTGTGTTTGATAAAGCTATTAGTCGGTATGATTTGGGGTCAAGCTTGTCTTTATTTGGTTTTAGGACTGGGATGATCGTACTTTCTCTCCATTTCTCCGGGAAGCAATGTTCTTTCCATATTAAGTTGTAAATTTTTAGTAGGTGTTTTAAAGTTTCGTCTGGCAAATGTTTTATAATTTCAAATGGTATGTTATCAGGGCCTGGTGAACTATTCATTTTGGTTTCCTTGATTGCGTTCTTCAGTTCTCTATATGTCAATTCGTTATTTATTGGATTTTCTACATCGTCATTTATTTGTAATTCCGTTTGTTCGCTGGCTGTTTTGAATTCTAGGAATTGTGTGTCCAGGTTCTGGTTGCTCGAAATATCTTGGAAACTTTCTGCCATTGCATTTGCTACATCTGTTTCTGATGTTATTAAGGTATTGTTGACTTGTAGTGCTTTAGTGGCGTTTTGATAAATATTGTTTTGATTTTCTGTATCTTGTTCCAGACTTCTGTTATGGGAGTTTCTGATGTTAAACAAGACACATAGTTTCTCCAGGATTTCTTTTTACTCTCCTTAATTATTCTTTTGGCGATTACTCTTGTCTTTTTAACCATTATTAGGTTTTCTATGGTTCTACTTTTTTTATACTTATAGAGAGCAGTTTTGTTTTCCCTTATTGCTTGTTTACATTCGTTATTCCACCAAGGGACCCTTTTTTTGTTGTTATTAGTGATTTTTCTTCCTTTTTTTTCTGTAGTTTGGTTAATTTGGTTTATGAAGTTTTCATCAATTTCGTCTATACTTGTTGCAGGTATTTCTTTTATTGATTTTATTTCTTCTGTGAATGACGCCCACTCAGCGTTTTTTAGGTTCCATTTATACTCTGTATTTGTCGGTTCTGGAGGGAGGGTGACGATGTTTGAGAGATTCAAGGGAAAATGACCATCTCTGTATGATTTGGACATGATTTCCAGGGTATAATTCGTGGCTATTGAGGGATGGATGAAAGCTAGATCTATAGTAGAGTATGTTCTAGTGGATGGACATAGGTAGGTAGGGGATCCGTCATTTAGAAGTATTAAGTCGCTAAATGAATTTTCTATTAGTTTCCCACGTACATTTGTCGTATGTGATCCCCAGGCCACGTTGTGGGCATTAAAATCTCCTATAATAATGTAAGGCTTAGGTAGTTGGTTTAGTAGTGTTTGTAGTTCCTGGGCGGTTGGTATGTAATTTGGTGGTATATATATGCTACAAATTGTATGTAGCTGTGGGTAGCTAATAATGCATGCGGTTACTTCTATATTTGTTTGGAGATTTAATTCTTTCGATGTTAGTGAATTTTTAACTATTATGGCCACTCCCCCACTAGCGTTTTCAGTGTTTTCCCTGTCTTTGCGGTATATATAATATCCTTTCATATTTAATAGTTTTTGTGGTTTTAGTTTTGTCTCCTGAATGCAAATGATGTCTGGTTGGTGTTCTTATATGATTAATTGTATATCTTCTATATGAGCTGTAATACTATTGCAGTTCCATGAAATGATGTCCATTTTATATTTTAGAGTGTTAATGGGTTTTCTTGGGGATTTGTTTGAGTTGTTGTTTGGGGATTTGTATGTGTTGTTGTTTGTGGGTTTGTTTGTATTGTTGTTTCGTTAAGGTAATCTTCTATTTTGCGTTGTAGTCTGGTGAATCGACTTTTTATAGATCGGTGAGTTAGCATGGGATATAGGTCGTGCATCATAGTTTTCAGGTATTCTAGGTCATCAGTGTATTCTTTTATTATTTCAATCTGGTCGTTTGTTCCACTTATGTTTTCCATGAGATCTTCCATTAGGTCGTAATTCAGTGGGTATTTACCTTTATTGTTTTCTAAGTATTTTTTTATTGGGTTGAGTAGGATTTCCGTTGGTAGCCCTTGATTTGGGCTTTCTGATCTGCCTCTGTCCTGACTTAAATTTCTCTTCTTGTTAGGGTTTTCACTTTCGTTCTGATCATTTTCTGCAATATTTATTTCTGTTGGTGGTGATGGTGAGGGGTCTTTTCTTGCTGGTCGTTTTTTTGTTTGAGTCTGTGTAATTGCGTCGTTTTGTTGTAAATTTAGGTTTAAGTTTTTATTTTCTTGTGTGGTGTTGTTCTTTATTTTTATCATTTCGAAATTTGTCTGACTGTTTTGTGGAATGATCTGTGTATTTTCAATTGTGTTAGGGTTTAGAGGACATTTTCGTGCTAGATGTCCTTCTTTTTTACAGATATAGCATGGCGGACTATCTGTTCTTAGGAAAATTCGATAGGTAGTGTCTTCATGGTCTATAAGAAGTGAATCCGGTATATTTCCTTTTTCCGTCGGTGTTATAAATATTTGTCTTCTAAAACTAAGGACGTGTGCATATTCTCTTTCTTGTATGCTTGCTTTTAGGAAACTTAGTGGAGAAACTGGGACCAGGTTGGCGTTTTTAAGGGCAGTTATAAGTATGTTATGAGGTACTGAGGAGCATACATTAGAGATAACAAGTCTTAATGCTGGTGTTATTAATATTCTTATTTCAATATCATGGTTTTATATTTTTGTTTTAGGGTTTGCCATGATTTTATCTACAGTATCTTTTAAGTTTAGATATATACAAACTGGAGTGGCCATAATAGTTAAAAATTCACTAACATCGAAAGAAGTAAATCTCCAAACAAATATAGAAGCAACCACATGCATTATTAGCTACCCACAGCTACATACAATTTGTAGCATATATATACCACCAAATTACATACCAACCGCCCAGGAACTACAAACACTACTAAACCAACTACCTAAGCCTTACATTATTATAGGAGATTTTAATGCCCACAACGTGGCCTGGGGATCACATACGACAAATGTACGTGGGAAACTAATAGAAAATTCATTTAGCGACTTAATACTTCTAAATGACGGATCCCCTACCTACCTATGTCCATCCACTAGAACATACTCTACTATAGATCTAGCTTTCATCCATCCCTCAATAGCCACGAATTATACCCTGGAAATCATGTCCAAATCATACAGAGATGGTCATTTTCCCTTGAATCTCTCAAACATCGTCACCCTCCCTCCAGAACCGACAAATACAGAGTATAAATGGAACCTAAAAAACGCTGAGTGGGCGTCATTCACAGAAGAAATAAAATCAATAAAAGAAATACCTGCAACAAGTATAGACGAAATTGATGAAAACTTCATAAACCAAATTAACCAAACTACAGAAAAAAAAGGAAGAAAAATCACTAATAACAACAAAAAAAGGGTCCCTTGGTGGAATAACGAATGTAAACAAGCAATAAGGGAAAACAAAACTGCTCTCTATAAGTATAAAAAAAGTAGAACCATAGAAAACCTAATAATGGTTAAAAAGACACGAGCAATCGCCAAAAGAATAATTAAGGAGAGTAAAAAGAAATCCTGGAGAAACTATGTGTCTTGTTTAACATCAGAAACTCCCATAACAGAAGTCTGGAACAAGATACGGAAAATCAAAACAATATTTATCAAAACGCCACTAAAGCACTACAAGTCAACAATACCTTAATAACATCAGAAACAGATATAGCAAATGCAATGGCAGAAAGTTTCCAAGATATTTCGAGCAACCAGAACCTGGACACACAATTCCTAGAATTCAAAACAGCCAGCGAACAAACGGAATTACAAATAAATGACGATGTAGAAAATCCAATAAATAACGAATTGACATATAGAGAACTGAATAACGCAATCAAGGAAACCAAAATGAATAGTTCACCAGGCCCTGATAACATACCATTTGAAATTATAAAACATTTGCCAGACGAAACTTTAAAATACCTACTAAAAATTTACAACTTAATATGGAAAGAACATTGCTTCCCGGAGAAATGGAGAGAAAGTACGATCATCCCAGACCTAAAACCAAATACAGACAAGCTTGACCCCAAATCATACCGACTAATAGCTTTATCAAACACACTCTGTAAAGTCTTAGAAAAGATAATAAACAAAAGACTTCAATGGTTTTTAGAATCCAACAACATCATCACAAAAGAACAATGTGGTTTTCGGCAAGGACGCTCAACGCTAGACCAACTACTAAAAATAAGCGTGGAAGCTCAAAAAGCCTTTCGAAACAAACAACAAATGATAGCAGTATTTTTTGATTTAGAAAAAGCTTACGACACAACATGGAAATACAATATCTTAAAAACCTTAAAAGAATATAATGTCGAAGGAAATATGCTGCACTTTTTAAAAAACTTCCTAACAGATCGTAAGATTAAGGTAAAATTCAAAAATATTAGATAATGGTATCCCCCAAGGCTCCATAATAAGCGTAACCCTATTCCTTATCGCTATAAACAAAATAACAAAACATATAACGCAGCCTGTCCAAACATCACTATTTGCTGATGACTTAGCTATATATTACAAAGGTAAAAACAAAGAATCTATCAAAAGTCATATTCAGCTAACAATAAACAAACTAGAAACATGGGGAAAAGAAACGGGATTTAAATTTTCAATAAGAAAAACCCAAGCTATCCACCTCTCTAAATCTCGTAGAACAACACTGCCGCCTAAGCTGTATATTAACGGACAAGAAATCACATATAATACCTCAATAAAATTCCTAGGAATGAGACTTGATAATAAACTAAACTGGAAAGAACATCTAAACTTCCTGAAGAAAGAAACATACCAAAGATTGAATATATTAAAAATTCTTTCTCATCATGATTGGGGAGCAGAGAGAGATATTCTAATGAATACATATAAAGCACTAATCAGGTCTAAACTAGACTAGGCAGCGTTATATACTCACAAGCCAAAAAATTCATACTTAAACACCTTGAACATAATACAAAACACGGCACTGCGTATTATAACGGGAGCATACAGAACCAGCCCAATAAACAGTCTTCTAATAGAAACAGGAGAAATGCCTTTACAAAATAGACGAAAACAACTAACTATGTCGTACATTATTAATGTCGCTAGCATACGCAACCCTCTTCTATAATAAAAACTCCCAACTAAATATCAAACAGACAACACCATTCCATAAATATATACACCAAATCTTAACAGAACTTTACCTGACCATACCTGAAATAGACAACAACCACTCATTTAACCATGCTCCTTGGACTGATCCTGAAATAGATATTAATATAGAACTGACACAATATAACAAAGACTGCACAAACCCCACCTTCTACAAGGCATCTTTTAACCGTATCTGCAGTCAGTATGAAGACTACCTTTTTGTGTATACAGACGGGTCCAAAACATAAACAACAACAGGAGCAGCAATAGTACAAAATAAAAACATCACAAAATTCAAATTGCCAAACCAAGACAGCATCTATACAGCTGAAGCAATAGCAATCCTTCACTGCCTTCAAAACATCCAGACACCCCACTCCAAACTAGCAATATGTACCGATTCATTCAGCGTACTTCAAAGCATACAGACTATGTTTCCAAGAAATGCAATAATTAAAAATATCAAGAAAGAAAGAAATAGACTTAAAAACAAATTAAACACAAAAATTGTCTTCATTTGGACCCCTGCACACGTAGGAATCCGTGGAAACGAGACAGCAGATGAAGCAGCTAAAGACAATGAAAACTCAAATGAACATAAACATCCTACCCAAACATATGATCTCAAAAATCAAATAAAAGGGAAAATTAAAAAAGCATGGCAAGACAACTGGACACAACAAACAAATAATAAGCTCAGAAGAATCAAAATCAACACGGACCAATGGCCACTTATAGGCACAAGAAAAGATCAAGTAATCATTACCCGATTAAGAATAGGCCACACAAAATTTTCTCACGAACATATATTAAAAAGGACAGACCCTGAACTGTGTAATGTATGCAGCGTCCAAATCACAACCGACCATCTGATAACGGAATGCCCTAAATACCAGTCCAAAAGAATACAATTCAACATCCCCAATAGACTTGAAGAATCCCTGAAGAATGACAGAACCCATATTGAAAATGTAATTAAATATCTTAAGGCTATAAACATGTACAGTATGATTTAAACAATACCTATACATAAATGTAAAAGAGATACTAATAACCATAGGCGTTGAAGTATCTATAAATCCAAATAAAAAAAAAATAATTAAGTTTTACGAACAACGCGAGGTTAATTACAATAAATAAATTAAAAAATAATAATGATTAATTTGTAATTGTGGAAAGAAATATTTAGCTATTAAATAGTTACCAAAAAAATAAAAACAGTTGCAGTTAAGCAATGTTTCTAAGTGGGAGGAGCAAAAAAGTATATTTAAATAATTTATGCACGATAATTTTTTTTTATATAAATTCTGCACTATGTCTAAATCAAGAGTAAATATTTTTCATAATCCGATTTACTCTTTCTTTGGTGGACTACATAAATTTAAACAAAAATGCAAAAACTTACACTCGATAATGTGTACGATTGGATATATTGCATATCCTTCCTTATAAGGAAATGTAATACATTTATGAGAAATTTCTTGTACTAAATATAGCTGCTTTTTGTTTTCATCTGCTTTTCGACAGTAATATATGTTTAGTTCGCTGGATTTAATTGGATTTACATAGATCTTGCTGATATTTAAAAGGCACAATCAAAATTTTGTATTCTTTGTTTAAGAATATAATGGATGATATTAAACATATTTTGACTTCAATATTTACACAATTATTGGGAAATTTAACAGATATTAATATATCATTGAACGTTAAACTGTCACATTCGAATGATATTAAAATATTATTATCATACATTGCTCTACTCAAAACAGATGGTTTAAATTGTGTTGTACACTGAAATTCTGTTTTTATAAGGCATTTCACTTTCATCTAAACGATGTAATATTTGTTATAAAGCATGTTTCTTCGAGCGTATTTTTGATTTAATATGCCCTAAATACATGTAACATGTAACAAATTATGCACATTGTACACAACGAATTCTTCACCATATATACCTGCAGAAGAATATACAAAATCTTGCAGTGCCTTTTTAGCATAGAAAAATAGTTTATCTATTAAAATTTTATTGTTTAATATAAAAATGCTTGTATGAAGTAACAAGAAGTGTTCATACTTCTCTTTTGCGATTAAATCATGGAGTAATATTGGGCCTGTATATAAAATAAACAATCTATACTCCGTCGCTTTCCAGCGTTTCATTTCTGTGAAAGGACGTTGTCTTCTATTGAACTCTGATGTTGTACATAATCGAATCGCCTGAGTTCTAACATTAATTTCTTTTATCGTAATTTGAGACAATTTGTGTGGTTTCTTTCCCTCTATAAAGTAACATAATAGCAAGCATTTTACAACTCCTAAATAAATAAGGTGCATTGGGTCTAATAAAAACTGTGACTCCAAATCAAGTCCTGCATCTAGAAGCGGAGATTTTCCTTTTATATGAACATCATCTCCTTCATTTAAAATTTTCATTGGACTTATACGAAAATGTTTGATTTAGTTTGGCATAATGAATACGATGATTTTGCCAAGTCCCCACCATAGTGCATCTCTCACATCCATTTCTACTTGTATGGCTAGCAACACATTTTAAGTATGACTGAGCAGGAGCATCACAAGTGAAAAATTTTATTTCAATTTCATAACGCTTTTTTTATAATTAATACCTTCTATTTTTAACCTATTAATTTCATTAATAAAATCTTGCAAATATACTTCAAGGGGAGTTTGTTTACCGGTCCCACAAAATATACCCACAACAAATGGTTTAGAATTTGTAAAATTGTCACATTTTATCAAAATAGGATAGAATTCAATAGCACTGCTTTTAAACAATGGTATTCCATCGATATTTACTTTAAAACATAGTCTGTTATCACTTATATCACGTAAACCTGTCTCCAATCTTTTTAGTACATTAGATTTTATTAATAAATAACGCATTTCACCATTCTCAAGAGAAATAATATTTGCTGTTTTTGATGTTCGCGGTGTTCCTAATAAACTTGTTGCATCAGTCGGTAAACAATCAAAATGAGGTTTTAATAATTTCAATAACTCATTCAGGGATCCATGAGTTATATTATTTTTACAGGCTTAATTACGTAAATCATTTGCTAGGTTCAAATTTTTATATTTGCTAGTGAATTCAGATGTGCTTGGTACAATGTTAATAAAATTTGTAACAGGAACATTCGTTTTGGAAAATAAAGATTCTTTTACGGATGTTGAAGTGTTACTTTCGGACAATTTAAACTGGGTACTAATTTCTTGAACATTCATTTCTAAACTTGATTGAGTATTTGAGCTTCCAGTATATGTATATATATGTGACAATGTTTTAGTCTTCTCTGAATTAACAATTTGAACAACTTTTTTGCGAATCACTCTTTGTATATACTTTTTGCATAGCAATTTACGTTTGAACATTATAATATATATAATATACTAAAACAAATTATAATCAGTTAATTATAGTCAAAATAACATCTGAAGCATAATTCGTATTAAACATGTTGATCCTATTATTTGATACTTAACCTTATAAGTTGATACTACTGTGAAGAATTTTAGCAACATAAATTCTTACTAAATAGCCTACTGTTAATCACATTAAGAACAAGTACATACACAATATTTACTTACCTTTATTGTATTAAAGACTGTAACTTTAATTTTTGACTAAGATTTACAGATCAAGCACTAACACGTCCTTTGTTTCTGTTTGGAAGAAAGCGTGCTTCGCCAGAAACGGAAGCCGTACGCCGTACCGCATGATCACGCGCTTTGCTTCTACTGCGCAGGTAAAATCAGGGACACCAAATTATTTTAATTTTAAATTAAATAATAACCTAACACAATTATTGCCTTATACCATAAAATAAAATAGATATTTATTTTACATACCTAACAACAATATAACAAATACTAAATGCAGGAGAAAAAGGAAAGAAGTTAATGATTTATAAAATACGATTGTTTGGACAACCATGCAATATTTCATGTGTCTACCCTGGTGGTATGACATGTAAATAAAATTCAAATTAGAAATAATTATCAAACAAAATTGTTAAAATTTTATTTAACTAATAAGATGTAATTAGTTTCGTGCCCTTGGCTAGCCATGTATTTTATATGGAATTTTAGGACTAAAAAAGGTGCGCCATAAATGAATGTTGCAATGATTAATAATAAAATTGATTTTTTTAGTAATAAGACTTAGATATGTTTATATATCATACGAATTGTTGAAGAGTATTATGAATATAAATATAGAATTTCTAACTTTTATGATTATTTGTATTATTTTACTTTAAATATTTATAATTCTTATATTAGTACCTACCTATGTATATTACTTTGATAAATCCTGTTACAATAAATCGTTTTCTAACAAAAACGTTAAACAAATAAATATATAATCTATATAAATGAAATGTAAATGTTCGTTTGTTCAAAATAGCTGACATCCGAAGGTTCTTCACCGATTGCTTTAAAATTTTGACACAACGTTGCATTCGACTACGCAGCCAGGTTTTTATATCAGTATTTTATTCAGGAAAAATAACATTATTTAAAACGACTAGTAATTATTCTATATTAAAATAACATAGTATTAACATTTAGAAAATAATAAAATATAATGTTACAAATTTACGATAGATTTTTAATTAACATAACGTATAATCAATTAAACTATAATACGATTTATTACCTGTAGATTCTCTTTTTAAATATAAACGTAATTTAAAACGATTAGTAATTATTATGTATATAAATAACGTAGTATTAACATAAACATGAATAAATAATTTAAGGTAAAAAAATTACGCTTAATACCTTTTTTTATCGTATGTTGTAATACATTTAAATACATGTAAATATTTTACTTAAAAATAACGTTATTGAAAACGACTTGTAATTATTCTGTATTAAAATAAAATAGTATTAACAATTATAAGATAATATAATATAATGTTAAAAATTTACGATAAATTTTCAGTAAACATAACATATAATCAATTAAACTATAATACGATTTATTTCCTGTAAATTTTCTATTTAAATATAACGTATTTTAAAACGACTAGTAAATATTATGTATATAAATAACGTAGTATTAACTGAAATATGCCTAAATAATTTAATGTAAAAAAAATTACGTTTAATTAACGAAAAATATAACATTTTGTTTATAATACTATAATACGTTGTTGTACTTGTAATTTTGTAATTAAAAATAATGGTATTTAAAAGGACAGGTTATTATTTTATATTAAAATAGCTTAATATTAACGTTTGAAGATTATATATTTATATCTTACAAACTTTCGAAGAATTAGCAATAAATATAACGTTTTTTCAATCAAACTTTAAAGCGAATTAATAGCTGTAGATTATTAGATTAGATAGACTAAGATGACGCTGTACAAAACAATATACAGACCAATACTGCTTTATGGAAGTGAAACATGGACCACAAACCAAAGAATAGAAAGTAAAATACAAGTTGCAGAAATGAGGTATCTGAGAAGGCTAGAAGGGGTAACAAGGCTAGATAGAATAAGAAACGAAGAGATTACAACAAGACTACAAATAGAGAGCGCACAAACGACAATAGAGAAAAAACAACTGGCCTGGTATGGCTATCTCACACGAATGGCAGAAGACAGTCAAACAAGAATGATTTGGGAAGCAAGGACAACCAAAAAGAATACTAGAGGAAGACCCAAGAAATCATGGGATAACAAAGTTGAAGAAATTTTAAACAAGAATAATACCAGTTTACAAGAAGTAAGAAATATAGCAAGGAACAGGAAAGAATGGAAAAAATTAGTAAACAAAATTGAATAACAAAGAATAGAACGCTAATCTCGACACCCGGAAGGGTACTAAAGAGATTTAAATAGATTATATATATATATATATATATATATATATATATATATATATATAATGTAATTTAAAACGACAAGTACTTATTATGTATTTAAATAACCCTGTATTAACGTTGAGATAATAATATAATTTATTGTAAAAAAATTACGTTTATATAACGAAAAATGTCATATTTTATTTATCATATTAGAATATGTTTTAATACCTTAGATTTTTTACTTTAAATTAACGTTATTTAAAACAACTGGTAATTATAATATTTTTAAATAACCTGTTATTAACGGCAAGATCCCGCCTTTAACTAAACGTTACAATTTTATAATATTTCTACGTTTATTACTTACCAAAGGTATTATTTCTATAACCATAAGACGTTTTTTAATCTAACATAATAAACGCTAATATATATATATATATATATATATATATATATATATATATATATATATATATAAACATATGACACGTAAATTAAACGTTATTTACAATCATATAGTTAGTATTATTGTACTATAGAATGTATATATTACGTATATTTAAAATACATTATTTCTAAACGTTAAAATTTTTAACGTAAAACATAAATAACGAACATAACGTTAAATTCACGTTAAATAAATGTTATGATGTTTATTAAAGTCCCATGACGCAGGACGATTTTAAAAAAATTCGTTTGACACATTGTCATTGCCTGGTGCTTTTTTCAGCTTACTTTTATCAAAACTAGCTTTTAGTTTATCATAAGTAATTTCAGAGTCCAAAAACGGATGACGACAATCAAAGTACTGTATACTATGTACAGAACCTACCCTAGTGTATTTTTTATTGAAAAAATATTCCCATACCTTCGAACTAACTTTGTGAACAAGGTTTTGATTTTAGCTTATTCACTGTTTTCTAAAACATATTATTATCATTAATAGTACTGAATTTATTGCTTATATTTTTATAATATGCATATTTTACTTTATTTACAAACTTTTTGTATAATTTTTTACAATATAAATAATTTTCTATATTTATATTATTTCTATCATTATGTAAAGTTTATAATGCAAGTTTGGCTTTATTTTTTAACTCTTTGCAATTATCATTAAACCATGGTTTATGTTCATTTACTTGGTAATTTATTAGTGTATGTTTTACACTTAACATGCTAGAAGAGCACGCTGCCTCTTTTATAGAAGATATTAAATTTTCGTTTAGATCGTTTGCGTTATCACTACTGAAATAAATATTTTTCATAGCAAATATTCATTGTAACAAATATTATTATTTTCTATAAATTTGAACTTAATTAAATACTTATTCAATCTGTCTTTATAGGTTTAATCGGAAGATTATTTGAATATTATTTTGTTAGCGAATTATCTTGAATGTAAATAGTTAGAATACTATGGTCAGAATTCTCTATAGTATCGATAATTTCAAGTTTTGTAACTTTTTCAAGTATACTTAAGTTTCCCCACATATAATCAATTATGCTTTTGCCACTATTACCATAAAATATATATTTACCTGGTATATTACCATTAGTTCTACTGTTTAAGACAAATAGACCCAAGTTCTCCATTATCTCTACCAGTTTTTTCCCTCTATTGTCTACTAAAGAGTGCATTGATTCTCTGGCTTCATATACATTATTATAATTAAAAATGTTTTCTGGCGCTTGATTGAGTTGACCGATTTTTGTATTAAAGTCTCCGGTTAAAATTACAGTCATAGTATGTATCTAAGAGCGGATATATCTGAAATTCAGGAATATAATAAATTTAAAAATAGTCTTAAAGAATACCTAGTTAACAAAAGCTTCTATTCCCCACAGAAATATTTTTATTTAAATCTAGGATAATTTTCTCTCTCTTGCAACTCAAGATTGAAGATTTGTTTTACTAGATGATTTTATTTATGTATTAATATATTTTATGTGATATTAGTATTTTGACGCTTTCTATGTATGTAAACACATGTCTTAAGAAATAAAGAGAATATTATAATATTATTATTAAGTATATAAGTAGGAGTTGAGGAAGCACTTCCCGTTACAACACTTCTCAAAACACCAGGATTTTTACCCACAGCCTGACACCGATCCATGGCATAGGGAGATAGGTCGATTGAAAGAGATTTAATGAGATCACTGACCTTTCTTCGACATTTTTAGCCGAATCTTTACAAACTCCAAATACTGTGATACAATTACGTTTAGAGTATTGTTCATCATGTCTGTCAATCTCATTATGAAGTTGTAACACTATTTTCGAAGGAGATTGACGCCATCAAACTATAGCACGTCTTTTCAATAACTTCCATTACTACCAACTTGTAACACTCTTACAGGACCATTGCTCCTTGAAAGGATAGGTATTTGTTGTCAGAATTAAATAATTAGTTCTAGATTATTATATCAGAGGTTGCTTAATATTGTAAATATAATTAGAATGCTATGTATGTAAATATTGTTGATATTGTTTAGTTTTTTGTCATATTCGTTGATATGTACAGTTCATTGTGATTTTTGTCAAGTAGAAAATAAAACTTGTTCGTTCTCTTTGTTCTCCGTTCTTCTTTTATGTTATGTCAATATTAATTCAAACTCTGCAGATTATGTAACAGGTTATGGGCCCAGTACGCTTCCACTGCGCATTAATATAAAAAAAAATTTGGTACATCTAGAATAATTTTATTTGTATAAAATTATGGCGTCAATTGCACCGACTTCCCGTATTGTAATTCTGACAGGACCAAAAAACTACAGGCTTTGGAAATTTCAAGTTCAGAATCATCTACGAGTAAGGAACGCTTTAAAGGTAGTACTCGGAGAAGAAGAAAAGCCCTTTAGAAATGGATCACCAGAAGAAATAAGAAAATGGGAAGAAGCAGACGCGTATGCAATGGCAATCATCGGCGATACTGTGGATACCGATATTGCTATTGACTTAATAGACTGTACCAATTCAGCTACAATGTGGGCTAAAATTTCTAGTAAATGTGATGATCGTACTGGCGAAACTATTGGATCGTTAATCGATGCAGTTCAGAATCTCACAATGGGTGATATGTCCATGGAAGAGTATGTAAAAGATGCCAAAAATAAAATCACGAAGCTTAAGGCTGCAGGTGAGACAATAACTGACAAATATGCTTCAGCACAGGTTTTGCGTGGCGTACCAGAGACGTACAAGTTCTACAAGATTACCTGGGACAATAAAAAAGAAGACGAGAAGACCCTCGAAGCATTGTGGCGCGGTCTTCTGAGAACCAACGAACGAGAACAGGAGAGCGAAAGTGTTTCAGCATTTGCTGCTAAATACAGCAAAGGAAAAAGATCTGATTCAATGAGGGATCAGAAAAAGAAGAATATAGTGTGCTTCTTGTGCGGTAAGCCGGGGCATTTTAAATCTAAATGTAACCAAGTTTGTTTTTCATGTGGGAAACGTGGCCACTTTAAAATAAATTGTTTTAAGCAAAAGAAAGACCAGAAAGTGACAGAAGCGTTAACATTTTTATGTCAAGCAGAAGCTTGTGCAGGTGGCAAGTCCGAGTGGATTGCAGATAGTGGAGCAAGTTTTCACATGGCCAATGACCGTAGTTTGTTCTTTGAACTCGATGAAAGCAGAGGCGGCGAATCCATCAAAATGGCAGATGACAACAAGATCTTATCCAAGGGAATTGGTAAGGTAATTGTAGAGATCTGGCTCAGTGGGAGTTGGAAGGAGGTCATCATTGAGGATGTACGGTGGGTGCCTAGTCTAAAAGGTAATCTTTTTGCATTTAATGCCGCAGCAAGACATGGTCATGAAGTGATTACAACAAAGAACCAAATTAAGGTAATGTACAATGGTCAGATTAGTGCGCAAGGTATTTGAGATGGATGTTTATATAAAATGCTTTTTCGGTCAAAGCGACCATATCATGCCTGTACATCAAAAATAATGTCATTGCGAGTTCTTCACGAGAAGATGGGTCATGCCAGTGCTACAACATTGAGAAGAATGATGAAGAACGAATCTGTGACAGGCATCGAACTTGGCGACATTGATGAATTTGATTGTGAAGCCTGTGAGTACGGGAAGCAAACAAGAAGATCTTTTCCGCCGGCTATACCCAGAAACTTAGAGGTAGGTGATCTTGTTCACACAGATTTAAGCGGGCCTCACGAATCAACTTATAATGGAGCTAGATGGTTTATGGTCCTAAAAGATGATGCAAGTGAGTACCGAACAGTCCATATTTTAAGAAATAAAGAAGAAGCTGCCAGTAGAGTACTTGAGTACTGTGCTTTCGTCAAAACACAGTTTAGGAGAAACGTCAAAGTTGTCAAATGTGACAACGGCACTGAATATGTCAACGAGAAATTGAAGAGTGCGTTGACAAAGAATGGAATTATTTTAGAGTTGACAGCGCCGTTCAATCCCGAGCAAAATGGCAAAGCTGAACGAGAAATCCGTACCTTGACGGAGACTGCAAGGTCAATGTTGCATGGAAGAGACCTGCCGAAGAATATTTGGGGAGAAGCGGTAAAGACAGCGGCGTATTTGAGGAACATGATTTGTACGACAAAGGGCGGTAATAAAACACCATTTGAATTTTGGTTTAACAAAAAACCAGATTTGCCAAAGTTAGAAGTATTTGGCACTGACTGCTACGTAAACATTCCGAAAGTCAAGCGTAAGAAGTGGGATAAGAAGGCCGAGAAGCGAATATTCGTCGGTTATCAAGGTAGTAACAACTTTCGTATTTATGACATTATTAAACGAAAAGTAGAAATCGCAGCAACAGTAACATTTAGTCACGAAGAAGGAAATTTTAAATCTTCAAAGATGGCACCAGTTATTGAAGTTACTAATTCTGATTCTACAAGCAGGACAGAGCAAGTTTTCAGTAATGAAGCGGGTAAACAGAGAATAGTCACACAACCGACAACAGTAACACGTGAAGATACAATAAATCTTCGAAATAGAAATGTAATCAAGAAACCAGACAGGTATGTTCCTCAACCATATGCATATGTTTCAGTAGTTGAGCCGAAAAGTTATGCAGAAGCCATGAGTGGGCCCCATGCTGAGCAGTGGGAGCAGGCCATCAATGAGGAAATTGAAGCACATAAGAAAAATTCAACATGGAAGACAGAAGGAAAACCAGTAGACCGCAAACCCATCGATTGTAAATGGGTATTCAAATTAAAGCAGACACCGGGGGAAGAAAATCGCTATAAAGCAAGACTTGTAGCCAGAGGCTTTACACAACGTGCTGGCATAGATTATAAAGAGACCTATGCTCCAGTTGTACGTTACGAGAGCGTGCGAACATTGTTGGCAAAAGCAGCTGCGGAGAATCTGGAAATGAAGCAATTCGATGTAAAGACAGCATTTTTACATGGAGAGCTGAAAGAAGATATCTGGATCGAATTACCAGAAGGACCATGGCCGAAAGAAAACAAAATTGTAAAGTTGGTTAAAAGTTTATATGGCTTGAAGCAGTCACCAAAATGCTGGAATCAAAAGTTTGACGAGTTTCTTCAAAAATATGCACTTGAAAGATCCCCAGCTGATAACTGTATTTACACAGGTAATAAAGAAAATGAGAGACTTTATTTAGCACTTTACGTAGATGACGGTCTTGTACTAAGTACTTCAGAAAAAGTACTAGAAGATTTTCTAAATGAATTAAAGACCAAGTTTGAAGTGAAAATCAACGAGCCAAGATATTATGTTGGTTTTGAAATAGAGAGAGATCGATGCAAGGGAACAGTGAAAGTCTTTCAAATAAATTATATTGAAAAGTTGGTAGATAAATTCGGATTAACAAATTGTAAAATTGCCAATGTACCACTGAATCCGATGGTCAAATACTCCAACATCATGTGTCCAGAAGATCAAGAAGGAAAAATAGAAATGGCGGCGAAGCCATATAATGAACTTCTAGGATCATTACAGTTTCTAGCAAATGTAACACGTCCAGATATTGCCTATGCAGTCAACCTGTTAAGCCGGTTCAAAGCGAATCCGGGAAAACAGCATTGGGAAGGAGCGAAACACATTGTTCGCTATTTAAAAGGGACATCCAGAGAAGGTATTATTTATACCGGGAAAAATAATTGTATTTTACAGGATTATTCCGATGCTGATTGGGCAGGCGATCAGGATGATCGCAAATCAACGAGCGGCTACATCATACTGATGTGTGATGGGCCTATTTCATGGGCATCCAGGAAGCAAGCATGTAACGCACTGTCAACCCTCGAGTCAGAATACATAGCCGCAGCTGCGGCAGTACAAGAGGTGAAGTGGCTACGACGGCTGATAACATCAGTGAATAATGAAGAATGCCAAGTCGAATTATTTGTCGACAACCAGGGAGCAATCCAGTTCATCAGTTCGACCGAATACCACCGTCGAACCAAGCACATCGACAATAAGTGGAACTTCGTTAAAGATGAAGTTCAAAATGGCTACATAAAATTAAATTATGTACCATCTAAGGAACAATTAGCAGATCTTTTAACGAAGAGTCTACAAAAGGAATTATTTAATATTTTAAAGCAACATCTGAATATCTCGAACTAATTAAGTGGGAGTGTTGTCAGAATTAAATAATTAGTTCTAGATTATTATATCAGAGGTTGCTTAATATTGTAAATATAATTAGAATGCTATGTATGTAAATATTGTTGATATTGTTTAGTTTTTTGTCATATTCGTTGATATGTACAGTTCATTGTGATTTTTGTCAAGTAGAAAATAAAACTTGTTCGTTCTCTTTGTTCTCCGTTCTTCTTTTATGTTATGTCAATATTAATTCAAACTCTGCAGGTTATGTAACAGTATTATATATGTATATATGTACATATATAAAGGGTTCTTTGTCAGACCGGATACGGAGCAAGTATTAGGAAACAGAATATTCACATTTGTATAAAAATATAAATAAATATAATTAATAATGCTTTACATTTAGTTTCGTCTCCAATGACACTTCTGTCCACCACCGCCGTCTACCATTACACTATACCACACTACTTCTCTACTTTACTTGCTTCTCTCTTCCTCTTTCCTAACAACCATTACATTACACTATATATACTATGAACACAAGTACTAAGTCAGCAAATATTAATTTTACCTATACACAATACTATTTATAAATTATATCAATTGACCTATTAATACACTTTATTTATTTTTATGTGTAATTTTGTTGATGATGAACTCACAGTGGACGTTGTGTTCCTCAAGTTTTTTTATCAACACGTGCAAAGACCTTGTCAACCAAATTGTCAATAAATATAGGTTCTTTCAATATACTAATAACAATTTCTGGTACTTGTGACACGAAATCAGTTTTCTTCATTTTAACGTTGTTTTTTTTTATATATTTATAGAAAAAAAAAACGGCACTTCAGAAAAAAAAATTATGGAGCAGTAAAAGCACAACTACTCACGCCGAAACATGCTGTAATAAATACGTAAATTAAGCCACTACAACGAAAATTACAAATACATATTAACAGTTATAGATGTATTTAGCAGATACGCTTGGGATGCGCCATTATAAGATAAGAAACCTTATTCGGTTATTCAACCATTTGAAAATATATTCAGAGAAAAAAAACGGTATATTTACAAATAAACAAAGGACCGGAATTTATTGCAAAATAATTTTTAAAGGAAAAAGATATAAAAACTTTATTATCCCGATGTAAAAGCAGATTTAACAGAAACAAAAATATATCGTTATTTTACTTACAAAAATATATACAGATATATCGATATATTACAATATATGGTTAGTGCCTACAACAAAGCAAAACGTCGATCAATAAATATATGTATCTCCAAGTGAAGTAAATGATACTAATATATTAGAAATATGTCTAATACAAAATAAAATTTAACAAAAGATAAATGATAATCAGGTAACATTAAAAATTTGAAATATTGTCCGAATAGCAAAATATAAAAATGTGAGTGAAGAATTATTTAAAATACATGCAATATATGATAGAATTCCTTGTGCATATAAACTAAAAGAAGGCTCCTTTCACAAAAATGAGTTCCAAAAAGTTCAGATACAATATTCAAAATAGATTCAAGTGGAAAGGTTACAGTAAAAACATCAGTTCTTGGATAAATAAATCACTTCGTTTATTGAATCATGAATGACAAAGAATTCTTTATAAGACTACCCAGTTGCAACTCTATGCAATATTTTCTAAATAATAGAACTATCTTATACTATTTTGGTTTGTTGATTCACTATCTATATAAATTAGTTTAAAGTAAATCTTGGATGATAAAAGTTGCGAGCAGGGTTTGCAAGTTTTAACTATTATTCTGTAGATATAAACATATATCATTTTAAAATATATTATTATTCTTTTATATTCATTGGATAGTAAATGAAAATTACTTTATGAACATTATTATTTCATATATTTTACTTATTTTATTCAATTAAAATTTGTCAATCTGACATCTAAAAATTCATTTTCATAAACGAAGTGTACCTATTAAAATGATAAGAAATATTTTAAAAAGATTTATTTAGAAACCAAAAATATTTAACATTTAACAATGAGCCTTTAGATTATAAGCTGCTCTTTTTGTAAATTTGCGGGATCCAAAAAGCCCAATGTTAATTCTTAAGATATATTTATAATATTTTTTAAAAAAATATTGTTTTCTAATTAAATTTATTTTGAATTTTAAAATTTACACTTAATGGTCACATTCAGTAACCCGACTGTGTAACACATGTTTGAACGCATCCAAAACATAGTTGTCAAATTATCTTGTCATTTTGACATTGCTGAAAATATAAGTATTAGACTGTATTATGCATTTAAAATCAATAAGAATACATATTGTAAGACTAGATATTTCTTTTGATCTAACAATAAATATCATAACGAGACTTAATTTTATTAAGAAATGTACAGAATTTGGCAATATTATTGTGTATCACAACTTGTACAAATGAAACTACTGTAAGAAACAAAGTTGTTGTTTATCATAGGTGTTATTTCTATAATTTTATCTTTAACTATAACTGTGTAGTAAAGTTACATTTAAATAAGAATTCTAAAATACAGTCCAAAACTGATCAGTCTATGATTTGGAACAAGACTTTACTAGCGCAGTTAGAAAAATATCACAGTTTCAATAAAATCTTCTGCGTCTGGAAATTGTCTTGATATTCTTTTTACATTTTGAGAATATAAGCGAAGAAATTTTGTCTGAAACGAGTGCATAAAGTATTATATTTATAGTAAAATAGAAAGCGCATTAAATAGGGTTAAAAGAGTAAAGAAAGAATGAATAGAAAGTAGAAGTCAAAAAAATAAAAACCGTAATAAAAATTATATACAATAGGCAAATTCGTAATAATACTACATATTCTGCAATGAATTGTTTCATTGCAAATGTACATATGTACCAATAGAATTAGATTGGTACAGAGAAAATATGACAATGATTATTATAATGAAAATGTTGTTGATAAGAATCAATTTCTACAATTTTTAGTGTAATCAAGCTGAGCGTTATGGCTTTGAAACCGAAAGTGAAACGAGATCAGTGTTTCAAGCTTCAACTAATATATTATACATGAAATTGGACTTGTATTGTAAAAACCAACCATACTTAGCATGTAGTGATGATGGTTTTATCAAAACAGAAAACGGATTTGATATTCTAGAAATTATATGTTCTTATTCCTGTCAAAACAAATTCATTGTAGATTTACAAAATAAGAAGTCAGCTGTAAATGACTTAGAGTTCGATGAAAATAATAACGTAAAACTCAAGAAGTCTGGCAAATATTACACACAAGTCCACTTTTCAAAGCACATACTTTATATTACCGATTACCGTTGGCCATTTCATTATTCGTAGAAAGAGATGAATAGTTTCTATCTACATTATTTCTAAAAATTAACGACTTTTATTTTAAATATTTCATACAGTTTGTTTTGAATTGTATATTAATGTTACCAACGCATTAAATAATGGGTTTAGTAATCTATTTTTGTGCAAAGTAATCAATTTTTATCCATTTTGAACAAATATTTCATAAGATTATTTTCAATATTAAGCCCTTCAAGTTTTTTTTTCTTTTTACATCATACTGGTGATTAGGAAATAACAATACTAGCGCCACCAGTTAGTTTGGTATGTCACAATGTATTCAAAATATTATTATGGTCTTGATTTTGTTTAGAATAATAAATTTCATTTATGCCTAAAAATAATATTTAATTCATATACATATAAAATTAAATATAAAAAATTTAATTGTTAAATAATTATATCGATTCCTTCCTTAGAAGATGCAATAAAATTCATAATTAGTGCCATCTATGTGATTTTTTGTATTGTTAAACCCTTAGATGAGGTATAACATATGGCATTGCCCAAATATATTGTCGAAAGATCTAAGGTTTAAAATCGCTTGCAGCCAGCAGTGTGAGAAGAGTGGACCAGTGGAGTAGTTATATGGAAAACTCAACCAAACAAATAATGAGGATAGGCAACTAACACTATGACCAATATTTCGTTCGCCTAACTGTAAGTGTGCACTACTCAGCTGGCGTTAGGCGATTCTCGACCGTACATGTTTTGCTTGCTCAGTAGTACGTAGCTATAGGAGTGTGCCATATCTCTATGTTATACCTCATCTAAGGTTAAACCTATAAAAATTATGTGTATATATCATTTAAAAATATAGATTTATTAATTCAAAAATATTGGTATATAGTAATTAAATTTATAAACAAAGTTATAGTTATTTTTAATAGAAAAATACAATAATTTTAAATAAAATAATAATTTATCGATAAGCGGAAAGT
Source organism: Stenolophus ochropezus (assembly GCA_035578165.1). Taxonomy (NCBI): domain Eukaryota; kingdom Metazoa; phylum Arthropoda; class Insecta; order Coleoptera; family Carabidae; genus Stenolophus; species Stenolophus ochropezus. The sequence continues at coordinate 1,989,433 of JAQOWZ010000024.1, read as the reverse complement.
GTTAATAGATAATTTATTGAAAAATTTGTTTCATTTATCAAGGCAATCTTAATTCATTTTCTAAAAAAACCTTAAATTTTATTTAATTAATATATCGTTAAATATGAATAATTATTAAAGTAAGACTTTATAGAATGTCTTTTTAATTTTTGAACAACTTATATTCCTACGCTTTTAGCGCTAAAATGACAAGTTAATGAGATACAGAAGTTTGAAAAAAATAACATTGAAATCTTTGGATTTAAAAAAATTGCGAATACTCTCTCTCCTGATATATTTAGAGCAAAACTACAAAAGTACAAAGTTGTTCAAATTTCAATTCTACATCAGATAAAATTATAACCGATGGAACCGCACGTCTGTTGTATGAGATATATTAACTCGGTCTATCTAAGAGTTTATTATTGTTATTATGTCATTCTAGTTAATGTTATATTTGATATGAATTATTAATTTTTGTTAAAGTCTAAAATTATTTAAAAAATGGATGTTTTTCTATGTAAATGTTTTCTTGCTTGCATAAATGACAAATATATTTTACGTCGACCGGCTTTTGTTTTTTTGTAAATTGTTAGAAATATGTCATGTTTGGTATCAATCTCGTTCTGGGCTAGCGTTCATAAATGACAAAAATGTTTCATGTCGACCTGCTTATGTATTTTGCAAAAAGTTATTAGAAATATATCGTGTTTGGAGTCTAATGAAAGGTTTCAGTGAGGGCTGACTAGCAGATATGAATTTTTTTTTATCGATCGGCATTTGTTTTTTGTACTGACAGTGGAACTTTTGGGAATGCTCGGCGTAGCCAAGAATTCGCTAGTCCTATATACTAAAAGGCTAGATTCACCTTCTTTCATATCACTCTCTATAGATTCATCACGAGCATCGAGTAACATTTGTAAAGGCCTATATGTGGGGGCTAATGAGATCTTGTGCCTTTTGGGTGTCTCATATTTTTACTGTTAGTGGTTTTCGTGTAAAAAATTAAAACTGTGCAAAAATGCTGCCTGGAAACAATGGATCCCAGAGGCCATATCTAAATTTAAGAATAATCACGCCGTCATCCGTCACTTTTGACAATCTGTCATAGAACATTGATATCAAAGATTTGAAAACAGTATCATGAATAATAGACTTGAGCAAAGGTGATACAACTAATTTAAGTTTAAAACATAACGTATTTAATTAATATAAATTTTGACGTTTCCAATGTCAAAAGTCAATGTTGCCAAATGTGTGATGAAGTAACTAAATTAAAACCAAATATACCTAAACTAACTTTACTGAAGACGGTGGCAGTTGTGCTAGGGTTGACAATATTAATTTATAAATTTAAAAATAACTACTATTTTTTAATACAAACAGTGTTGCCAAATTATAAAGTAACTAAATAAAAATCAAATGTTCCTAATTAAATTAAACACTTTGCTGTGTTTGATATCAAAAGAAAGTAAACCATAAGGGCCGGTTTTGAAATGACATAAAAAATGTGTCATGTCGATCTGCATTTGTTTTTCAGAAAAAGTTGTTAGAAGTAGGTCGTCCTTGGGTTTTAAGGAAACGACACAATGTGGACGGGTGTGAACGAATGACAAAAATGTTCTACGTAGATTAGAATTTATATTTCAGAAAATAAATAACTTTGTTTAAATCACGTTTATTTAATTTATATAAATTATACAAAATTAATTACACTATGAATGCTTCGCGTATGCTTGTAATCAACGTAATCAATGTGTTTTACTTTAAACAAAATAGTAAATATGGTCTGTGACTTCAAATATCGTCACAATATTTCTCAGTCTTACTTAGAAATGCTGATAATCATCTACAAATATTGCTAATTGCATCAAACTACTGGAGTTATCTTTCGGACTAAATAATATACTTAATCTTTTTTATGAATTGGGAATGGAGTTAGTTTGCCATTTCATGAAGTTAACAACGGGTATAAATGTGGAACTAAATTTATTCGGAGTTAGTGACTAATCCCTTTCATGAATTCGGAACGAAGTTAAAAATGGGAATAAATATGGAGTTAGTGGCTAATCCCTTTTGTAAATCTGGGGGTTTATGGCGTCAAGTATATTCTGCGACAAGAGTTAAAGCGAAAAAAATTGTAACTAGTATTCGATATTACCTAACTCTGTATTTAACACCGGTGCTTTGTGAATCGCTCTAATCCCGGAAAATTTAATCCAGACTAAATTTGGAGTTAACTAACTCCGAACTTAATGTTTTTTATGAATCTGGGTGTTACAACATTTGAAAATGTATAGATATTGTATTTTTAGAATGACAAGTGTATACCTATTGTAATCAATAACAAGTTATTTATTCTAAGTGATTTTATTACTACTAGGTATATTTACATTTCATTATAAATTAGACATGCGAAGTAATATTAAATAGCGTTAAAGAAAACATACAAAACATCATCAGAAGATGAAATGAACATTTAATGAGTGAAACAGAAAATCGGATTTTTTTTATTTTGTGCAACAACAATACAAGAAACTTGTAAGTAGCATAAAATAGATATAACATCGAATGAATGTGTATTTTAGAAATACATATTCCTTTTATTTAGAAAAGCAGTGTAATTAACATATATATGTATATTGCTTTGCTTTTATACTGTATTTCTTGCAGATTATAAAAGAAATATAGTCAAATTAATGTTTAACAGTATATTATATTTCATTAATACTTATTATAATAATTAGTACAGTGAAGAGGTTCATGTTACAACTACTATGAAATTGGTAGAATTCGGTATTTAGCCACTAATATCAAGTATCTATCTTCCCCTTATGAAGTAAAATGGCGGTCAAAGATCTGGACAACAAACCTTAGTGCATTATCGAAACAAACGCTAAGAAAAAATTGTAAAGACTATACTTTCTCTACATAATAAAAGTAAGTGTATCTGTTTTTATTTTGTTATTGTATACCCAAATAACATGTTCATTTAATATTAAATAAAATTCTTATTTACAATACAAATATTTTTATATAGTAACATAAAATATAGTTTAAAATAATTAATTTTTTAAAATTTTAACTTCACATTTACCGAAATGTGTACTGCCGGTAATTATAATTTCATATTTACCAACTTGGAATTTGCGATCTAAGACACCATTGAAAACAAAGTTTGTTTATTAATATTATTGCTTTTTCACCTGCGTGTAAAGCAGTCTTATTTATTGTGCTTCGTTACAATAGTTTTTTTTTTCGAATTATAAATATTCATTATCATTGTTTTGTGCTGCAGTATTCATAATAAAAATCTCATTGAGTGTGCCGCTAGATTTAAATCTAAGGTGAGAAATATTTAAATATAATTAATTTATGTATAAGTAGTGTACTTTAAAATTTTAATTACAGTATTTCTAATACATAGTTTGCAGAATAAAATAATTTAGCAATCTAATAATAGAAATACATATTTATTTTAATATTAGAGATTTGTTTTACTATACATATATTTAAAATATTAATTTTACTGTAGGTCTACGACGTGACTGCAGCAGGGTGAGAGAAAGAGTGCAAGATTCCATTGTCCAGATAAAAAAGAACCTGATCGTCTTATAATCAAAGTCCTCACGTAATTATTGGTAATTAAAAATATTAAAAAAACGACGCACTCAAAAACTCTAAGTTTCATATCATTTATACAGTAAAACGCAAATAATAAAATGCCAAGTAAAGATAGAATTAACCGCCTTAAGCGCAAGCAATCTAACGGGAACAATGCGGCAAAGAAAAATAAATTTGATAATACGGAAAAACAACGTTGTATATAGTCAGGTTACATCAGACAGTACGAGTGTAGCTTTAATTTCGGTAGCGGACAATACAGCCAGACATATAGATAAAAAAATCAAACGAATAATACAGGCATTAGAACAGCAAATTATCAAGTAGATCTAATAAATCAGGATTTGAATACATTACTAAATCCTGCAGGATATTTAGAGGACATACAGATACATTTTTTTTTCTTTAGTCCATTCAATGACTGAGTTCAACCCTCAGCCCACAGTGTATGTAAATGCTCTAGATCGAATAATTCCAGTACAACAAGGAACAAGACACCTACAAATTTTATTCGTGCCAGGTGCAAATATTAATAGTATTGGTCATTGGTTCACAGCGTACTATGACGGTTCAGAGATAATAATTTATAATAGCATGAATTCTCAATGTTTAAATCAGAATGCAAGTTTATATTTAGAAAGATTGTTTCCTTATAGACCAACAGTTAGATTTGTCCGAGTTCAACAGCAGACAAATACTTACGATTGCGGGTTGTTTGCCATTGCATTTTTTACGAGTATAATTTTTAATCGTAATCCAGAAAACGAAAATTATGATATCAATAGGCTTAGGTCACATATTTTAAATATATTTCAAACACGTAATTTAACAGTATTTCCGGTAACTCGACAACAAAAATTAAGGGAAAATTATTTAAAACGCAAAGAGAATGAAACAGACGAAGAACGATCTAAACGTCTAAAATTAAATACGGAAAATAAATTAAAAAGTTTAGCTAATGAAACACTTGATCAACAAACTAATAGATTAAAAAAATTAAAGTTAAATTTCAAAGAATACATTAAAAATGAAACACCTGAACAAAAAGAAAATCGTTTAAATAGATATAAAAATACTTTTAAAAATGCGAAAGAAACAGAGTCTGCGGAATAAATAGATATAGGGATCATATAAAAAAGTGGTAGAAACAGAATCTGTAGAGCAGAAAGAAAATCGTTTAAATAGGTTAAAAGATAATTATAAAAAATTCATTGAAACAGAAACCGCGGAACAGAAAAATAGTCGGTTAAATAGTTTAAAAGATAATTATAAGAACTTAATTGAAACAGAAACTCTGGAACAGAAAGAAAGTCATTTGAATAAGTCAAAAGATAATTATAAAAAAAATAATTGAAACAGAAACCGCGGAACAGAAAAAAGAGCGTTTGTCAAAAAATAATATAATAAATTAAAATAAAGTAAAAGCAAGTAAAAATAAAATTAATAATACGAGTAGATTAGCAAGTTAAGGTCTAGGAATGCAAATTGAGCCTCATTCATTGGGCCCAATGCCCAATGTCTGCATTATGCACTTACTGTTCATCTAAGAACTTCGCGTATGAAAAACCCTCGGACGGCAAATTTACACACTGCTGCCGTAAAGGCAAGTTAAACGCAGATCAATTAGGCGAGTTTCCGGAATACATAAAAAGTCTAATGATCAATAATAACGCGGACAGTAGAAATTTTAAAGATAATATTAGACAGTACAATAGTGCGTTAGCTTTTGCTTCCTTTGGGGCTAAAATTTCAATGCCTCCGGGCAGAGGACCATATTATTTCCGAATACATGGTCAAATTTATCATGATTCAGCCAGTTCCTTATATCCAACTAATAATAATGTTGAAAAATATGCGCAGTTATACATTATAAATTCTGCTGAAGCGTTAGAGAAAAGAATAAATGTAGAATACAATAAACAGTGTAAACCAAATATAATGGGGCAGTTAGATGATATTATTAGAGAAATTAATCCGTATTCTCAAGCGTACATGATGTTAAACGAAGTAGAGCAAAGAGAAATAGCTAGGGCAAATATTAATAATCAGTCAGTGCCAGAAATTAATTTGTGGATAGTTAGTGACAGACGAAAAGATAAGCGTAGGTATAATGTACCAACATGTAATGAAGTGGCCGAAGTTTTTACATTAAATGACGGAGAGCCACCAATAGATAGAGACATTTGTGTTCACCCAAGATCAGGCGGTTCTGTTAGAATTAATCAATTCAGCGAAAACTGCGACTCCATGACATATCCCATACTTTTTCCTCGCGGTGAATGTGGCTGGAACATGAACTTAAAGCATGCCGACGGTATTAAAAAACAAAGTATGCTACAATTTTACATGAATAGATTAGCAGTTAGAGATACATTAAATCCGTGTTTAGAAGCCGGAAAGCTAACTCAGCAGTACATTGTAGATGCATACGTGAAAATTGAGGCTGAAAGATTGACTTATATTAGATTAAATCAGCCTACCCTCAGAGTATATATATATATATATATATATATATATATATATATATATATATAATTGCCTGTAACTCCTACGCGGAGTATAGGGCCTCAATAAAGGTTTTCCATCGGGTTCTGTTTAGTGCAAGGGCTTTGATCTCGGCCCAAGTTTTCCCTGCTTTTCTTCCTTCTTCTAAAATAGACCGCCTCCAAGTGGTAGTTGGTCTGCCTCTTCTCCGTGATCCCTGCGGATTCCACTCGAGTGCTTGTCTAGTGATACTGTCATTTGGTTTCCTAAGCGTGTGACCTATCCATCTCCATTTACGCTGATTTATTTCTTCTGCTATTGGCCTCTGTCTTGTAAGGCTCCAGAGATCTGTATTTGATATGGTGTTTGGCCAAAAGATACGAAGTATTCTTCTTAGACAGCGGTTTACAAATACTTGAAGTCTTGAAGAGATTTCTTTAGTCACCTTCCATGTTTCGCATCCGTAAAGCAATACGGACATAACATTTGATCTGAAGATCCGTAATTTGGTTTGTGTGGAGTACTGACAAGAGGCCCAAATTTTATTTAAGATGCCAAAAGATTGTCTTGCCTTGTTTAGCCTGTTGGTGACGTCAGCAGATGCACCACCATCTGCTGTGATTACACTGCCTAGGTATATGAATTTTTTGGTATCCTTTAGTGGAATATCGTTAATGGTAAAGGGTTGTTCATTATTAACCAGAATTCTCATTGATTCTATTTTTGCTATGTTGATTTTCAGTCCCACTTTCTTAGCCTCTTCCACTAGGCGTGCGAGTTTCGTTTCCATGTCTCTATATGTGTGGGCCATGAGGCATATATCGTCAGCATAGTCTAGATCTTCAAGTGTTGTGTAAAGTGTCCATCGTAAACCAGAGTAGAGCTGTATAATGAGTAAATGGACCATATAAATAATTTAGCAGATAATGAGGGCGGTAAGGCTGGCACAATGGTTATTTTACCATCCACATTCCAAGGTGGCAGTCGTTTTATGTTAAAAATGTATCAGAACGCTATGTAAATTGTTAGAGACTTCGGCCGACCTGATTTGTTCATAACAGTAACGTGTAATCCAAAATGGCCAGAAATAGTTAAACAGTGCGCGAAGGTCAAAGTTCAGCAGATCGGCCAGATATAGTAGCGCGAGTATTCAACGGAAAAATTAAAAGTATGATGAATGAAATTCTTCACGATGATATTTTTGGAAAAGTCGTAGCCTTTATTTTTGTAATAGAATTTCAAAAACGTGGGATACCACATATGCATTTGTTGTTGACATTAGATAGCGAGAATAAAATCCGTAACAAAGATGAAATAGACGAAATTGTAAGCGCCAAAATTCCAGATGAAGACGATGAACCAGAGTTGTATCAATTAGTTCGAACGCACATGATCCACGGTCCCTGCGATATATTATATAAATATTGTAACAAGATGAAAAAACGACAAGGCTTTTCATCTTGTTACGGCTTGTCATAGTTTCTGAGGTCTATGACTCTGGTGTTGGTAGGTCAGCAAAATGCTGACTTCTGCAAATAGCAACGGCCGTCTTTGCTGATTAAGCAGACTATGATAATACCGGCCAGAACACGAGTCATAGATTCAGAACAATGGATTTAATTATATCTTCTGCGAAGATATAATTAAATCTTTAAGGGGTGGTAATATAACAGTAATTGACGAATTATTCCAAATCATTATTGTTTGATAGATATCAATATAAATTGCGCGTTAACAAAAATGCACCGTGGACAAGTTATATTTCGTAAAGTTTAACAACCTATTAACGTTTTGTAACTTATCCACGTGCGATGTGCGTAATAGTTACATTGCCAACCCTAGCACTTTTTAGGATATAAATAGGATTGAATTTAGCAGTACAGTCAGAGTCAGTAGAGACGGTTAAGCAGAGTAGAGTCGTATGTAGAGTCTCGAGTCTTAGTGGTAAGCTGATAGTCGTAATGTAGTTAACGACAGCGGTAGCAGTCATCTGACATGGTTCAGACTGACTTTAGTCCAGAGCTGCTAGCTCTGGAAGTTTTATTGCTTTGTTGTTTGTTATAGTTTTGTGTTGTAACTAATGTAAATAAATTTAAAGTTATTTAAAGCAAATATGTGTGTGCCATGTTGTCGTTATTTTGGTTCAACCGTCATCATCAGTTAGTATCATCTAACATCATCATGTCCTCCTCGAAGCAAAAATGACAACATTCATCGCCTTCATCGTCGTCAACCCCCACTGTTACAATATTCACCTTGCATGAATGAAAATAAATGCACAAAAAGATACCCTAAAGAATTTCGAAACGAAACACATGAAAATATTAACGGTTATCCTCTTTACAAAAGGCCAGATCATAATGCAAAGATATATATTCTCTGGTAAAACGGTTTAGTAAAATATACAGTAGATAACAGATGAATAGTACCTTGCAATCCATATTTGCTAAAAAAAGTATAAAGCTCATATTAATATCGAAATATGCTCTTCGGTTAAAAGTGTTAAATATATTTGCGATTATCTGTGGAAGGGTTATGACTGCGCAAGTATTAAATTAGGTCAACCATATAAAGATAAAGTAATTCAATGGGATGAAATCAACGGTTATTTAGATGCGAGGTATGTTTCTGCTCCAGAATGTTGTTGGAGCTACTGGAATATCCCTTACACGATAAATCACATACAATATTTGAATTAGCTGTTCATTTGAAATACCAACAGGCGGTATTTTTTGTTAATGGTCAAGAGAAAAAAGCAGTAGAACGGGCAGCGAAAAAAATACAACTTTAACTGCGTGGTTTATTCTAAATAGCACATATGTAAATACTCGGCAGTATGTTTTTATGCAAATTCCAAAATATTATGTATTTGTTAATAACGCTTGGAAGGCTAGGCAACGCGAGTCAAAACCACCAATAGGCCGAATGATTTCCGTCAGTCCCAAAGATATAGAAAGGTTCCATCTACGTTTAATATTAGTACACGCGAAAGGGGCCACAAGTTTCGAAGACTTGGGTACCGCAGATGGTAAGTTGTATAACACATACCAAGAAGCTGCCCGCGCATTAGGTCTTTTAGCAAATGATAAAGAATGCGAAAATTGTTTAGGTGAGGCAGTGATAAATAAATTTGAGAGACAATTAAGAGAATTATTTGCATATTTAATTTGTTTCCACACGTCCGCCAATGCCGTAGCTTTGTAAGAAAAATGTAAAGAGTATTTGATGGAGGATTATTTATTGCACAATTCCCAAAAAGTAGCGCAAAATAAATGTTTAAGAAAAATTCAAGAAATATAAGAAATACATAGATTCACATTAAGCGATTTCGGTTTACCGCTGCCAGATGACGTAGATGAAAACGAAAAGGATTTGATTGATAGTGCAGCAGAGAAATTAGAGGGAGAACAAAATGTAGCGTTGTTTAATAATGATCAAAGAGAAATTTTAGATTTCATTTTAAATGCCTTATCAGATAGTAATAGCAAAAATAGATATTTCTTTGTAGACGGTCCTGGTGGTACAGAAAAGACATTTTTATATAATACCCTCATCAGTATTTTAAGAGGTCAAAATATTAAGGTAATAGCCGTGGCGTGGACAGATATAGTGGCTACTTTATTAAAAGGTGAAAACTGTACATTCGGTTTTAAATTACCAGTACCTGTAAATGACGGCTGGGTATGTAAAGTTAAAGCGAATAGTAATGCAGGCAAACTAATAAAAGATGCAAGTGTAATCATCTGTGACGAAGTAACAATGATACCGAAACACGAATTAAATGCAATAGATTTACTTTTAAAAGATTCAATGGGAAAGTTATAGTATTAGGTGGTGATTTCAGACAATGTTTACCGGTTGTAAATTATACAAATCATCGTACCACAATAATAGAAACTTGTGTAATAACAAGTCACTTATGGCAACTTTTTAAAAAATTTTGTTTAAAACAAAACACGAAAAATAATTTTCTAAATATTTACTAAATATCGGCAATGGTTTAACTGAAGTTGTCAAAATTCCTACACACAGGAAATTCAAATGTGTATCACAAACGTCATTAGCTAATGACATATTTGGAGATAATGATATAGAGCCAAATGATATACACAAATTTACAGACTGCGCCATTTTAGCACCAACAAATAACGATACAATGGTAATAAACGAACAAGTATTAAATAAAATCATAGGACAATCAAAAATATATTACAGTGCTGATTTTTGTGAAGACGATGATAAAAATAAAATTAGTTATCCAACCGAATTATTAAATGGGTTAACACAACCGGAATGCCTTCGCACAAATTAACGTTAAAAGTGGGCGCAATAGTAATGTTACTAAGAACATTGAATCCAAAACGTGGGCTATGTAACGATACAAGATTTATTATAAAAGATATGAAAACTAATTACCTTGATGTAGAAGTATTAAACGGGCAAAGTGCAGGTACCCGACTCTATCTACCAAGATTCGATTTAATTACCGATATAAATTTACCATTCAGTTTAAAACGTCGCCAATTTCCAATTCGATGAGTATTTTCAATGACAATTAATAAATCACAAGTTCAAACCTTTAATCATGTTGGAATTAATTTAGAAAATCCAGTTTTCACTCATGGCCAATTATATGTTGCAATGTCGAGAGTACGGTCATCTAAAAACTTAAAAATTAAATTACCGGAATCAAATATTAACGAAAATTCTAAAGAAGGAATAACGACGAATTTAGTATTTAAAGAAATTACAAACTAAACAAGATATTAAAATCATAATGAAATAATTTCAATTAAATTTTAATCAGTAAAAAAATTATATAAGATAATAATATTATATGAAGTACATATTTATAAACATTATTTCAAAATTTAAAAACATATTATATGGAGCATTTCACAAATATATTTACAAAAAATTTAAGTTTAAGTGCAAGTACTAAACCAATCTTTTCACTTGATAAACATTATGCAGTATCGTAGCCAGATTATCAAAAAACTTACAAGATAAAATTATCAAATGCAAATATTAAAAATAAAGATTTGTATTAAGAACAAATGGAGTATTCAAAAAAAAAAATTAAATTGAACAAGTAGATATCATGATAAAAAATTGTTATATTTACAATATCATAGCCATTTCGTAACTTATTGCAAAATTATGAACAAAATATCAATAATATATAAATTTCATTATAATTAATTTTAAAACTAAAATTGCATGTTTGAAGTCAAAAACATTAAAATAAAATTTACTAAAACTAAACAACTCTAGCAAATATATAAAAAATTACAATCCGTTTAATAATTAATGTGTGAACGTAAAATTTAAAAGTATTTAATACATAAAAGTATAAATTATATAGAAACACCACCCTTATTTGCGTTATCTAACTATAAATTACATCATTCTCTTTCTCATAAATTCAGCACTTTTAACTTGATATCCCTTAAAAGAAGACGATCCTTGTATATATATAAGATGTAGTTAGTAAGATAATACATTCCTTGTTTAGCTGCTGCTAATGTAAGATTTCATAGTGTTTAATATAATTTTTTTTAAAAAACTTAAGTTTGAGTTCCAAATTGATTATTTACATAATAAATGATAACAAACAAGCCGGCCATTCTACCATTGTATCTTGAAACTCATACAACAGAATACTAATTTATACTTATGTTTTTGGCATTATACTACAAAACCGCCAAGTATGGTAAAAATTTCAAGTTCCATTGGGGGTTTTAATGTGTTATGTTCCATGTCATTGTAAATGTTGCATGAATTTGAGAAATAAGGTTTTGATATTCATGAAACTATAAAAGAGGAAATTTTAACTACAATTTCTTTAAACATACCTTTTTGGATAAAGACCTTTTTATGTACATATATCATATAATTTATAATTACTTTGGTAGATGGCAAAACAATGGCTTGGACAATGCATTAAAATCCAATACCAGGGGTATTTAAATTTTTGCTGTAATTTGCTTTAGTATTATAGCCCGTGATTAAATAAATAAATATAAAAGAAATTAAATTCATTAAAAAATAAACTTTATCAAAATTATTCGTCACATAATGGCTGGTTGGAATAAGTCATATGAAGCTCATTAAAACCTTTAATTTTTAAATTAAAATTTTTTAGAATATCGGAAAAAGGTTTAATATTATAAAAAGGATTATTAAAGATGTATATGAAATATAAAATAAAAATATAAGAAAGCAATAATGATAAATTTAAAATATAAAATAAAAGCATGTTGAAGCAATAATTATGATTTAAAAATGTGATTTAGATACACTCAATAATATAAAAACGAATAAGAAAGAATTTAAAATATAAATGAAAAACAACATATAATAAAAAATGTTATGATGGCAAAATTTGATTTCTTAAATAATATATGCAATATATTTAATAAATGTAATTGATATAAGTATTAAATATTATTCCAACATGAAAATTTTCGTTCGTAAAATATTGTAAAATGTAACAAAAAAAAACTTAAGTCTGATAATACCATTGCTCCTTTTACAAATTTTACGGACCTTTCCAAAATGAAAATACAATAAAAAGATTATAAAAGGCAATTATAAATAAAACTATTCTTTACATAAAAGTTAATAAAATAATATTATCAATGAAAAACATAAATAAAATAAAAAGTATAAAGCAATGATTAAGTATTAGAAAAATTTTCTATAGCGTCTAATATCCTGGTTTATTGTATGTGTTACCAATTAGTAATATACATTAAAAAAATTATTTAATGATAAAAAGGTCCCTACATTTAATAGTTAAAAGGAAACCTATTTTATACGTACGTATAAAAATAATTATATTTTTTTACATTAAAATACAATTATAATAATATTGGCCCATATTACGAGCTCACTTTTATAATAAAATCGCGATTTTAACTCTCACTTTTACATCAAATTCTTTTGTAAAAATGAACGTTAAAATCGCGATTTTATTATAAAAGCGAACTAGCTCACTTTTATAATAATATCGTAATTTTAACTTTCAATTTTATATAAGATTATGATATAAAAGTGGGCGTTAAAATCGCGATTTTATTATAAAAGTGAGCTCGTAATACGAGCCATTATATTTAAATGCATATTTTACCTTCTACTACTACTAAAAGGTCAGTTAAGCAACATTTTTTTATTATAATAGTTATATATTATATTAGTTAAAATTATTATTTTTCATCGACAATAAAAAGGTAATAGCGCTTAAAACGTTATACGAAAACTATATAATACCAGGCTGCGTCTCTATATAAAATCTATTAACAATGTGACGTTAAACAAAGGTATATAATAAATTATGCTGGAGCCAAGTTCTACAATTTATTGCCATCCGAGTTAAGGCAATACTCGAAAACAAAGGCAATAAATATAATAAAAAAGACACTTATTTTTAAAGAATACTACTTTTTAGTAGAGGATTTTATCCAGGACTGTAAAAACAAAAATTTCTAAATAATTCATTCCTTTCCATGTCAAGGTTAATCATAGCAACGTTGCCAAGTTTCATCTTATTTTAAATCAAAATACATGTACATGTTATTTATTATTTTTAATATTTAAGTATGAAATTTTAATTCATTTATTGATTTGCCTGTATTTGTGTATTTTTAATATTATTGCTTATTAATGTAACAACAAAAATATCATATAAACATTTCTGTCAAGGCTGATCATAGCAACGTTGCAAAGTTTTTCTATTGTTTTTAATATTTAAGTTTTACATTTTAACTAATTTATTTATTTATCTGATTATATGTATGATTTTTTTTAATATTGTTATATTTGTCCATCTCCTTAATTCGCATACACTCACTTATTGTCAGAGTGATTGTAAACCGGCTTTTAAGCCGAATCTCTCTTTAATAAATTGTTATTATTAAAAATTAAAAATCGCAACATGTGGGCAGGCCAGTCTACCATTGTACCTTAAAATTCATGCAACATACTATAAATACACAATTATTTGGCAATATACTACATACTACTACAAAACCGCAAAGTATGGTAAAAGTTCCAACTACTGTTGGTGGGTTTTGAAGTGTTATGTAATTAAGTCATTGTCACTGTTGTATGATTTTGAGTAACAAGATTTTCATTTTTTAAAAATTACAAAAGTACAAATATTTGGTAAGAGTACATTCAATTTATATTTTTTTTTGTTTTATTTACATTTTTATGTACATAATGTGTACCATATTATATATAATTCCTTGGTAGACTTGGCAAGACAATGATTTGTTAGATAATACTTTAAAACCCTATACCAGTGGTATTTGGGATTTTTGCTGTACTTTGCTTCAATATTATAATAGCCCGTGGTTAAAAAAATTAAAACAATAAATAAAAAAAAAATAAGCTTCACAATAATTACTCGTCACAAACCGGCTGGTGGGTATGAAGCTAATAAAGCATATTACAACATTATAATAAAAAAAACTGCAAAACTATCAAATAAAAGAAAAATAAGAGAGTAATAAATCGCAAAAGTTTGAATATTTGTGTGCATGTTTGTATTTTATCGAGTTGCTAGGTTATAAAAATTTATTTTTAATTTAATATGAAAGATTTTATAATTTTAACAAGAACTACATTTTGTAATCTATTTGTACACTTTTAATTGAATAAAATAATTCTGTAACTTAAAATGTAAATGAAAATATTAATAATATTGTTATACATTTATATTTGCAAATTATTAAACTTTTTATTATTCAAAGTATTCTGGCAACTCAAATAATTTATTAAAATAAATGATATATAATAACATAACAAAATTTCTAAATTTTAAGAAAAAAAATTGTAGAAAAATCTTAAACTAATTAAAGGTTAAATTCATAATATATAATAAAGATACACACATACCAAAAATCATGATTCACAACGATGTGTAATGGTATGTTTTTCGTATGTTCTAAAAAATATCAATTGTGAATTTCATATTTATAGATATTGGAAACTGAAGTATATACTGCATTGTACCTGTGAAGTACATCGAATATTATAAATACGAGATATATCATTATTTGGAGTATTGCAATTATTACAATCCGAAATCGTTATATAGAAGTTCTTTTATCTGAGGCGAAACTTTTATTTATAAAAAAAGTGTTTGAATGTTTACATATTTTTTATTAATTAGTAATATTTCTTTCTGAATACAGAAAATGGGTCAAATACTGAGATAAAATCTACAAGTTAAATTTTCCTTCATTCAATATTAGAAGAAAAGAATTCAATTTCAATTGAATCATATGAACTATTTTAATCAAAATCAAATATATACTACGTTGATGTTAAACAATTTTTGGAAAATTTTTAAAACGAAGGCATCATTTGAATAAAAATTATCTTCCTTTATTATATTAGTCTTCATTGTTTACAGGGTAGCAGTTTCACAAAAAATATTTTATTGGTAAACTTGCCAAGAATAACCTCTTTTGAAAAGCGAAATTGAACATTTTGGAACTTAAAATCGGAACCACTCTATTCGCTGACGATTCTACTACCATCAAAAAAACTATATTATTATTGACAAAGTTGAATAAAAATGGTAAATACATTAATATTTAATATAATTTTCATTAACGATATCGAAGACGCTTTTAGAGAGGAAGGATTGACAGGTTTGAGTATAGATGGGTACGTTGACCTTCTGTTTTTAGCTTTCGCCGACGACTTCGTAATGCTAAGTCATTCTCCGGTGGACACCCAAAGAAAATTACATATTTTAGAAAAATATTGCTCTAAAAACGATTTAAATATTTATTGCGCGAAAACTAAAATTGTTATATTTCATAAAGGCAGACTACGTAATTTACCATTCACTTTTAAGTGCAATAATGAACCCATAGAAGTAGTAAGCAAATTCTGTTATTTAGGTGTAACTTTCTCCAACTCCGGAAAATTATTGGAAGCGAGCAGACAAGCCATTAAAAAATCACACCTAGCCATGAATAAGGTAAAAAATATTTTAACTAAAGATAAATCCAATAGCTGGAATGACTTTTAAAATGTGTAATAAATAGTACATTACTCTACGGTTCAGAAATATGGGGACTACGATACACAGATATTGCTGACTCTGGTCAAATTAAATACCTAATATCTATCCTACAATGTCCTAGGAGTACTACTAACTTCATGATTAGATTAGAAACGGGTACTACCCATTTGCTTTTGAGTATTCTAAAACGTGCCCTGAAGTACTGGCAAAAAGTTGTAAAAATGGATGAATGTCGCATTCTCAAAATATTGTACAACAGATTAGTTCAACTAGATGCCGGAGACAATAATAAAATTGATTTTAATTGAACTTCACAAATAAAACTGTACATAAACAGCTTATAGCTTGAAACTTTATGGGAGAAACAAATTCTATCTGCTAAGGAAATTTCACTTATATTAGACTCCCAAAAACTTAAGTTACAAGAAAGAGACTTGTCTCTTCTGCATAGTTCTAAATATAGTCCTACTTACATCTCCATTAAATCAACCCCTTTTCTTGAAAACTACTTAAATTTTCGAATTCTGTTAATGTATATTAGGATTATTGCCCAATTGAGACTAGCACATAAACATGGTCTTATAATTTATATAAAAGGTATAAAATATCAGCTTGATGCCAGGTCAAATTGTGCTATTGGCAATTGCCAAAGTTTAGAAAATTTTTATTACTTCCTCCTAGAGCGCCCTATATACCGTCCATACAGACAGACATATCTATCTAAGTATCTTTGTAATCTGAACGAAGTCAATTTTACGCAAATTCTAGACTCGTTAACAATAGATAAAGTTAAAAACATTTTCCTCTATGTTATTGGTTCCATGAGGTTAAGAAGGTTTTTGTTTAAATGAATAATTTAGGTTTTAATTGAAGCTGATTGTACCTTCGGTAAATTCCGATTTTGTTTCTTTATCTTCGCTCATAATTATTTGTCTTTGTAAATTTGATCGTAATTGATATATACGTATACATATATATATATATATATATATATATATATATATATATATATATATATATACAGGGTGTTCCATTTAAAAGTGCCACCATTGCTATCTCGAGAACTATAAGAGCTACGAGGTTGGTTAAATTAGCAAAGAACCACCATTTTACAAGGCTAATATAATGAGCAAAAAAAATTTTTTTTTCTAAACGTGGTACAGGACCCAACTTTCTTATTTTAAATGGGAACGTATGTTTATTTCTAGGTTATTCGATAGAGTATTTTTTTCTGAATTCAGCGATATGTACATATCATATACTAATATAACAAAATAATTGTGAAAAATGCATGTTAAATTTATATGTATTTTATTTATATCTGGCTGAAACAAGAGTGCTAGGGTTAGAAAACATAGACATAATGTTCTGTCTAACATTGTTTGATTATTTTTTGTTAATTTTTTTTTATTTTCTTAAACTGTCAGTTTTAAGAAGAAAATGAATTGTTTTCCATCCAAAGCACTCTTATTGCAGCCCAAATCGATTCAAATGAATGGTATAAAGTCGTGCGTAAAAAGAATTACAAACGCAAGACCGGTCACCTTCCATTGAAACAGTTCCTAAAAAATTTTTTGTTTATATATTTTGAATAAAACCAGGAACAAGTAGTTCTAATATTACATCGTGTCTGAAACAAGATTTTCCGGAAGTAGAAGTAGAAGATTTACAGTCTAAATATTCACAATATTTTTCATTTTTTAAGGTTACCATAAATCTTCATAATTTTGAAGAAATAATGAAAGCTGAAAGATGACCCAGAGGTACTTACGTCGCTCGGTTTTTTCACCAAACCAACAAATCAAAATTAAAAAGATAAAGTCGACTTTCTCTGAGAAAACCACGCTAAACTATTGCAAGAATCGAGGACCTACACTCACCGAACCTGCTACACCTATTTGTATTGTGCATCAAAACATTCAGTGTATGAGGAACAAAATCGACGATTTGGCAGTGTTTTTAGTTTCACAATACTGTGATGTTTTATGCCTTACAGAACACTGGTTGTCTGAGGAGGAACATTTAGCATATTTTATCAAGGGTTTCTCCTTAGCTAAAGCCTATTGTATTGTATTGTATGTATGCGAGGATTTAAGCGTTTTGTCGCTTTTTGTCAACGCGACCTAGAAGATCTTTTGTGACACAGCCCTTACTTAGTTTTCCGGAAGTAGATCAAGATTTTTTATGAAGCCGATTATGGCTCCAGAAGTCAAATTCTTGATCTCATATGCCGTAAGATACCTCTCACCTAGTTGATTGAGTCTCTGCGCAGTTACGGCTGGGCATTCACACAGTATGTGTTCCGACGATTCTTCGTCCTCTTCACAGAGTCGACAGGTTTCATTTTCAGCTATACCAATTTTCCGTAATTGGTACTTTAAAGGACAGTGGCCAGTGAGAATTCCTGTCATTATATTAAGATCCTTTTTGCTGAGAGCTAGTAACTCTTTGGCGTTTGTCGAAGCTGGGGAAATGAATTTCCGAGCTTGATTGACGCCTGGAATATTTTTCCAATATGAGGATATGGCGGATTCCTCCCAGTTTTTGACCACCTTCTTATAGTGGCTTTGTGGAAGACCACATGAAAGTTCCGGACCGTGGTATGAAAGTTTAGCCTCTTTTTTTGCAAGTTCATCAGCTTTCTCGTTTTCTAGGATTCCCTCGTGCCCTAGTACCCACCATAGGGTGACGTGGTTTGCTTCGGATAGCAATTGGAGGGTCTCCCTGCAGTTCCAGACTAGCTTTGATTTACATGTGAGGGCATTCAATGTCTTTAAAGCTGCCTGGCTGTCTGACATTATATTTATTAATGCTCCTTTTAGACCTTTATCTAGGTTTATGTGAGCACAGAGATTTATTGTATAAATCTCAGCCTGAAAAATTGTGGAGCAGGTGCCTATGGATTCCTTAATTCGGCAATCTGGGCCAAGCACACCTACTCCAGTTCCTCCTGTGTCCAATTTTGAACCATCAGTGAACCAGGACAAAGAATCCCTTACAACAGGTCTTTCTGTTGCCCATTCAAGGCGATTACCAATAACAACCTTATACTTCTGATCGAAATTGTATTTTGTTGTCATCTTGTCACAGACAGACAAGGCCTGTTTATCTGGTTGTACTTCCCTTAGAATTTCCAAGTGGCCTACGAAATCTCCGGGCATAAAGTGTTTCGTGTTGCAGAGTGCCTGTTGCATCGCCTCTTTTTTCACCTAAATGTGTAGAGAATCACTTCTATTGCTGCAGTCGGACAGGTACTCATAGCACCTATCATACTGAGGCAGGCCATGCGTTGTAGTTTCCGCAGTGATGCCTGTGCTGTGATTCGTTTCACTTTTGGCCACCATACAAGTGACGCGTAGGTGATCATGGGTCTTACAAAAGTAGTATATGCCCAATGGGTCATTTTTGGCTGTAGTCCCCAGTTTTTACGCAGAAGCCGACGGCATGTGTTTAACGCCACTGCTGATTTCTTTGTAATCTTGTTGATGTGTGAGTTCTACGTGAGTTTTTGGTCTAGAATGATTCCTAGATACTTAGCCTCTGTAGAAAACTCAATTCTAGTACCCTTCAAGTAGGGAGCTTGAAGATTTAGCTTCCTTCTCTTTGTGAACGAGACGATTGTAGTTTTGGTAGGGTTTACACTAAGTTAATGTTCCAGGCACCACTCAGGTACTAGACTTAGAGCTTTTGTGTAAGATACGAGATAGTGGTGTCACTACGTCCTCTGACCATAATTGCATCGTTGTCTGCATATCCGTTTGAAAAATAGCCAGCTTTATTGAACCTATTCAGAAGGTCATCAAAGACAATACACCAGAGTAGAGGTGATAGAATCCCACCTTGTGGGCATCCTCTATTGGTTTTTATCATTACTGATTCTCCTCCTATCGAGGCTGTAATCGTTCGACTTTGCAGCATGGCTTTTATCCATTCCACTACAGCTGGGTCGAAACCTTTTGACCTAGCAGCTCTTTCAATGGACTTATAGGAGGTGTTATCAAAGGCACCTTCAATATCTATAAATATTCCCAGAGCTATTTCCTTTGCCATAAAGGTTTTCTCTATTTTATTGACAACGCTATGTAGAGCCGTAGTTGTCGATTTTGCTTCCTGGTAAGCAAATTGATTTACGTTTAGTGGTGAAGCAGTTATCACTTCATTCCTATGGTATTGATCTAAGATCTTTACTATACCTTTCAGTATAAATGATAATAAACTAATGGGTTTGCATGACTTAGGCTGGACGCTTGGACGCCCCCCACCTTTAGGTATAAAGACTACATTAGATTTCCTCCACAATTTGGGAATGTATCCTAACTTTAGACTTCCCTTGTATAGTTCGCAGAGTATTGGCAGTATATCTTTTTGCATTTCTGCAAAAGTGCCGGAAAAATGTCATCTCCACCAGGTGTCTTGTAGGGTTTGAAAGTATTTATCGCCTATTCAACTCTGTTTTCTGTAAAAATATTATTAGCAGTGTTAAGACTGTTAATTAAGCTTAGCTTAATTGTAGCTCCGGAAGAGTTGTCCTCCTCCTCAACTGGCCACGACGATCCTGGGAAGTGTGTGCTTAACAGAAGCTCCAATGTTTCCTTTGGATCTGTCGTAAAGTCCCCGTCTGGTTTCTTTAGTAGGCTTATTTCAGACGTATGATCTTTTGATAGGACTACCGTGGGCGTTTCTGATAAGCCCTTACAAAAACTACGCTATGCATTCCTTTTAGATCTTCGAATTTCTTTATTATATGAGGTTAGAGCACTTCTATATTGCTCCCAGCTCTCATCGCTGCCACTGGTTTTAGTTTTATTGTATAACCTTCTATCAGTGACTCTTTGTTTACTTAGCTCTTCGGTCCACCAAAGTACTTTCCTAGTACATTGTCGAAGCTTTACTGTACAACTGTTTTCATATGCTGTGTGTACCGCATTATGAAAGTCAACAGAGGCTGTTTCCAGTTCCTCAATTGTGTTTATATTAATTTTCGTAAGTTCTTCCACTTCACACTTTAAGTGGCCTTCGTACAAGACCCAGTCTGTTAGTTTCGGAATACAAATTTGAGTTTTAAGTTCTTTATTAGCCTTTATCTCGAACCTTAAATATCTATGATCCGTTATTGAGGCTTCATTTGAGACATGCCAATTATATATTTCAGAGCTAATTTGAGGAGTGGCTAACGTAATGTCCAATACCTCACGCATGTTTTTAGTTATAAAAGTGGGTTCTTTACCCCTATATATTATATCTATGTTAGTACTAGAAATAAATTCGAAAAGGTACTCACCCCTTGTATTTATGTCCGTACTACCCCAAACTGTATGGTGTGCGTTTGCATCACATCCCAGGATGAAGTTTCTGTTTGCAGTAGAAGATCAGGTCCCTTACCAGCGGAGATGGGACTTCCATCGTTTCTCCCGGGAAATACGCCGATGCAATGATTACCTCTTGCATACCTTGCATATCGGTGTTAGTGGTGGTGAATGTTTTGTTCAACACATCAGAGGCAGTTTTGCAGTGTTGAAGATTCACTTGCAGCATCTTTATATTACTGCAGGACATCACGTTTTGTTCAGAGCCACGTCGCATCTAGGAACTTGTTTCCCATTGTGCGTAATTCCGACGGCCGGTGGTGTCTTGGAGTGTGTAGGTGTGGTATTGGGTTGAGGCTTTGAGGCAGCCTCTTTACCTTTACCTACTTTTAATCTGGAATTTTCAGTGTAAATATTGGTGGTATTATTTCCTGCCTTCTTTTTTATGTTAACCTTACCTGTACCAGTGCTGGTAGTGGTTTTTTGGCAGTGACGTCGGTAGGCTTTTTGTTGGGTTTTTTACCCTTTAGCCTGATCGTTATCTGGCCAAATTTGTAGCTGATTTTGAAATCAGCTTTTTTAAGGGTGTTTAAGGATGTCGAGTCTATGGACAGTGTAAGAAGCACTGCCGAGCCCTCATCTGTCCTCTTTTTGGCCCTGTATCAGATTCAAAATCAGATCTGTCGGGTTGTCTTTGCTGTTGGGGAAATAAGTATTTATAATGCTGGACTTCGGCAAATCCTTTTCCTCCACAGATTTAGATGGGCTCCTTTCCAAGGTTTTAAGCTATCGACTTTGGCTAATAGCCACTCGGCGGTGGCTTTGTCGGCGTAGTTGACGCTCAGCCATCCAGACTTGAAGGTTGTCCCTATAAACTTAGGCTTCACAGAGCCTTTAGCCTCTTTAATGATTAAATCCAGGATTGCATCCTGAATTTTCGTCAGCTGTCCTGTTTCTAAAATATGCTCCGGATAATTATAGTGCAGGATGCTGACGCGTGTGCCCAGGATTACCTGTCTAAAGCTCACAGACGGCGTGGCCTTATCAGGTGGTGGCGGAGCACCACTGCTGGGTTGGCCTTTAGCATCTGTTTTTTTGCCTTTTTACAGACATTTCGGGCGTTGATTCCTCGGACCGGGTCCGTTTTGGACCCTTATCCTTCATGAGTTGAAGGGCTTTAACACGTGCTTCGTCAAAACTAAGCCCACTTTTATAAGCCACTTAAAGCGTTTCCTGGCGGCACCGCTCAGTTTACTTTTCTGCTCTTTCTATCGGAGCTTTTCTATAGTCTCCTCGAGTTTGAAATTGGGCTACGTGGGTCAGGACATCCTTGGACTGGAATCTCTTAGGACCTCTAGAGAAACATCTCTTTGACTTCCACTCATCCATAAAAACCACAAGAATTAACTAAAAATTGTGTCCTCGTGACACAGGAACATATGCTTTTATAAGTAAGGTTATGTGCAGTGCACGTGTACTGAAAAATTTGTAAATTTTCAATATATTTTTATGAAATTAAATGAAACTGATAGTATTATAAATACCTGCAAAAATGTTTAGAATAAATAATAAATTGAAAATAATTAAGCAAAAAATATATACCGTGTGTCCCAGCTCGACCGACACATAGGAGTTTTACATGGGAAATAAGTTAATTATGAAGAGTATCTCCCCAGTGCAAGATATTAACTTGAAATTTTGTATGCTTATTGAGGAATATTATTTCTATGGATTACAGTTATTTGAAATATGTAATTTCATCTGGAAGACGACATTTATTAAATTATAAAATCATCATTTTTGTTCAAAATCAGTCAGCCATGGAAATAAAAGAAAATATCTATGTGACAGTTCTGACAGTTAATGACATGGCATTGTAGATATTTATATTTTTGTAATATTGATATGTTATTTAACAAAAAGAAACTAAATTCAACTTAAATAATATTAAAATACAGGGAATAAGAATTAAAATCAGTGATACTTCACTAAACTGTCAGATAAATATTTTCTTTTATTTTCATGGCTGACTGATTTTGAACGAAAATGATGATTTTATAATTTAATAAATGTCGTCTTCCAGACAAAATTACATATTTCAAATAACTGTAATCCATAGAAATAATATTCCCCAATAAGCACACAAAATTTCAAGTTAATATCTTGCACTGGGGAGATACTATTCATAATTAACTGATTTCCCATGTAAAAGTCCTATGTGTCGGTCGAGCTGGGACACCCGGTATATTATATTATCTCAGCTGAAAAAAAATGTGACAAACACTGCTACCAACCTCTACTCAAATGCTTATGCCTATTCGTATACCTATTATCCATATACTGCTGATACTCGTATTTTACTATACGGAATAGCGACCACGATAAAGGGAGATGAAATATATGTTCATCTCTCTTCCTAGTATAAGAGCATATTTATGCGCAAGCGTGAATGTGTAAGCCGTACTGAATATTTTTTCTAAGGCACGTTGCGAACTTATGGCGTTTTTAATATACATATATTTTCATGGGCGCAATTTTTTTAGGAGACTGTCTATTACGCTATTGTTATAAAATTGATACATTGCATTCAATGCATTTAAATGAAACATTTTGTATTAATCATTAATTAACTTTTTGCACGATCGTATAAAAATAAATAAATTCAAAATTAGTGAAAACTCTTGAGAATCGGACTTTTATTTAATTGAAGTACTTTTTAAAATCTGCTATAGAAAAAAAATTACACATAATGAAAATGATTTACACTTTTATGGTAAATAAAAATAATTGTTTAATTCTAATTACGTATGTCAAAAATATTATACTAAAAATATAATTTAAAATAATACATAAATAAAGAAAAACTGAATGTACTATAAATTAAAATATGTTAAAAATAACGAAAAATTACAAAATGAACTATATACAAAAAAAATCATTAGTAACTTTATTTAATAATTAGTAATATTTATAAAATATTATTATAATTAGTAATAATAATAAAAATGATAACATATAAAATCTGAATGTTCAGTACATTCAAATATTGGTTTATATGATTTGAAGCAGAATTGTCAAGAACAAAAACTATTTGCCGAAATATTGTAGAAACACAAATGCCTAACTTATAAGGAATTTGCAATTCCTGGGCCGTCAAGGCAAATAAAGTTTTGAAAAATATTGGTGCTGATATTTATTTATAAGTAAATAAATTATTAACTTGGCTTTTCTATATTACAAAATTAAAACCCCTTAATGGAGTTGGATCCGAAGAAAATTTTGATTCGAAGTTTAGGTATTCTTTTGTATGTATAATTTTAGTTTTTAATAATTCAATGATTTTGTACTAATTCATAAATTTTGTGGTTAATATTATTTTATGTTTTATTGTTTACGGTTACCATAACAAAAATATATTGGTAATTTGCCCCCCCTAAGAAAAGTTTCTGGATCCGCCACTGACAGAAACATTTTTCAAAGTTCAAATAGTTGATAGCGGCATACAGCTTTAGCCAACCGTATTGCAGAAATTAGACATGCGCATAACTTGAAGGAGCCAGAAGGAAGTGAGATAAAAATATATTTTGTCTCCCTTCCTAGTGGTCGCTAAATCTTCTTCATCAGCAGTATATAGTTATTAGGTATATGTGCCTATTATAGGAAAGTGCATAGTCATGGCGGTGTGAATATTTTTTGTAACAGTAAAATAAACTATCAAGCTGTAGACTTTATTAAAGATCAAATTTAAATCTTCTTCATATACAAACTTCATTTTAACGGTATTTAGAGGTCCTAGTTCCAACATTCATGATTTTTTTAAACAGTTAGAATTTTGTTTACAAAAAATACTCAAAAGCAATCCTAATA
The DNA here is from genome assembly GCA_035578165.1 of Stenolophus ochropezus. NCBI lineage: Eukaryota > Metazoa > Arthropoda > Insecta > Coleoptera > Carabidae > Stenolophus > Stenolophus ochropezus. The sequence goes on along the minus strand of JAQOWZ010000024.1, from coordinate 1,964,131 downwards.
TAAATCTTTTTGTATTAAGAGATTTTAATATTGATCTTTTATCAAATAGTCAAGATAAAATAGCCTTTATAGATTTAATGAATGCACACAATTTACACCTCACTATAAATGAGCCAACCCGTATTTTTAAAAACAGTAAAACTTGCGTGGACAAATTTTCACAAATCTTAGTAAATAAAATTATGATGCTTCTGTTGAACATAATAATATATCGGATCACTCGGGTCAATGTATTCATATAAAAAATGATGAAATTACGACAAACTCTAATATACCAATGGAGAAAAGGGTATTTTCACAAAATAATTTAAATAACTTGAAATTATTATTGTCAAATGAACAATGGCTTACTGTTTTTAATGAAAATGATGTAGATAAGTGTTTTAAAAATTTTATTGATATTTTTATGTAGCACTACTCATTAACTCACCCTAAAATAAAAGTTAAAAATCACAAGAATAAGTCAATCTCATGGATAACTGACGAAATAAAACTCCATGCAAGAAAAATGAAACTCTACTATGATTTATATATGATGGGACTTATAACTAAAGAATATTACAATCAGCTGAAACGCAGTTATCGCAAATCAGTTAGAGAAGACAAGAATAATTATAATTCTAAATTAATTCAAAATTGTAAAAATTATACAAGTAAAATATGGAAAATTATTAATAATTTAGGATATGAAGTAGTCGGAATTTGGACAAGGTGTAAGCAAAAACAAATGTAGATCGCTAACGTTTCGATATATTTAATATCATCATCAGAGCTAAACAACATTGAAAGTATTATTTACTACAATAATATGTTACAAATATCAGAATGATAACAATAATTAACATACCATTGTTGATCTACGCAGATTAACGATTATTACAGGATATTTATACATTGTTAAAATTATTACAAACGTTGAAACAATTTGTAACATTTGAAAAGAAACGGAGAGTACAATGTAGGTGTCCTTGTGTGAGCGAGTTGTGTGTGACTGACTGCAAGTTTGTCAGTCATACACCTCTCAGGCACAACAGTGAATTATAGACTGCATGAACAATATGTTGGTAACATCAGCGGTAATTTTAAATTTAAATTTTTATATTTTGCAATATTGTATTGTATATGCTATTTAAATTATCAACATCAGTTCTCAAATTAATGCTATTGTTAACTATTTTTATATGAAATATTTCCAAAAATAAACGTTTTTTGTAGTTTTGTTCAATTTCTAATATTTTTACATTATTAAAATCAAAATTGTGTCCCAAACTGAAATGATGTGTAGATAGGGCTGTTTTTTCATTATTATTAATATTTTTACAATCATTACTATGCTGTTTTTACAACTAGTTAAAATATAAGTGCCTGGTTGGAAATAAATTTGTAAAATTGAATTTAATATTTTTTGAAACTGTACCGGAACAATGCAATAATAATGTAATCCAGGTATGAGGTACTCTTTGATAAATTTTAAGAGGGTATTTTTAAAATTAGTTTCGTTTAGGTAAATATAAATTCTTTGTTTTTCGTGTCCAAACATTTTTTTAATTTCTACAGAGCTTTTCGAATTTGTTTCTTTAAAAATAATTTGATTTTTACCGAAATTTATTGAAGTGTCTTTGTAATGAAGGCCGTTGATAGAAGACTCGTCATCAGAATGCTGAGTATAGCTGTCCGTGTCTTTTTCAGCGATAACGGAGTTTGCGTAGTTCTCGATTTTGTTTCAAGCAAAAACATTAATTTGAATGTTCGTATTTTCAAAAATTTGTCTTAGTAAATTTTCTATGTCTAACTAATTTTGCCTATCTAAACCACATGCAATTTTTGGCATGTTAATAATAATAAGCCGATATATTTCATCAGAAAATGTTCTAGAAGAATTTTTGTACATCCGCGCAATGTGAACTGATAAATTATTCAGATCAGTCTATAATTAGCTGATAGTTCACGCAATAAGGTTATCATATCAACTTGTTTACACTCGAAAACATCATTTCAACTTCAATTTCGCTGTGTACACAGCAACGACTAGTCGACGTCCTCGTTACATCTTAATACTTGCCCCCGTTAATTACCTAAAAAATACACCTATATGACTGAAGACAGGTACCCCACCTGTTCATTAAACAATAGCCGAAGTCAGGTACCTACCTGTTAATTAATTAAACAATACACCTACCTGATACAGGTTAATTAAAACAATACACCTACCTGATACAGGTTAATTAAAACAATACACCTACCTGATACAGGTTAATTTAAACAACACACCTACCTAACCAGTCTCCCTCACCTGGATAAACCAGGTACTTGGGGTTGCTAAAGAAAGGGTTAGGGGTTGCTGAAGAACTACCCTAAGGGGCTAGGGGTTGCTGAAGAACTGCCCCTAAGGCGTTGCTGAAGAACTGCCGAAGAAGGGGTTCAAAATCCAAGAAATCCACCCCTAAATCCTAAGGGGTTGCTGAAGAACTGGCTAGGGGTTGCTGAAGAACTGCCGAAGAAAGGGTTCACACAGCCAAAAAATCCAAGAAATCCACCCCTAAGTCTTAAGGGGTTGCTGAAGAACTGCTGAAGAGTGGTAGATCTGGATGACCACGGTCATCGAGCTTGGACGGTCATCGAGTTTGAGTTAAAATCCCCATAGCATATCTACTTATTATCTATTATCATTTATCAGATATATATAAACCTCCTACAGGTAATTTTCTAGGAGACTTGACCGATGAATTAAGCAGTTATGGTCCCGAGAGTTATATCACTGAATTTGTTTCCGATGGACCAAAAACTTGCCTATAAAGTGTATAATCCTTAGTTGTGAAACTAAACAAATATGTAAAGTTAAAGGTTTCACTTTAAATTATAAAAACTCACAAATAATTAACTTTGATTGTTTAAAAAGAATGATAATAAAAGAAAACGACGAAAATTGTAATCCTCCTGTTATTGTATCTAATAATATAAGAAATGCTAATTAAACCTTTATTGTTGTTCTTTCTGTTTTCCTGTTATTTTGAACGTTTAATAAAAATGTTTATGGGAGTTTTTATTTTGATTAGAGATTATAAATGAATTATCCAGCAAACTTTTTGTGATTTCTGACTTTTGTTTTACGGTAAAATGTCAGATCCTATCAAATTCAAACATCCTTTTAACGCCATTGTGGCCGGTCCCTCGGGCAGTTGTAAATTTTATTTTATCGTTAACTTCTTAAAAAATATGATCAACATGTACGATACAGTTTTTTCAAAAGTTACCTGGTTTTACAGAACATTGCAGAGTTTATATAATACAATACCTAATGTGAATTTTCAACAAGGTTTGCCAGATATGGACAATTTTGACGGTAATAATCGGTACTTAATAATAATAGATAATCTTATGCGTGAAACAGATTCACGTGTGATTGATATTTTCACAAAGAGCAGTCATCATGAAAATTTATCTGTATTTTTCATTACTCAGAATATATTTATTCAGGGCAAGGGTCAGCGTGATATATCATTGAATGCTCATTACATAATTTATTTCAAGAATCCACGAGATAAAGCACAAATTTTACATTTATCACGACAGGTTTGCCTTGACAATACTAAATTTATTCAAGATGCATACAACGATCCTACTTCAGATCCCTATACTTACCTAATTTTGATTTAAAGCAATCTACACCGGATTGGAGTAGATTTAGAACCGTGAGCAACGAACAATTTACGTATATATACCAAAGAAAAAGTATAAATACGGTAATACGAAGTTGCCAGAGGTTATTATGTAATTATGTCTACAACGTTAACCAATAACGCAAACTTCCTACGTGCATTACATTCATTAAAACCAAACCAGCGTACAGTTTTGTTGAAAAACGCAGACAGTAATAACGTTCGTTGTATCTGTGAATGTGCACACAATATTCTACGTGGTATAGTCCCTCTAAATAAAAAACAACGTCATAATCTTGGACGTCATAAACAATTTTTACGTAAACTTGTGAAACGAGGAAATAATTGTAAACAAAAGAAAAAGATTTAGGTCAGGAGGGGCGTTCCTCTCATTGTTAATAGCACCGCTTATCTCGGGAATTTTAAGTAGTATATTTAATAAGAGTTAAAATGGAACATGCAAAAAATTATGCTTTAATTACGCCGGAAACGTTACACCAACTTCGTGAAAATACCGTAACTGATAATAATAATAATATAACCACGCAACTTGATAAAGATATGAAAAAATAATTAAATTAAAAAATTTCTGATTATGAAAAATGGGCTTTATATCAAAATCTTCAACGATATCTCCATTTTCAAAAACAACTACGTGAACCTGGCAAAATTCCTTTAATTGACGACACCACCACCACCGCAGCCGCTTCTATTAAAACAAAAGAACAGTTGCCATATATTAAAATTAAAGAGCAATTAGCTGACGATATAATTTTAAATACTCTACCGAAAACATAGCGCAAAAAAGCGAATATTTTTTTAAATATACTTAAATCAGATAAAAATATTACGTAAGATGAATACGGTTTAGTTAGTATTAATAATAGTGAAATACCAAATTCAAATTTCATCGATTTAGTTGGAGATATCATTAGACCGAGGAAAAAAAAGTAACCCAGTGGGATGGCAAGAATTTTCAAAAGTACTGATAAAAAATAACATTCCTAACGAATTTATTGGAAACCCGCGTAGAAAAAGAGAATTTACAGATATGTCGTCTTCATTTATTCACAGTAATAAAGAGAGTACGCACAGAAGTGCACGCGTTCCTTCACCCGACGTGTGAGAATCGTTTAAATTTTGAAAATGAATCGTATACTGACAGATATTTATTTCAACCCATCCCATGCCGTTGGGTTCACAGGATTAGCGAATCTTAAGAAAATAGTTAAAGGTAAATACTCTACTGAAGCTGTCAAAAAATGGTTAAGAAGTCAAGATGCCTACACACTACATAAACCGATACGATGAAGATTTCTCCGAAACAAATATAAGGTTTACAATATTATTGATTTATTTCAAGCTGATCTGAACGATATGAGAAATCTTAGTAAATTCAATGACGGTTTTAAATATATTTTAACTGTAATTGACTTATTTAGCAGATTTGCTTGGGCAATACCTCTAACTGATAAAAAACCGGGTACTATCATTAATGCTTTTAAAAAAATATTTAACGACAGTTAGCGTATACCTATATACCAACAAACAGAAAAAGGCACAGAATTCATTGCAAGTAGTGTACGGAGATTTTTGCGTGAATATGATATTAAATATTACGTTGCCCAAAATCCTGATGTAAAAGCTTGTTTCGTGGAAAGATTAAATATAACATTAAAAACAATGTATCGTAATTTTACACGCAACAATACGTATAAATGCCGATATGTCGATATGCTTTCTAAACTTTTAAAAGCATAAATTAAAAGCATACAATAGTACCGCACATTCGTCAATCAAAATAGGCCCGAAAGATGTACATGATAATAATATTGTACAAGTCTGGCGGAATCAGAATAGAAATGATAAAAAAATAAAAAATAAAATACCTAAATTAGAAGTTGGAGATACTGTACGTATATCAAGAGAAAAACATGTTTTTGAAAAAGGCTTTACGAGTAATTGGTCTCAAGAAATATTTAGAATTAAAACGGTAATTAAAAGACATCAACCCGTTTATAGATTGGAGGATTTAAATGAACAAAACATTGAAGGAGTATTTTATGAACCGGAATTACAGAATGTGTATATAAAAGCCGATGATGAATTTCAAATAGATAAAATAATCGAATCGAAGAGTAGTGGTAACAGACAGAAAGTGCTTGGCAAATGGAAAGTATATACTGATAAATTCAACTCTTGGATACCAGCAAAAAATATAAAATATTTTGAGAATAATGTCTAAAAATGAATTTTATATGACATTGCCTAGTAATAGTTAGATGAATTATTTTCCGAATAATAAAACAACACTATTTACTACGCAACTAACGCAAAGTGTAAAACTTGACGGTAACTGGGAAGTTGTCCTAGCTGAAATACAGTATCCTAGAACTTTCTACACAATTTGCGCTCATGAAAACTATATTAAATATCAATTTAAAACATTTGTGGATGGAAAGACCTAAAATACACAAAAGAGAAGCACATATTCAGCCTGAATATTATAGAAGTGTAGACGATATAATAAACGCGATTAATCAGCATGCTAGGGTTCACGACCATATTAATATCGAAATTGAAAAACATATTCGTCGCATAAGAGTATATTTTATTAAAGATACAAACTTTTGTTCTTTGAAACCGGGAACTGATTTATTTGCTGAGAGATTATCATATTATGATTCGTCAAATCTTTATCTCGGAATACATTCTGAAATGTTTATATATTGCGATATTGTTGAACAGCAATTTGTTGGAGATGTACTCGCACCCCTGTTACGAACAGTACACGTTGATATTTCAAATTATATACACGGTTCTAGTAAAATGGTTACACTTTCTCCACTATATTATATTCCTGTGCTCCGTCGAGATTTTCAGAATATTGAAATCGATATAAGATGTGTTGAAGGGAAACCAATACCATTCCAATTTGGAACTTTTAGTGTTAAGTTACACTTTAGACGTTCACAATGAAAAATTGTCCCTATCAAATTTATTATAATCATCAAGCAGGAACCGGGATTGGTTTTGTTGTTTTTCGAGGTTCTACTTATCAGCAAGGTCACGGGCTTGGTAGTTTCTTTAGTGGATTATTTAGAACGGTCTTACCAATTATAAAAAGAGGAGAAAGCGTCGTTGGAAAAGAAGCACTCAGAACAGGGATGAGTTTCTTAGGAGATTTGAGTGAAAATCGACCTGCAAAAGAAGCGTTCCAGCAAAGACTGTCTAAAGCGGGAAATACTTTGAAATGAAAATCTGAATCCAAATTGACACACTTATGAGTGGTTCAGGTTATAAAAAGAAGAGAATGTCTCTAAAACGTAATCACTCGCGACAGCAGGCTAGAGGTGTGAAGAACAAAATAAATAATAATAATAATAATAATAATAAGCCCCCTATGGGCAACCACCTTCACGTGGTGGGGGGCGTTAGTACCTAACCTGCAAGCCAGCAGGAGGGGAAGCTAAGGTTGCCCAACCATCTTAGGGTTAGCAGCCCGACAGATGTGTATTTATTTAAAAAAGCTGTCAATACAAGAAGACAACGTTACTCAGGCGGGCCGGGGCAGCAGGACCCGGGTCGGAACCGTCAAGAGGATTTACGTGCTACTGACCATCGCGACGTCCAAGGACAACGAGTAAACCGAGGCATCAATAACTCCACCACTGCCTCCCAAACTTGTGCAAATGTTGCAGAGGTTACTACTCAGCCCATTGCACAAAATTCCGTTAAGCGACGAACTAAATGGACCAATGAAATGAACCAGTACATATATCGTTGCTACTTACAAATCACCCAAATGGAAAATGTTAAGACACCTTACAGCGTCGAATTGCACAAAAGAGTTACAAAAGAATTTCCCGAATTACGCCAGAAAACGATCCAAAACATCCTTGATCAAAGAAGACTACTTTTCAAAACTAATATGATCCCTGTCGATATAATCGACCGCATACGACAGGAAGTAGCTGAAGAACTTGGGCTAACGACCTATAAGGAAAAAGATACAAATGAAACTGTCAATCTAAAAAATCAAGCTGTACAGCACCTGAAAACAGAAATAGAAATAAAAGCTGTTACGTACTTTGAAAAAAATTATGTACTCTATTCTGAAGTAGATCCCACCAAAAGACCAAGACTTCCTAAATTAAAATTCACTAAACAAACTTCACACACCATCAGACTTATTAATGAGATAATAAAAAGTAAAATAGAACAGAACACATCAATAGAACACCTTCATGACCTCATTTATATAGGAGCATCTACAGTACTAAATTTGAACGACCAAAAAATAAAAGAACAAAATCCTCAGAAAATCAAAAAAATTCAACGAGAAAAACCACCATGGATGAGAAGACTTGAGACACAAATAAAAGAACTTCGTGCGGATATTGCTGTCCTTTCAAGATTAAAAAACAATGAAGCCAGCAAAAAGACCAAAGAAAAATGTAAAAAAATAATAATAAGAAACACCGACTCGGAAAACCAAACACTTATTGAGGTTCTTGATAAACTGAAGCAAAAGCTAATGGTAAAAAGTAGTAGGCTAAAAAGATACAAAGAAAGCAGCAGAAGAAGATACCAGAACAGGTTATTTAACTCGAGTCAGAAAAACTTTTATAGATTAATTGAAGATGAAGAAAAAGAAAACACAAAGGCAGCAGATAATATTACACCAGACGCACTAAAAATACAAGAATTCTGGAGCAAAATATGGTCAGAAGAAGCTGAACACAACAAAAAAGCAACATGGATTGAAGAAGAAAGGAAAAAAGCGAAGAAAATAGAAGCAATGCACTCGCACACAATTAACATAGATGATCTAAAAAATTCTATAAAGAAAATGCAAAATTGGAAGACACCTGGTATTGATAACCTACATAGCTTTTGGTTAAAGAAATTCACTTCAAGCCATCAAAAACTAGCAGACCTATTTACAAAACTTATTGAAAATCCAGATACAATACCAGCCTTTTTCACCAAAGGAATCACTCATCTAATACCAAAAACTACACCTACAACCCAGCAAAATATCGTCCCATAACTTGCCTTCCTACCATCTATAAACTGTTAACAAGCATCATAACAGATAAAATATACAAACATGCTACAACGCAACACATACTAACAGAAGAACAAAAAGGTTGTAAAAGAAACAGCAGAGGATGTAAAGAACAGTTAATTATAGATAGTATAATAACAGAAGATACGATGAAAAATAAAAACAACTTATTTACCTGCTACATAGACTACAAGAAGGCCTTTGATTCCGTGCCGCACACCTGGTTACGAGAGGTCCTAAAATTATTCAAAATTGACATAAAAATACAAAACTTCCTTAGTACAATAATGAAACAATGGACAACAACACTTCACATTAAAAACTCCGCTAATATAAGTAATATTAAAGTAAACAGAGGCATATTCCAAGGGGATTCACTTAGCGCCTTGTGGTTTTGTCTAGCTATTAATCCTTTATCAAATATGCTTAATAGAACAAAGAAGGGCTACACCTTTCCACAATCCACTACAAGACTGAACCATCTTGTTTACATGGATGACATTAAATTAATAGCTACAAATAAACAAGATCTAAATATACTTATAAGAAAAACAGAAATATTTAGCAATAGCATACTCATGCAGTTCGGATTAGACAAATGTAGGATACATGCTATGGAAAGAGGAAAATGGAAAGAAACAGAAGGATACCAAACATCAGGTATCGAAGAAAGAGGAGAGATTGTCGCTATGCATAAAGAAGAAACGTATAAATATTTAGGCCTTGACCAAGCAAGAGGAATCAAACACAAAGAAGCAAAGGAAAATGTTACAAAAAAAATGACTGAACGCATAAAAACACTGCTAAAAACAGAACTGTCAGGAGTAAACATAGCAATTGCAGTAAACACATTTGCAATTCCAGTAGTAACATATACCTTCGGAATAATTAGATGGACATCAACTGAACTAGATGCATTAAACAGAAAAATAAGGGTACTCTTTACCAAATACAGAGCTCATCACCCAAAATCATCAATTGAACGCTTTCACTTACCGAGATCAGATGGCGGACGAGGTATTCTGGACCTGCGACAGCAGTATAATAAACAACTCAATAACTTAAGAACCTTCTTCTATGAAAAAGAAGATGAGTCAGAAATACATTAACAGGTGATAAATAACGATCGAGGCTACACGCCACTATACTTAAGTCATAGAGAAGAACTGGAAAAAATGACAGGAGCTTCAAGGGAAGAAAAAATTGAGACTTGGCAAAGAAAACCGATACACGGAAGATACCCAGCAAAACTACTAATAAATACCATCGATAAAAAAGGTTCCCACGATTGGTTAAAGCACAGCAAGTTATTTAAGGAAACGGAGGGTTTCTTAATTTCAATACAGGATCAGGTTGTACCAACACTGAACTATACAAAACACATCATTAAAGACAATTCAATAAAAGACGACAAATGTAGAATGTGTCATAAGAAACAAGAAACAATTGACCATATCATAAGTGCATGCGAAACACTTGCCGCTAGGCAGTACACTAAACGCCATGAGAATGTTGCGAAAATGATTCATCAGAACTTATGTATGCAGCATCAATTATTACAAGAAGAAGCTCCGTACTACAAATACAAACTGAATCCTGTAATGGAAAACGACAAAGCTAAAATATACTGGAATCGCTCACTAATAACTGATCACTATATGCCCAGCAATAGACCAGACATAGTTTACAATATAAAACATTCAAAAACTACCTACCTTATAGATATAGCTGTCCCAGCCGCCAACAACATTGACAAGACACACTCTAAAAAGATTGAAAAGTACCTGGATTTGGCCGAGGAAATAAGAACACTATGGAACCAACAAATGGTAAAAATTATCCCTATTATCATAGGAGCCACATGCGAGATCCCCTTTAAGCTATATGAAGGATTAAACACATTAAACATCCCAGAAAAGCTATACTTACCGATACAAAAAAAGTGTAGCTCTAGACACCTGTAACATAATCAGAAAAGTGCTAAACCGAACGACGCCCGAAAACTCCAACCAAGCAATAGAGGAAAACGAAACTAGGGAAGCTATTGAATTAACTGCTTACCCTGACACATAAAATATATTTATTTAATCTACAAAATTAATGCGATACTTACCTTTACTGCTTCGATTTCTTGTATATATACTTGCCCAAATTAGGCCGTTATATACAAAATACCTGTAAACATACAGTGCGATAAAAATGAACAATAATAATAATAATAATAATAATCAGTTATGGCTTTTCTACATACGCAATCATGTGAGTGTATTAAAACTGAACTTGATTTATTTTCGCTACCACCTACGCAAACAAGCATAGAAAATGGACAATGGATTAGTTACAAACCCTTATCATCTATAACTGAAGATGGGTCGGTGGAATTTGTAGTCCCCGGTCAGAGTGATGAATATTTAGATTTGTCACAAACTATGATTCACTTGAAAGCAAAAATAACCAAAGCAGACGGAACAGCCCTAACCGCCACCGACACTAAAATTGGTCCTGTAAACAATTGGCTTCATTCCATGTTCAGTCAGATAGACGTATATCTCAATCAAAAACTCGTTTCACCTCCAAACAATACATATGCGTATCGTTCGTACATTGAAACGTTATTGAATTATGGCAGCGATGCTAAAAAATCGCATCTCACAGCATCATTATGGTACGCGGACGATGCAGGAAAAATGAATAACGTGATTAATGATAATAAAGGCTTTGAAAAACAAAAAAAAAAATATACAAGTTTTTCGAATGTTAAATCTTATATTCAAATGTACAATACATTATATTCGGAATTCATTTTTCAAATGACGGTAATTGTATTGATAGACATAGTTTTCCAGATGGTTTCTGTTTAGCAGCTTTCAATCTGACGCCGGACTTGTCAGCTAATACAATGAATCACTGGAATCTGACACGTCATGGCTCGGTACGTATCGAAGTTGGTTCCGAAGAAGCTCTAACAGAAACCGTGAATTGTATTATTTATGCAGAGTTTGATAATATTATTGAAATAGATAAGGATAGAAATGTAATTATAGATTTTGATGGTTAAATATTTTGTATACAATTATTATTATTAATAAATATATAATCTCTTGTAAATGTTAGTTAGTTTCATTTAAACTTTTGACAGCAATGAGTTATATTATTGACATAAAATATTTCAATGGTGAAAAAGATGAATTAATTGTAAAAGAGCTAGCCGTAACATCCCTCGACGGAAAAGTTTTTCAACATTTTTTATTCAAACCACCGTATTCGAAAAATCGTCTCTCTGTAAAACAAATTTCTCAAATAAATTGGCTGAAAAAATATCATCACGGGTTTGACTGGGACGATAGTTTCATTTAATATGACAATTTAAAAACCATCTTAACAAGTATAATTGATTTCGATGAAAAGTTTGTATTTGTTAAGGGATTAGAGAAAAAAATAATAATTGAAAATATAATAGAGCGCGATAATTTGTATGATTTAACGAAACTGGACTGTCTAAGCCTTACAAATTTGCGCAGTCTTTAATATAAAACATCGGATATTACTACTAAATGTTGTATTCCATATGCACACAGCAGTATGATATGTGCGTCCGAGAATATACTTCATCTGTGTAAATGATACAACAGTTATTGTAAAGATGAATACGGTGTTCATAAAGACGATTCTCCATCGCTACGTCAGGAATGCGTGTCAATATGGCGTCTTTGCAGCAGATAAGTTAGTATGCGGTCATTACTGTCTAATTTATCTGTTGTTTAGATTTAACGGAAATTCTCTAAACTATTTTCAAAAATTGTTTAACAGATATGACCGTATGCTGAATGATGTTTATATTAAAAGATTGTTTCATTATTATTTCAGGACAATGTAACTAGGTTAAATTAGTAATAGAAAATAAATTACAAAATATATTTTAATTAACTATGTATTTCATATAGTTGTTACATACATCTTTTATATACATAAGACAATTTTCAGAACATTGTAAAAAACTAGTATTATTGATATTCATTTTTAAGTAACTGTGTTTTATTTGGGTATTGTTACTTTTTTTTCCTATTCATATAATGATATACATATTCAAAACCCATGTTCAACTTAACATTATAGTATGTAGATAATTCCCACAATATTACACTTATACAACAATAATCCATGTTACAATTCTGTAATAAAGTTTTATATGCTGTTTTTCTTAAATCTAAAGTTATATCGATAAGTTTACAGATGGCTGTTTTTTGTAGAAAATTCAAATAATTTGTATAAATGTCAATATTAGAAAATCTCTTTTCCAAAGATAATGTTATATTCTGTAATAAATTTTGAGCATTAATTAAATTTTCAATTTCATCTTTATTCAAAACAATAAAATTTCTTTTGTATAATAATTTAATTTTTTGCATTGGTAACTTCGTAATATTAACACCGCTTACATAATTACCCTTATTACATCCTGATGTCTTTGTCAGAAGAGAATTCTTTACATTTTGATTTAAATATTCACAAATTTTCTCTATATTAATAATGTCAATTTGTTGACTGGTTCGAATATCTTCAAGTCTTATGGTTATTTTAAATTTATTGTGAGGATTTAAACCAATATTAACAAATTTTTTTCGTTCAACCTCATCAATATATATAAAACTTCCCTGCAGTAGTCTATTGTTATGATCGTATTTCCTTAGATTTATTGGTAAAGCGAAATATATATCGACTGATGCCGTTCCCATTATGAATTCTAAATTTATATTAGGAATATCTTCAGTTTCGTCATTCCAGTCTTGTGCATACTGGTCCAACCATGAAGTATTTTTTTCTAACGGTGCCACGTTTATTGATGATGATTGCTATGGTATCTGGCACTCGTCATCCTTATCATCGTCGATGAATATGATATCCGGTGTTCGCGCACGTTCAGATGTACGGAATGAAGAACTCCATGGTTGTGTCACTATGTCACAATCACTATTTTTTACACTTTTGTCTGGCACAGATTGTTGCTGGATCTGCAGCTCTTGGAGTTTTTCATTAACCAGAGGAACGATGATGATGTCCGGTGTCAAAGGACGCTCGGGCGTGTAGATCAGATCTTCCTTAGTTGTTGATTGTTGTGTTTGGTTTGCTGACTTAGTCTTTTTCAAAATTTCACTTTTCTTTGTTTTATTCTGTTTAACCGCATACCGAGCCGGCTTGACTTTAACATTACTGGTAATTTCAATATTCTTCTTCTTTTTCTTCGGTTCTGGCTGACGACAGATAGCTTATCCAAAGAGTTCAAAACACAATTGTTCATATGTACTCATAAAGACGAACGATAGCGATTTCTTAATCAGAATATAACTTATTTAAACTGTTAATTCTAAACAGATATACAGTTTTCAAAGCTCACAGCTCTTCGTTATATAGGTAGAAGGTTTTTCCCCACCACTCATTCACAGGAACCCTCCCTCTTCCAAAGTTTTGTTAAAAAATCTTCCCACAAAGACCGAACACTTCTGTTAGATACCAACTTTCTTTTTATACAGTAAAAATTAAAAAATATAATAATAAATAAAAAATAACAACAATCTACTCATGTAGTAACAATAACCTAGAGAATCGTCAAAGTACGAACAAACATAAAAATTCCCAGCAATAAATTTGACTAAGGGACAGAGATCTCTACCTGGCGGTAAGGGACCTGAGCATCATCCTCTAACTAAAAATTTACAAAGATAATTTTTCTCACGTCCATAAAACTCATAAATTTCACACACCTGCAAACTCAAATTAATCAACCCCTAATCACTTTCCGAATACTTGAAGCCAAATCAAAAGATTCATACATAACAAAAGAAAAACCGGGCAACAAAGAGCCAACGAAACTAATAAATGTCATACAAGTAGCAACCCTAATAAATCAATTCACACTGCCTCCCTCGGCAAAAGTAAGCCTACCTTTCAAAGTCGCCTCCCTTATCTTCTTACAGAATACAAAGCAGTGGTGCGCTTCATATAATTAAATAAACAAATAGGTTATTTTTTTCATTTTTTTTGTTTGTAGATAAATATTTTGTAAGTTAGGTTCGATTAGATATAATAAATTTTGTTCTTGAGTTCTAAATTTTTCATTCTTTATTCTTCTCTTTTAATGTTGCTTTGCCAGAGTGATCGGGAATGATTGCACGTGCCGCCTCGTTTTGATTTTTTGTTTGTCGCCTTGTAATAGTGAATTACGATTGAAAGATCGCATTAGCGTACAGTGAATTTATGGAAGGAGCAAAAATAAATGAATTCAGAGTGATTAGCATAGAATCGGTAGAAGAAAATTATTTTTATTATTTCTATTAAAAAACGTATGAGTATTTAAATTTTCTTATTCGCTTTTAAAATTGATACTAAGAAAATACTATAAATAAATTCTACTCAAGCTCCATAGACAAGACTTTATGAATTATTTACTATTTACAGAAGTTATATGACATATGGACATAACAAAAATATTTTTTCTGTCAACCTATATATAAAATTAAATTTTACGTACTACTTTCCGGCCAAAAAATGACACTTTTTTGTAGGTTACTACTTTTTCGTAAGCGAACACTTTTCGTCCGCTAAGCCCAATGCAATTTTATTATTGAATTTAATTAACATTTATAAAGAAACACTTACATTATTAATAATAAAATTAAAATTATTATTTTTAAAGTCAAATAATTGTTGATCTATCAGAATTATAAACTTAAATGACATATTTTTTTAAATTTCACATTTGTTATACTTACATGGCCATCTTTTGAAATCTAGCGGTAATAGCTGCAACTAAGTGCACGGAGTAATTACTTAACTTTTAACCATTTTCTGTCAAACTGTGCGTTGTGTCTTTGCCTCGGTGCCGGCAGCAAACTGACTGAAAACAATGTAATACGATTATGGATTAGTATATAGAACACAAGGTAAAGAATTTAACAGAAAACAAATTTCTGGCCTATTTTTTATCAAAAGCATCAACTTGGAAATCATCGATATAAACTATCTACGTAATAAAAACGATGGAAAAATTTAATATGTACCTCGACAAAACATGTATATTCCAAGCCTCGGCAAGCAAACTGAGACTCAAATATAATATTCACTTTTTTGTCCTTGATACATAAATAACTATTTATCTACTCCCAGTCTATAATTAACAGATTAATATGTAAGTTGGGTGTAATGAAATCGTGTGTAAAGTAAACCAAATAATGTTTAAGAAACCAATTTCAGTAAATTAAATGTGACTTTCGCTATTAAACGATTTGTTATTGACACAACAGTCGCATAAAAAACAATTAATGCTAACATCGATACAGCGTGTTGTAAAAATTATATTATATTTCGCGTCTTTTATATACAAAAATATTTAAAAAAAAATAGTTTATGTTGAAATGTCCAGTTTAACGTTAAAAAATTTAAATATTATTTGGAAACAATAGGACACATTTACAGTGAAAAGTAACCAATTCTTAATTACAATACATTATACTGGAGTTTTTCCCAGTTCTCTACTTACTTTTTTATTCTAAAGAAAAAATATGAACAAAATTTGTATGAAATGAAACTGTAAACTAACTTTCGGAATATCGGTAACATAGGTATTATAATTAAAAAATGATTACTAATTTTATTCAGTGGAGGATATTTTTTTTTTCATTGTAATACTGCAGTCTTTCCATTAACGATATTTAATATTATTTCATGTTTGATTTAAAATGAAATATAAATATAGTAGTAACAAAATCTCCTTGAATAAATGTTTATTTTATTTTATTAGTTATTTGAAACTCCACTGTTTAAGAACCGATTTGCTTCAAAATCTAATTCACACAACATTTATAAAAACAAATTTACAAATAACAATTACGAACTCGCTGCTAAACATTTCTCTGTAGTATAGTTTTGATCAGTTAGATTTGATTATGTTATTATAAAAATGTTTTAGAACTGCTGTGCTTACAAAATAAATTTTTATAATGAAACGGATGAATTGCAAGTGTAAATAATGTCATTTTAAAATTAGGTTTCACTTTTATATTTGTTAGATAATAAAGTTAAAATTTACCTCATGAAGGTGATTATGTCATTATTTTTACTTACTTGAGTTTCGCCGATGTGCCACCATTTTTTTCTGGCGGGAAAATTAAAATATGCAGTACTGACCCAAGATGAATTTTTTGTTTATCGATAACACTGATAAATACGAAATATTTTTTCTAATATTTTATTCGAATATTGTTTAACAGTATCTGTTCTATATTAATCACATAACAGTCTATAGTAAAATTAATATATGTAACACAAACAAAAATGCGTTAAAATTTTAACCACAATGTCATATGTCAAAAAATGAAGTTAATATACTTGTTAAATTACAAGAATACTTTATAAAATCGTACAAATTCTATTAATTTTATAATATACGTACTTTTTGCAGTTAATTTAGTCCTTAATAACGACAGGAACCAAATTGCATTATATTTTAATTGCGCGCTGTTTTAAATCTAACATTCCTAGAGACTAATGGCGCAGCCATTAAGACACTGACAATGGGGCCTATTCTGTACCTCAGTGGTTAATTTTTAACCAGTTGCCAAAATAATTAACAAGTAAAAACAATCATTATAAGTGATGTTTTAATATTTTCTCCAGTGCTACCTATTTTCATTGAAGAAAAAATTAACAACTGGTTAAAAATTAATCGCTGAATTACAGAATATACATTTTTAATGAACAATTAGTGAAATTTAAGAAAATTGTATTAAAAGAAAGGAATTTGAAGCATTTAAAATCAGTTTTCTTTAACAGATGTATAATTATAACTTAGATACACAAAATAGGAAAGTTATATATTATTAAAATATTACAATAAATAATAATGACAATAAACTATGTAATAAAAATCTTCTGGGCGGCACGAATGAGTCTTCAAGGTTCCCTGTAAATACTCACGGAAAACCGCCAAAAACCGTTAGCAAAAGACGATAACTAAACAAAAAGAATAATGTGAAAGAATGAAACGAACTGGTATTAACACTTACATTATTTAAATATATTGGAATTGCTATAAAGAAAGAGTTTTTTGTCGAAGAAGCAGTGGGCAAAACGGCCAATTCAGATTTAACCTTTTCAAATTTTCTTTTTGTTTTAGAGAAAAAACGAAAATAGATCGACTTATTTGAAATTTTTTTGCAAAAAAACAAATTCGCATTTTCATAGTCACTGGCATTATTTATTTAATTTCATTGACTGTCAATTAGGAAAACCTGTTGTAATAGTTGAAAATGTTGTCAAAAAATAAAGATTTTACCTAATTCAATGCTATGGCAATCGATCTCGTGTTATGACCACCAAGGAGCCCTGATTTGACTATAGCTGATTTTTATCTTTGTGGCCGTTGAAAACAAATAGTTCAGGCAAATTATCTTCGACCGAATGTAGAGAATTTAAAGGGGAGTATTAGAGACGCTGTGACGTCTTTAACTCTGGAAGAAATTCAAAGAAGTTAAAGAATTGCATTGAAGACTAGAATTGTGCGTTTAACTAACCGTTAATTGATTGAGTAATAATAATAATAATAATAATAATAATAATAATTTACTTCCGGAGATCATAATTACATGACATGGGAAACGTCAACAAGAAAGTTACATAAAATAGTACGAAACTGTACCACTAACGCATTAAATCACAATCCAAATAAAAGTTTATGACCTATCATTAAAGAATTCCTCAAAATGGTAATAATTTTTACTCAATAAATACATTTTTAAGTCATTTTTTAATTTAATTTTTGTATTAATATCTTTTAAGTTTTGAGGAAATTTATTATAGAATTTTTGTCCATAGTAATTTGGATTATTTTTGCTTTGTTTACTTTTATATGCGGTATAACTAAATTCAATTTTCCTCTAGTATTGTAGGAATGTATGTCACTTTTAGTCAACAAATTATCTTTGGAATATCTAATGTGCAGAATAGTATATATATATATATATATATATATATATATATATATATATATATATATATATATATATGAACCACACCGTCCACACTATACCGCGGTGCTCAGATGTGTTTATGGTTGCGCTAGGTCGTGGGTTCCAGAGAGAATTGGGTTGCGACAGGAAACAGGGCGCCAGTTGTGCCGAAAGGAAACAGTGGGCACAACAACACTGATAAAGAACGAGACTAAAGTTTATTTTGAACAAAAAATTATGGGAATACAAAGTACTCAAAATTACAAAAAATATTGTACTTAACTTGGGGTTACAATTTTTGATGGGTCCGGACTGGACGGGCCGTCGGCAGGAGTCGTACTTAGATAATTGGCAGTAGCACAGCAGTGACGTAGCAACAGGAACAACCAGCGGATGTGGCTCCGAATGTGAACGGTGTATGGTGTGTTCTGTGTTCTGTGTTCGGTGTAGAGTACTGCAGCTTGGTGTGGCAGCGGTGAAAGTGTGTATGATGTCTGATTTTTGTGTACGGTAGCAAAAGCTATCAGTGATGCTGGTGTTGCAATTAGGCACAAGCGTCCTGCTGTGGGTTAAGCCATGTTTTTGCTTGACGGGTGTACTCCAAGACCAACGAACCTCGACCAGGCCAGTACCAGGAGGGAACATAAATCATAAAAAAAATTTGAGCACAAAATATTCTCACAATGAAATTCATAAAAAATTTAATTTAACAAGAATTCAAAATTTAAATACAATACATTCAATTTGGTAGTAAACTGTAATAACAAGATAATGAATTTTAATATTAATGAAAAATAATATCACACATAAAATATACAATCCAGCTGATCAGGCCGGCAAGAATTAGACAGCGAAAGAAAAAAAAATAGTAAAAAAAAGAAAAGGCTCGATAGGTGAACTCAACAATTGAGAAACCAAAATATGCGATAGATAATAAAAAAAGTTCTGAATTGTTCCGCTGTGGAATTAGCAAAATTTGAAAATTTGGTTTCCGACAAGACAAGATAAAAATAAAATTACGCGCCGGTATACCAAAATTAGAACGATACAAATTCTACTTACGACTGCTAAATCAGCTATGAGCTCAGTCTGTTTTCCACCGCAAGAAAATGAACCTAGGTCGAGACTTGGAAAATTTTTGAACAAAGACAAAAAACACTAGAAAGGAATTTAAAATATTCCGGACAATAATAGAAGGACAGGGATAGTAAAAGATATAAGATAAGGGAAGGAATAATTCCAGGGTGCAACCTGAGTCGACACGAGGTACGGCTCGCACCGCAAAAATGAAATAATTACAAAATAACAATTTAACTTACCAAATAAATTTACAAGAATCACTAGTAAAATAAAATAGACCACAATTAAATTTAGATGGCATCGATATTAATCGATAAAAAAGATTTTAAATCGCCCGAAAAAGTTAACCTTGTAAATTTCGTGTCTGTCGCCTCAGACCGCACACACCGGAATCCTCACCGAACGCGTCTCTCTCTCGTTCGCCGCTCACGGTCGCAAACTCAAGATAAGTTTTAATAAATAAAAAGAAAGGTGGCGCTAAAGACTAGAATTTAAATGTAAAAATGAGTATATATATATATATATATATATATATATATATATATATATATATATATATATATAAATGCAAGTAAGATTTAATATTTTTTCTTTAGCAAAGACTTCTTTACAAGACGTTCTATTTGTTAATAGAAAAATATTTCTAACTGCAGCTTTCTGTAATCTGAATACTCTTAAAGCTGAGGGTGAACATCCCCAAAAGATTATCCCATAACTTATTATGGAGTGAAATTTTGCGAAATAGTTTTTTTTTTTTTGGTGTATTAACATCGGTAAGTAATCTTACTCCTTTTATAAGACAACAAAGGGAGGCCAGATTTTTGCAGATAGTGCCAATATAATCATCCCATTTTAAATTCTCTTGAATTCTGATGCCCAGAACTTTGGCACTTGTAACTTGTGGTACCAGCTGGTTAACATATCACACAGACAGACATTCGTCTTTTTTTATTCTGGAAAAACTAATGACAGCTGATTTGACTACGCTTAAAGATAAATTTAAAGAAGCAAACCAGTAAGCTAATTTACAAACAATTTCAGAAATTTCATTTTGATCGGACACAAGAATTGATACGTCATCAGCGTATGCGACAAATTTTTTGATTCCAATAAGTCAGCGATCCCATTAACATACAATATAAACAAAATGGGACCTAAAACGGACCTTTGTGGTACACGACAAGTAATGTTTTGTGCATTTGATGTTTGATTATTGTAAACCACTACCTGTTTTCACCCAAAGGGACAAAAAAATACAGAGATCTAATACAAAATGAGTGTTTCACGGTAGCTACCGCAGGAGAAGAAATCGAGGATTGGAGGGAGAAAATACAAAAATGTAAACATGTAAAATTAATAACAGAGAGTCAGAATACGTTTAAAAATAACTGGTGGGACAAAGACTGTAACAACCTAAAAAAAGAGATGAAAGAAACACTTAAAAAATGGAAAAGGGGACAAGAAAACAAAGAAGAATATATAAGGAAAAGAAAAGAATTCGGAGAATTATGCAAAAATAAAATGTTAGAGAGAAGGAAAAAAGAAGAGGAAGAAGTCAAAGGCATAACCAGGGAACAAGAAGTATGGGAATATATAAATAAAGATAAGAAGAATAAAATCAAAATAGACGAAAAAATTGAAATCAAAGAATGGCAAAAGCACTTCATAAACCTATTGGAAGGACAAATGGAGAAACCCAATGTAGATTTAGAAACGAGCCTACTGGAGGAAAACATACAGGATGAAATATCGGAAGACCAAATAAGAAAACAAATAAAAAGGCTAAAAAGACGAAAGGCGGCAGGGGACGATGAAATAGAAAATGAAGTATGGATAAATAGCCCAGACAATGTAGTGAAGCAGCTGACCAGAATAATAAAGAAGATATGGAAAGGAGAAGAATACCCTGAAAAATGGAAAACAGGAGTAATATTGCCAATATATAAAGGAGGGAAAAGGGATGAAACAAAAAATTACAGAGGAATGACAATGCTGAACACTATGTACAAAATCTATGGTATGGTACTGCAGGACAAACTAGAAAAAGAAATAGACGAGAAACAAATTTTGTCAGACAACCAGGCAGGATTTAGAAAAGGAGGGAAACTGTACGCATTATTCATAGATTTAAAAGCTGTTTTCGACAAAGTAGAGAGAAGAAAATTAATTGAAATAATGAAGAAAAGAGGAATAAGTATGGAGAAGTAAGGAAAATATATGCGGAAACGAGCAATTACGTAAGAGTAGGAAAAAAGAAAACAGAAGAATTCTGGACAACACGAGGACTGAGACAGAGATGCCCTTTAAGCCCAGTACTATTTGCGATCTACATAGCAGATTTAGAAGAAAGGCTATTAGAAAATCAAGATGGAGGAATAGTCATAGAAAACAAAAAGATTATGATATTAGCATATGCAGATGATATAGTACTGTTGGCGAAAACGGAACAAGAAATTAAAAGCATAATAAAAAGATTGGAAAAATATCTAGATACAAGAGAATTAGAACTGAACGCAGAAAAGACCAAAATTATAAAATTCAAAAAAGGTGGAGGAAGAGAAACTCAGGAAAACTGGACATGGAAAGGGCAGGAAATTGAAAAAGTAAGAGAATTTAAATACTTAGGGTATACATTCAGGAGCACAGGTGGCCCAGAAGCACATATAAGAGAACTAAAAAAGAAAGTATTGAAATTCCGTAATCCCAGTGTAGAATTAATAGGTATATACTATGTCAATATGATATAATTAACATATAAGAAAACTCAAGTCTGACAGATAACGATATATTCAAAAACATTCAAAACATAATACAATTTATATAGCACACTACTCGTTTTATATTATTACATTAAAATTGGACATGTTAAAATAAAAATAACATTTTATTTCAACACTTCCCCTAAAACTTTAGTTTTATTTTAACATTGAAACAATTCCTAGCATATTACAAAGTTTTATAAATTGAACACGAGGAATTGGTTTTGTCAAGATATCAGCAAGTTGATTTTCAGATGACACATGCGATATTTCCAATTGTCCAACTTGCAACTGCTCCCTGACGAAATGGAAACGAACATCTATGTGTTTTGTTCTTTTGTGGAACACAGGATTCTTTGCCAGCTTGAGAGCACTAGCATTATCAATTAGAATCATTGGTACTTTCTTCAAGGGTGAAATTTCTGTGAAGAGTCTGTGTAACCAAATCGCTTCTTTTGCTGCCTCGCTTGCAGCCACATATTCAGCCTCTGTAGTTGACAGTGATACACACTGCTGTCGCTTACTTGCCCATGTGATGGCACCACCACTATATTTAAATATAATTCCACTGACAGATCTTCTTGACGTTGGATCACTTGCAAAATCTGCGTCACTATAACCTATCAGTTCATTGTCTTTGGCACTATAAAGAATACCCATTGAAGCTGAACCTCTTATATATTTCATAATCCTTTTTACTAGGCTCCAATGTTGTTCTTGAGGCTTTTCCAGAAACTGTGATGCATAATTGACAGCAAAGGAAATGTCTGGCCGTGTAGCAACAGCCAAATACATTAAACTACCTACAGCTTCTCGGTATGGGGCATTGGTTATTTCACCATCTTCTTCTTGTATGTATTGCTGTATTGGGGTCGATACTGGATTTGAATCACTCATATTGAAACGTCGTAATACACCTTTAGCATAAGTTTCTTGATTGATAAAAATAGAACCATCATCTTGACGTTTAATTTGTATACTCAAAAAGTATCCGAATGGCTCTACAGTTATTTGAAATTTCATTTTCAATTGTTGAAGAAACATGTCAATGTCACTTCTTTTGTTTGCAAAAACAAGGCCATCGTCAACATACAAAACAGTAATTAATTTCTTACCATCTAGATTCCTATAAAACAAACAAGGATCTGCTGTACTTTCTTGTAAACCAAAGCTCAACAATACTTCCTTAAATCGATGATTCCAGCATCGTGGACTCTGCTTCAGTCCATACAAACTCTTTTGAAGCTTACAGACGCGGTCTGTACCATCTTCAAACCCTTCAGGCTGTTCCATGAAGATTTCTTCTTCTAAATTCCCATTTAGAAAAGCTGTTTTGACGTCAAATTGTGCAATTTCTAAATGAGACTTTGCTGCGATACTCAAGACTGTTCGTATTGTGTCAAATCGTGCGACAGGACTAAATGTTTCGTTATAGTCAACACCTTTCTGTTGACTAAATCCACGAATAACCAGTCGTGCTTTATAACGACTAATTGTGCCATCAGGTTTTCGTTTGATGCGATATAACCACTTGTTGGAAATCGCTTTTCTATTTTCTGGCAGCTTAACTATCTTCCATGTACAATTTTCTTTTAATGAAGCCATTTCTTCTTCCATTGCTGATTGCCAGAACTTGTAGTCTCTCGAGTTTACAGCTTCCCTGTAGCAAGTGGGCTCATCTACTTCAGCTAGCATAGTCTCTATTAGTCTTTCTGGTACCTTGATATTTGCACGATTTCTTAGTCTTGTATCTGTAGTATTTTCTTCGTTGCTTCTTGGTTCTAGTAATAGAGAGTTATTTTCTATGACATTAACATTGTTACTATCTTCTTTGTTTGATTCGTCGCTGTTCTTGTCTAATTGAATTATTGCCATAGTCTTCCCTGCAGTCTCTGGTTCAAATATGACATTTTTACTTCTTACAATCTGATTTCCATTCTTCATCCAGACACGAAAGCCGTCTATATAATCGGAGTATCCAACAAATACGCCGTGTTGTCCTTTCGCATCCCATTTTTTTCTATGCACATTTGGTACATGTACATAACATCCAGTACCGAAGATATGGAAATTTTCCAGATGTGTTTTCTTCCCTGTAAATATTTCATATGGTGTTTTTCCAATTGTATTGCTTGGCCCCGTACGATTTAGTACGTACACTGCAGTGTTCACTGCTTCCGCCCATAGACATTTTGGTAAGTCTTTTGCTACAAGCATTGTACGAGCCAGTTCTACAATTGTTCGGTTACTCCTCTCAGCACAACCGTTTTGCTCCGGAGTGTATGGATTAGTAATAACAAGTTTCGTACCTTTCGAACTCAATAGTTTCTTGACGTTACCGTTATTAAATTCTAAGCCTCCATCGCAAATGAATGTCCCAACTTGTCTTCCACATTGATTTCTCATTAATTCTAACATATCTTTTATCTTCTCAACAGATTCTGACTTTTCTTTGAGGAAGTAAACCATTCTGAACTTGGAGAAATCACATGTAAAACAAAGAAAATATTTTGCTCCTCCCAGCGAAGTATTCTCCATGGGACCACAAATATCAGCGTGAATAACTTCACCACATGCATTTGCACACTGCTGACGTGACTGAAATGTACTTCGGTGCTGCTTGCCTTCAACGCAGGCTCCGCAAAACTCGTCATTACCCACTACGTCAATTCCATTTTGTTTTAAAATTTGTTGTACATGACGTTTATTCTGATGACTGAATCGTTCATGCCAAATTTGCAGTGAATGTTTTGATGTCAAATTTACTTCATTTGATGATTTTTCTTCTTTCATTCGAATTACCATTCGAAATAATTGTCCCACTCGTACTCCACGTGCTTTTATGACACCATCTTTACTGAATTCACAAGTGAATTTTGATGACTTAAACTCCAGACCTTTATCAAGAGAAGATTTTACGGAAAACAAATTTCTTCTTGCTTGTGGAACATAAAGAACATTTTCCATAAAACAAGGCAACCATTTTCCATCAACAGCAGCCTCAAATTTAATTGTTCCTTTTCCTAATGCATCCATAGTTGAATTATTACCAATGTGGATCTTGACAGGTGTAGTAAATTTCTGGAAAGATGAATACCATTCTCTATGACTTGTCACGTGATCTGTAGCGCCGGAATCAACAATCCATATGTCACTGTCAATTTCGACATTCAAAATTTCAGTGATAAATGCCTGTTCTTGTTTTTCATCATTCGAGAAATTTCCTTTACTTTTCTTCTTAATTTGCTTAGAAGGACAATTTCTTTTGATATGGCCTAAGCCACCACAGCCATAACACTTAAAAGTAATATTTTTCTTATCACTTGAACATTTCTTGTCATTCTTTAAGTGTTTATCACTTTGACTTTTGGTTTTAGCAGCCATCAGAGCTACTAATTCCCCTTGTTTCACAGTTCTTTGCAATCTTCTGTTTTCTTCTGATGTCAGTACGCCAATCAAGTTCGCAAGTGTTTGCTGTTCTTCTGGTCTTGCCCACCATGCTTGTCGAAGACTTTCGTATTCTTCTGGTAGTGTATCCAGTAATTTAACCATTAAAGATGACTCGTCTGGTTTCACATTTAACTGTTGCATTCTAAGAATCAGTCCTTCGAATTTCGCAATATGCGTCACCATGCCATCATTTGGAGCCATATTGAATCCAAAAAACTCTGCTTGGACAGTATGAGCAGCTTGCTTTGTTTGCTGTTCAAATATCGAATGCAGTTTCAACCACATTTCTCTAGCAGTTTCGCATGTGACTAGAAGCGCAATAACTCTAGATTCCAGGGATTTAACAAGAATTTGACTCGCAGCTCGTTCTGCCTTATCCCATGCTTTTAACTGTAAGTTATGTGCTTCCCCATCACCACCTGCTACTTGTACTGGTTTTTGAAGTTCTCCTGTGCAGACTTCGAATGCTCCTTCTATACCACGTAATAAGTTTCTTATGGTAAATTTCCAAATACTCCAGTTTTCAGCACCTCTTAACTTTTCAATCCCGTGAACATCCATGCTCAATAATTAATATTTTGCAAAATTCGCGATAAGAACAAATCGAGTACACGCCGAATACTGATACAAGTATTACTCGCCACAAGTCTATCTTCCACAAGGGTAACTACGCTCTGCTACCATATTGAAATTCCGTAATCCCAGTGTAGAATTAATAGGTATATACTATGTCAATATGATATAATTAACATATAAGAAAACTCAAGTCTGACAGATAACGATATATTCAAAAACATTCAAAACATAATACAATTTATATAGCACACTACTCGTTTTATATTATTACATTAAAATTGGACATGTTAAAATAAAAATAACATTTTATTTCATTAGAAAGCATTAATAATAGCCAAGGAGACATGGGGCATAGGAGAGCGAAAGGTTAAAGGCGACATAAATACCAGAATAATGCTCTTTGATGCATTAGTAAAAAGCGTCATGATGTATGGAGCAGAGGTATGTGAATGGGAGAAACAAGAAAAATTAGAGGTGATCCAAACCACATACATAAGGTGGTTAATAAGATTAGATAAAACAACACCAAATTATATAACCTTAGAGGAGATTAAAAGGAACAATTTGGAAAATGATTCAGGGGTTAGAGCAATAAAATTTGAAGAAAATATTTGGATAGGGCAAAAAGGAAAGATAATAGAGGCATGTTACAAAGAAATCAGAAAAAGAGATGGAGAAAAAGGTGCGAGGAGCAAGAGAAGAAAATTCTTTGAGAACAAAGGATATTTACCAACAGAAATAGACAAGGAAAGATCAAGAGGGCAGGACATAAAAGGAAAAATAAAACAAATAGGCATAGACATCCAGAATTAGGAAAGATTTAGTAATATCGAATCTTTTAGATATAATCCAAAATATAACAAGATAAGAACGTTCGGAACACCGCGATATATGAAGTGGGAAAAATTTGAAAACACTAGAAGGGTAGCAAAGTACAGGCGCGGTAATGAGAAGAAAGTGAACGATTACTGGAAACCCGACGAAGAAAGAAGATGCAGACAATGTGGAGAGGGATGGGAAACATTAGAACACCTTTTACAGGAATGCGAAAAACTAAAAGAAGAGAGAAGAATCAGAGAAGAAATCCTAGAAGATACGGCAAAAGGGTTAGGATGGATGAAAGAAATAGAAGAAAGAAAAAGAACACTAAAACAATTGAATAAAATAAAATAACATGTAAACATGTTAAATATTTTAAGGAAACAAATGAAAAGTATTAAGCTGAAAAGCAAATAAAGATTTATATTACCTGTTTTCTATTTTGAAAATACGAATTTATCCAATCTGCACATGTACCTCTTACACCATAGCAGTTTAAGATAGTAAGTAAATTTTTATGATTTACGCAATCAAACGCTTTTGATAAGTCGATAAATTATCCGTAAATACTATTTCCTGAATCAAATTCTTTATAAATATTATCTAAAAAACTGACCGAAATCGTACTTGATCCTTTCCTGAAACCGTGCTGTTCACTAATTAAAATCCTGTTCTTCTCTAGAAATGACAAAATTCTCGACAGTACTACTTTTTCGAAAATCTTATGAAACACCGATACCAATGTTATAGGTCCATAATTGGATACTAATTCTCTGTTACCGTTCTTATATAACGCTATAACTAGTAATGAGTTTATGCAGTACGTTAGGGGTATTACAAGCATTTCAAAGCAACTTTTCAGTAGACAGTTTGAAATTTCATCAATTTCCGTAGAAAATGAATTTTTTACAGATTGTATTAGCGAAACTAACTCCGTTCCCGTAACAGGATAGAAATACAAAGAGGCAGCGCAATGATTGTGAAACTTTTTTTGTCCATTACCCGAAGGAAGTAAATTATTTTGGATGTTATGAGGTAATCTTGTAAAATAATTGTTGAACATATTACCAATATCCATAAAATTACTTACCGAATATTTATCATTTGATAGTTTGTCAATAGTTCTATTTTCAGAATTTGTTTTTATATTATTATTAATAATTAATAGTTGTCGTGTCCAAAATTTTAATTTAGGATATGAAGTAGTCGGAATTTGGACAAGGTGTAAGCAAAAACAAATGTAGATCGCTAACGTTTCGATATATTTAATATCATCATCAGAGCTAAAAAACATTGAAAGTATTATTTACTACAATAATATGTTACAAATATCAGAATTATAACAATAATTAACATACCATTGTTGATCTACGCAGATTAACGATTATTACAGGATATTTATACATTGTTAAAATTATTACAAACGTTGAAACAATTTGTAACATTTGAAAAGAAACGGAGAGTACAATGTAGGTGTTCTTGTGTGAGCGAGTTGTGTGTGACTGACTGCAAGTTTGTCAGTCATACACCTCTCAGGCACAACAGTGAATTATAGACTGCATGAACAATATGTTGGTAACATCAGCGGTAGTTTTAAATTTAAATTTTTATATTTTGCAATATTGTATTGTATATGCTATTTAAATTATCAACATCAGTTCTCAAATTAATGCTATTGTTAACTATTTTTATATGAAACATTTCCAAAAATAAACGTTTTTTGTAGTTTTGTTCAATTTCTAATATTTTTACATTATTAAAATCAAAATTGTGTTAGAGGGTAATTATTTACAAGCATTAGATAACAACTTGCTTCACTCCCAATCTTTCTTAATTGAATTAATTAGTTACAATGTGTTTGATAACACAGAGTTTATAACATGCAGTTATTGTTTATTTGAATCAGTACTCTATTGGCAGTCGTGAGATAAGTGTCGGAGGTGTTTGATTCAATAGGTGAGACACAATACCTATGAGTTACTGAGTGTGAGACAGTATATTTACTGTAGTGTGATCTTGATTTTATCCTATCCTTATCCCCGGCGCGTAAACCCGTTAACACTGCATTGACAGGAGGGTGAAGCCGAGGCGCGACGCACCAGGGTACCCTGGTGCCAACGGTGCCCTGCTGGAACAGGTGCCTTAGTTTCGCTTGCATCTCGGTGGGGAGGTGGAGTATGGGTTTCTACTCGGCTTTCACTCATACTCCTGAAGCCTTGTTATAACTCACTGTGGGAGATGTCAAGTTGCTCGATGGATTTCGAGTGTTCTTCTGCTACCGTGGATTCGGTAGCCGGCATATCGTGGATTCGATATGTGACACTCCTTTCGAGGAGTATCCTTTTCAATTTTACCCGTCTTACCTGGTTTGTTGTTGAGTGTGAGTGTTGTTGTGTGTGCTTTCCTTTTCAGGGTGTTCCAAATTAGAAGACGTGATTGGCGTATTATATATTTATTGTTATTTTCATATCAGAGTGTACAATTATTTAATTAATTATATTGATTGCAATTATTTCAGACTTTTACTTTAGCTACTCTACCTCATTAAAATATCTTCATAACAATTCAGAAGTGGGATCGGAATCTGGATTAGGATTCTTTAATTGTTTTCACATGTCACATCATCAGGATAACGAATCTACTGGAAATGGGAACGCGTCTCCTAAAATCAACATTTTGATACGAATGGCGGAAAACAGTATCAACGAAAGAACAGACCGGTAAAACCGGACATGTTAAAAGAGATTGTCGTGCAGTTAGACAAGCATCTACTTCTAGCAACGCTTTCAGACTAACTACGCATATCCGACCACCACTACTAAACAACCGCACACAACCATCCTCATCGAATGACGATAAGCAACCTTTTGTTATACTAAGATTTGTCGGATAGTTCGGAAAGCGACACCACAGCACAGGATGAAGATACGTTAGGAGTACAAGATGTACTCGAGGACAAGGACTAAGTCAGGATAGTCGAATGTTATAACCACTTTTATTTAATTTAATTCCCTTATTAATTTAGGAATGTATTTACTATTCCTTTTTCTATTGTCTTACGTAAATGGTTACGGTACACTATTACTTCAACTCCGTAAGTTAATTTTAAATAGTTCCGTTTTGATACTCTAGTAGTAAAGAACGTGAAATGATTTCATTGCGAATTCTTATTAAGAGAGCGTGTTGTGACAACAGGTGAGAGGGTTTTTATCTTATACTTAACGCGTAGTGTGAGCGGTTTTATTTTATGTTTAAAGCGTATTGTGAGATATTTTATTTAATGGTTAATGCGTCGTATGGAATAGTTTATTTGATAGTTAACGTATAAAGGGAGATAGTATATTTGTGGGTTAACGCTTGGTTTGAGATGCTTTATTCGACGGTCAACTCGTACAGCGATATAGTGTCTGATACGTTTGGCGCGGATGGAGCTTCTTGAGTGTATCTCGGGGTTACCGATACGTAGAACCCGTCGTGAGTGTGTCTCCGGGTTGTAGGACCGCGGATCAAGCCTCTTGAGTGTGTCTCGGGGTTGCCTGATATACGGAGCCTCTTGAGTGTGTCTCGGGGTTACCGGAGCGTTTGCATACGTCGCGGATGGAGCCTCTTGAGTGTGTCTCGGGGTTGCCTGATATACGGAGCCTCTTGAGTGTGTCTCGGGGTTACCGGTGCGTTTGAATCCGTCGCGGATGTAGCCTTTTGAGACATTTCAATTAAACCGAATTCGATACAAGTTATTGATATGATTGTAGGACAATCACTGACAGAATTGCTACACATACGAATTTTTAAAGATGACAAGACGTTGCTTTTATTTATAGCTGATGAAGTTAGTTTACCGCAGATCGGTGCGTTACCATTAAAAAAACAAAACGTTATGGACAATGGAAGCAGTAGTTATACCTCCAGGTTATGCTGGGAATATAATATGTCCTGTGAACTCTACGGGAGATATGTTCATTGACCGTAGCGTATGTTCTAAGGAAAATCAAGAACACTACTTACCATGATGCGTATTTTCGACGGATGAAGAAGGGACTCGCATATTACTTGTTTTAAATTTATCAAATAATGATCTTATAAAAAAAAAAAAAGAAGTTGCGCGCGGAACCATATGCAAGGAAGACAGTCTAGATATGACCTCAGGATACTATCAGATACCTGTAACTGAAAATCACGACATCGAACATCGTTTGTCACTCCAGATGGCCAGTTTGAATTTACTAGGATGCTCTTCGGTTTAACAAATGCTCCAAGTGTATTTCAACGTATGGTGAATAAAATATTGGGACGATTACGAGATTCGAAAGCACTAGCATATCTAGATGACATACTTTGTTCAGCCCCAGACTTCGAAGAAGGATTTCGAAGATTGAAAATTATATTGGAAGTTTTTAGAGAACATAGGTGAGTTACTTAGGTTTTGATATTGACGCTGACGGAGTACTTCCCGGTAAAGAAAAGATCCGTGTTTTAAGTGACTTCCAAACACCAGAAAACGTACTACAAATTCGGAAGTTTATCGGACTAGCAAACTTTTTTTTAGGAAATTCATTAATGCATTCGCTGTAGGTTACAACTTCAAAATTTACGTTTACCGTGGAATACTGACAGGGTACGAGGATGAGTCATGTAGATGCGTTAAGTCGATAGAAGGTCAAGACACAACGGACTCGTATGACAAAAAAAAAAAACTAAATATCACAGGTTCTTAGTGAAACAACTGAAACTGACTACAAAAAAAAATCAATTTATAAAGATTATTGCTTAAAAAAAAAACGGTCGAATATATCGCATTACTTGTAACGGACTGCAATGGGTTGTACCCCGGAGTCTAACTCGAGAGAAAGTGAATAATTTTCATGATGATTTCGGTCACTTTGGAGTAGAGAAAATGTTAAACAAGGTAACTGAAACATAATGGTTTCCTAAAATGCGAGAATATGTGAGGAAATATATAAACTGCTGCAAACCAGGTCTGTATCATAAAGTACTAAAAGGAAAACGAGAAGGATTTCTTCACCCAATACGAAAAGTAGTTGTGCCTTTTCATACCATTCACATGGACCACTTAGGACCATTCAACAAGAGCGGATTCGGGCAACAAGTATGTAATTGTTATCGTAGAAGAATTTACAAAATTCACTTTGCTACGAGCAGTAAAAAGAAAAAAACAACGAAAACAAAACCGGTTCTAAATTTCTAACAATACATAATCGATATGTTTGGTGTACCGACAAGATCAATTAATGACTTGGATCAGCTTTACATCTAAAGAATGTGAACAACTTTGCAAACATTATGGACTAGTGGTGAGAGGTTCAAAGGAACAGCTTTACCTGCGTTAGCAACTTCCAGGACCGACGACAAACATTGGGATAAGAGAGTATCAGGAGTTTAGTTCACAGTTAACAATACTAATTGCGCAGGAACCGGAAAAACGCCTAGCGAATTATTGTACGGTTACCGTCCAAGAGCACAAAATGACTCAAGGCTGACGAACAAAATTCAGAGCAGTAATAATCGATATAGCAGAAACGCGACACGAGGTAGCTGAGAAAATAGAAAACGATCAACAAAAACAAGCAGTTTGATTTAACATAAATAGAAAAGCTCCACAAAAATTCAGTTGCGGAGATCCTGTTTTTGTAAAGAAATAATATACAGTGATAGAGGGAAATAGTAAAAAAAAATATTACTACATTATGCTGGACCATTTAAAATAGAGAAGGTTTATTCAAACGAAGATATCTAGTTGTGGAAATGAATGGATCAAATAGGAGCATGAGATGCGGATATAAAAACGTAATAGCAGTGGACAACATGAAACGATGGGTACTAGTAAAAGATTTGATGAATAATTCAGAAAGTGACAGATTGCGTCAGATGATGATGTTCATGGAATTGAAAATTAACTTCTCGAGGGCGAGAGTTTTTCAGGATGGCCGAACTGTTAGAGGGTAATTATTTACAAGCATTAGATAACAACTTGCTTCACTCCCAATCTTTCTTAATTGAATTAATTAGTTACAATGTGTTTGATAACACAGAGTTTATAACATGCAGTTATTGTTTATTTGAATCAGTACTCTATTGGCAGTCGTGAGATAAGTGTCGGAGGTGTTTGATTCAATAGGTGAGACACAATACCTATGAGTTACTGAGTGTGAGACAGTATATTTACTGTAGTGTGATCTTGATTTTATCCTATCCTTATCCCCGGCGCGTAAACCCGTTAACACTGCATTGACAGGAGGGTGAAGCCGAGGCGCGACGCACCAGGGTACCCTGGTGCCAACGGTGCCCTGTTGGAACAGGTGCCTTAGTTTCGCTTGCATCTCGGTGGGGAGGTGGAGTATGGGTTTGTACTCGGCTTTCACTCATACTCCTGAAGCCTTGTTATAACTCACTGTGGGAGATGTCAAGTTGCTCGATGGATTTCGAGTGTTCTTCTGCTACCGTGGATTCGGTAGCCGGCATATCGTGGATTCGATATGTGACACTCCTTTCGAGGAGTATCCTTTTCAATTTTACCCGTCTTACCTGGTTTGTTGTTGAGTGTGAGTGTTGTTGTGTGTGCGAATGATATATAGTTGTGTGCAATGTGTTTCACTAAGCATTAGCTTACTCTTTGACTTTCCTTTTCAGGGTGTTCCAAATTAGAAGACGTGATTGGCGTATTATATATTTATTGTTATTTTCATATCAGAGTGTACAATTATTTAATTAATTATATTGATTGCAATTATTTCAGACTTTTACTTTAGCTACTCTACCTCATTAAAATATCTTCATAACAATTGTGTCCCAAACTGAAATGATGTGTAGATAGGGCTGTTTTTTCATTATTATTAATATTTTTACAATCATTACTATGCTGTTTTAATCTATTTGAAAGATATTGTTTACTTTGGCCAACATATGTGCCATTGCAGTCTGTACAATTTATTTTATATACTATGTTGGATTGATATATATCAGGTATTTTATCTTTTAATTTACTGAATAATCTGTCTACCTTTTTGGTGTTGTAATATGCTAGTTTTATGTTATCTGTTTCTATAATTCTACATAAGTTTTCAGAAAGTTGTGGAACATATGGTAATTTGTAATATGTAATGTTATTATTTAAATTATTATTGAGATTATTATTTACTGAAACTACATCATCATTATAAATTAATTTATTTATGAGACCAACTGGATAGTTATTTTCCTTTAAATTATTTTTTAAATTGTTAAGTTGTTCATTTATGTAATTTTTGTGACATATTTGTTTAATTCTATGTTTCATGCCTTTAATTAAACTTAGTTTTTGTTTAAAAGGATGTGCTGACTGATAATTTAATATTCTATTTGAAGAAGTTGGTTTACTGTACCAGTTAGTATGGATTTCACCATCAGTTTGTCTCAACAATAAAATATCCAAAAATGGTAGACATTTTTTTTCCGATTCAATTTCAATTGTAAATTGTATATGTATATTGTAACTATTGAAAAATTCAAAAATTTTATCCTTAAAATCAATAGGAATTGAAGTGACTATATCATCTACATATAATTTAATAAATGGTAAGTGTACAGGTAGATTATTAATAATTTCTCTAAGTACTTTATTCATTACTAAATTTGCAAAAATAGGTGAGGCTGGATTACCCATAGCAGTGCCAAATAATTGCTGGTAAAATATACCATTAAATGAAAAATAGCTACTATCGAAAATGAATTCTACAATTTAAGATAGTAAGTAAATTTTTATGATTTACGCAATCAAACGCTTTTGATAAGTTGATAAATTATCCGTAAATACTATTTCCTGAATCAAATTCTTTATAAATATTATCTAAAAAACTGACCGAAATCGTACTTGATCCTTTCCTGAAACCGTGCTGTTCACTAATTAAAATCCTGTTCTTCTCTAGAAATGACAAAATTCTCGACAGTACTACTTTTTCGAAAATCTTATGAAACACCGATACCAATGTTATAGGTCCATAATTGGATACTAATTCTCTGTTACCGTTCTTATATAACGCTATAACTTTAATGTATTGAAAAGCGAAAGGGAATATACCTTTACTTAGTAATGAGTTTATGCAGTACGTTAGGGGTATTACAAGCAATATAAAGCAACTTTTCAGTAGACAGTTTGAAATTTCATCAATTTCCGTAGAAAATGAATTTTTTACAGATTGTATTAGCGAAACTAACTCCGTTCCCGTAACAGGATAGAAATACAAAGAGGCAGCGCAATGATTGTGAAACTTTTTTTGTCCATTACCCGAAGGAAGTAAATTATTTTGGATGTTATGAGGTAATCTTGTAAAATAATTGTTGAACATATTACCAATATCCATAAAATTACTTACCGAATATTTATCATTTGATAGTTTGTCAATAGTTCTATTTTCAGAATTTGTTTTTATATTATTATTAATAATTAATAGTTGTCGTGTCCAAAATTATAATTTAGGATATGAAGTAGTCGGAATTTGGACAAGGTGTAAGCAAAAACAAATGTAGATCGCTAACGTTTCGATATATTTAATATCATCATCAGAGCTAAAAACATTGAAAGTATTATTTACTACAATAATATGTTACAAATATCAGAATTATAACAATAATTAACATACCATTGTTGATCTACGCAGATTAACGATTATTACAGGATATTTATACATTATTGTATTGTATATGCTATTAAAATTATCAACATCAGTTCTCAAATTAATGCTATTGTTATCTATTTTTATATGAAACATTTCCAAAAATAAACGTTTTTTGTAGTTTTGTTCAATTTCTAATATTTTTACATTATTAAAATCAAAATTGTGTCCCAAACTGAAATGATGTGTAGATAGGGCTGTTTTTTCATTATTATTAATATTTTTACAATCATTACTATGCTGTTTTAATCTATTTGAAAGATATTGTTTACTTTGGCCAACATATGTGCCATTGCAGTCTGTACAATTTATTTTATATACTATGTTGGATTGATATATATCAGGTATTTTATCTTTTAATTTACTGAATAATCTGTCTACCTTTTTGGTGTTGTAATATGATAGTTTTATGTTATCTGTTTCTATAATTCTACATAAGTTTTCAGAAAGTTGTGGAACATATGGTAATTTGTAATATGTAATGTTATTATTTAAATTATTATTGAGATTATTATTTACTGAAACTACATCATCATTATAAATTAATTTATTTATGAGACCAACTGGATAGTTATTTTCCTTTAAATTATTTTTTAAATTG
This sequence comes from Stenolophus ochropezus, assembly GCA_035578165.1. Classification (NCBI taxonomy): domain Eukaryota; kingdom Metazoa; phylum Arthropoda; class Insecta; order Coleoptera; family Carabidae; genus Stenolophus; species Stenolophus ochropezus. The sequence continues at coordinate 1,927,443 of JAQOWZ010000024.1, read as the reverse complement.
TTAAGTTGTTCATTTATGTAATTTTTGTGACATATTTGTTTAATTCTATGTTTCATGCCTTTAATTAAACTTAGTTTTTGTTTAAAAGGATGTGCTGACTGATAATTTAATATTCTATTTGAAGAAGTTGGTTTACTGTACCAGTTGAATTAATAATAATGGCAATGTACTATTTAATAATTTAAATTTCACATATAAGTCAACTGTAGATATCAATAATGCTATAAATAATTTAAAAAAATCTTTATTGAATATAAAAATTAAAATGGTGCATGCTGCACTAGCAGACTTAGAACTTAGATTCAACAAGTTAGAACAAAAAGCAAAAGAGATACTACCAGTACATATTTGCAAAAACTTTCATTTTAAACAGAATCAATTTTATAATAAAACATTTGATACTATAAATAAAAGACAAAAAAACAAAATTGATAATATAGTCTCCATTTCACATAAATTTAATAATAACAATTACAAAAAATGTTTTGTAAATTTAACTTCTAAAGACATTCCAGTAGACAGTATAAAACTATTAGCTTTTGGTCCACAATTTGCAATAGAACCTAATAATAGAGATATTCCATATAAAGAAATTTTAACAGATATAGAATATTGCATTGGAAACCAAAATAATCTTGAGACAAATGAAAAAAATGAACTAAGATCTAAGTCTGCTAACGCAATAAAAAACCATATGAACAAAATAAAAAATTCCAAAATATATAATCCAATAAATAAAGTTTATAAAGACACAAAAGAATTTCTAAAACAAAATTCTGATATTATAGTAACAAAATCAGATAAAAGTAAAAGTACTGTTATTATGTATAAAAATGAATACGATTTAAAAATGAGTGAGTTGTTGTGTGACTCAAATACTTATAAAATTTTAAACAAAGACCCAACAAACAAATTTCAGAATTATAATAACAAATTAATAAAAATACTAAAAGACAACCAAATGATTGATGATAGAACATACCAGTATTTAATTGTACATAATGCTGTAGCACCAAAAATTTACGGATTACCGAAAACACATAAACCACCCCCGACTCCATTAAGACCAGTGGTATCAAGTATAAATGCACCCTCCTATAAGTTAGCAAAATACATATCAAATATCTTATCTAATTTGATCCCAACTTTTGAATTTAATATAAACAATTCCTTTGAATTCGTAAAATTTATAAAAAATATTAAATTACCATCGGACCATATATTAATTTCATTAGATGTCAACTCATTGTTTACAAATATACCTAAAGAATTAGTGCTACAAGAGTTAGAAAATAATTGGGACAGCATAAGCGAGTACACTAATATAGATAAAAATAATTTTAAAAAAATTGTAGAATTCATTTTCGATAGTAGCTATTTTTCATTTAATGGTATATTTTACCAGCAATTATTTGGCACTGCTATGGGTAATCCAGCCTCACCTATTTTTGCAAATTTAGTAATGAATAAAGTACTTAGAGAAATTATTAATAATCTACCTGTACACTTACCATTTATTAAATTATATGTAGATGATATAGTCACTTCAATTCCTATTGATTTTAAGGATAAAATTTTTGAATTTTTCAATAGTTACAATATACATATACAATTTACAATTGAAATTGAATCGGAAAAAAAATGTCTACCATTTTTGGATATTTTATTGTTGAGACAAACTGATGGTGAAATCCATACTAACTGGTACAGTAAACCAACTTCTTCAAATAGAATATTAAATTATCAGTCAGCACATCCTTTTAAACAAAAACTAAGTTTAATTAAAGGCATGAAACATAGAATTAAACAAATATGTCACAAAAATTACATAAATGAACAACTTAACAATTTAAAAAATAATTTAAAGGAAAATAACTATCCAGTTGGTCTCATAAATAAATTAATTTATAATGATGATGTAGTTTCAGTAAATAATAATCTCAATAATAATTTAAATAATAACATTACATATTACAAATTACCATATGTTCCACAACTTTCTGAAAACTTATGTAGAATTATAGAAACAGATAACATAAAACTAGCATATTACAACACCAAAAAGGTAGACAGATTATTCAGTAAATTAAAAGATAAAATACCTGATATATATCAATCCAACATAGTATATAAAATAAATTGTACAGACTGCAATGGCACATATGTTGGCCAAAGTAAACAATATCTTTCAAATAGATTAAAACAGCATAGTAATGATTGTAAAAATATTAATAATAATGAAAAAACAGCCCTATCTACACATCATTTCAGTTTGGGACACAATTTTGATTTTAATAATGTAAAAATATTAGAAATTGAACAAAACTACAAAAAACGTTTATTTTTGGAAATGTTTCATATAAAAATAGATAACAATAGCATTAATTTGAGAACTGATGTTGATAATTTAAATAGCATATACAATACAATATTGCAAAATATAAAAATTTAAATTTAAAACTACCGCTGATGTTACCAACATATTGTTCATGCAGTCTATAATTCACTGTTGTGCCTGAGAGGTGTATGACTGACAAACTTGCAGTCAGTCACACACAACTCGCTCACACAAGAACACCTACCTTGTACTCTCCGTTTCTTTTCAAATGTTACAAATTGTTTCAACGTTTGTAATAATTTTAACAATGTATAAATATCCTGTAATAATCGTTAATCTGCGTAGATCAACAATGGTATGTTAATTATTGTTATAATTCTGATATTTGTAACATATTATTGTAGTAAATAATACTTTCAATGTTTTTTAGCTCTGATGATGATATTAAATATATCGAAACGTTAGCGATCTACATTTGTTTTTGCTTACACCTTGTCCAAATTCCGACTACTTCATATCCTAAATTAAAATTTTGGACACGACAACTATTAATTATTAATAATAATATAAAAACAAATTCTGAAAATAGAACTATTGACAAACTATCAAATGATAAATATTCGGTAAGTAATTTTATGGATATTGGTAATATGTTCAACAATTATTTTACAAGATTACCTCATAACATCCAAAATAATTTACTTCCTTCGGGTAATGGACAAAAAAAGTTTCACAATCATTGCGCTGCCTCTTTGTATTTCTATCCTGTTACGGGAACGGAGTTAGTTTCGCTAATACAATCTGTAAAAAATTCATTTTCTACGGAAATTGATGAAATTTCAAACTGTCTACTGAAAAGTTGCTTTGAAATGCTTGTAATACCCCTAACGTACTGCATAAACTCATTACTAAGTAAAGGTATATTCCCTGTCGCTTTTAAATACATTAAAGTTATAGCGTTATATAAGAACGGTAACAGAGAATTAGTATCCAATTATGGACCTATAACATTGGTATCGGTGTTTCATAAGATTTTCGAAAAAGTAGTACTGTCGAGAATTTTGTCATTTCTAGAGAAGAACAGGATTTTAATTAGTGAACAGCACGGTTTCAGGAAAGGATCAAGTACGATTTCGGTCAGTTTTTTAGATAATATTTATAAAGAATTTGATTCAGGAAATAGTATTTACGAATAATTTATCGACTTATCAAAAGCGTTTGATTGCGTAAATCATAAAAATTTACTTACTATCTTAAACTGCTATGGTGTAAGAGGTACATGTGCAGATTGGATAAATTCGTATCTTCAAAATAGAAAACAGGTAATATAAATCTTTATTTGCTTTTCAGCTTAATACTTTTCATTTGTTTCCTTAAAATATTTAACATGTTTACATGTTATTTTATTTTATTCAATTGTTTTAGTGTTCTTTTTCTTTCTTCTATTTCTTTCATCCATCCTAACCCTTTTGCCGTATCTTCTAGGATTTCTTCTCTGATTCTTCTCTCTTCTTTTAGTTTTTCGCATTCCTGTAAAAGGTGTTCTAATGTTTCCCATCCCTCTCCACATTGTCTGCATCTTCTTTCTTCGTCGGGTTTCCAGTAATCGTTCACTTTCTTCTCATTACCGCGCCGGTACTTTGCTACCCTTCTAGTGTTTTCAAATTTTTCCCACTTCATATATCGCGGTGTTCCGAACGTTCTTATCTTGTTATATTTTGGATTATATCTAAAAGATTCGATATTACTAAATCTTTCCTAATTCTGGATGTCTATGCCTATTTGTTTTATTTTTCCTTTTATGTCCTGCCCTCTTGATCTTTCCTTGTCTATTTCTGTTGGTAAATATCCTTTGTTCTCAAAGAATTTTCTTCTCTTGCTCCTCGCACCTTTTTCTCCATCTCTTTTTCTGATTTCTTTGTAACATGCCTCTATTATCTTTCCTTTTTGTCCTATCCAAATATTTTCTTCAAATTTTATTGCTCTAACCCCTGAATCATTTTCCAAATTGTTCCTTTTAATCTCCTCTAAGGTTATATAATTTGGTGTTGTTTTATCTAATCTTATTAACCACCTTATGTATGTGGTTTGGATCACCTCTAATTTTTCTTGTTTCTCCCATTCACATACCTCTGCTCCATACATCATGACGCTTTTTACTAATGCATCAAAGAGCATTATTCTGGTATTTATGTCGCCTTTAACCTTTCGCTCTCCTATGCCCCATGTCTCCTTGGCTATTATTAATGCTTTCTTTTTTAGTTCTCTTATATGTGCTTCTGGGCCACCTGTGCTCCTGAATGTATACCCTAAGTATTTAAATTCTCTTACTTTTTCAATTTCCTGCCCTTTCCATGTCCAGTTTTCCTGAGTTTCTCTTCCTCCACCTTTTTTGAATTTTATAATTTTGGTCTTTTCTGCGTTCAGTTCTAATTCTCTTGTATCTAGATATTTTTCCAATCTTTTTATTATGCTTTTAATTTCTTGTTCCGTTTTCGCCAACAGTACTATATCATCTGCATATGCTAATATCATAATCTTTTTGTTTTCTATGACTATTCCTCCATCTTGATTTTCTAATAGCTTTTCTTCTAAATCTGGTATGTAGATCGCAAGTAGTACTGGGCTTAAAGGGCATCTCTGTCTCAGTCCTCGTGTTGTCCAGAATTCTTCTGTTTTCTTTTTTCCTACTCTTACGTAATTGCTCGTTTCCGCATATATTTTCCTTACTTCTCCATACTTATTCCTCTTTTCTTCATTATTTCAATTAATTTTCTTCTCTCTACTTTGTCGAAAACAACTTTTAAATCTATGAATAATGCGTACAGTTTCCCTCCTTTTCTAAATCCTGCCTGGTTGTCTGACAAAATTTGTTTCTCGTCTATTTCTTTTTCTAGTTTGTCCTGCAGTACCATACCATAGATTTTGTACATAGTGTTCAGCATTGTCATTCCTCTGTAATTTTTTGTTTCATCCCTTTTCCCTCCTTTATATATTGGCAATATTACTCCTGTTTTCCATTTTTCAGGGTATTCTTCTCCCTTCCATATCTTCTTTATTATTCTGGTCAGCTGCTTCACTACATTGTCTGGGCTATTTATCCATACTTCATTTTCTATTTCATCGTCCCCTGCCGCGTTTCGTCTTTTTAGCCTTTTTATTTGTTTTCTTATTTGGGCTTCCGATATTTCATCCTTTATGTTTTCCTCCAGTAGGCTCGTTTCTAAATCTACATTGGGTTTCTCCATTTGTCCTTCCAATAGGTTTATGAAGTGCTTTTGCCATTCTTTGATTTCAATTTTTTCGTCTATTTTGGTTTTATTCTTCTTATCTTTATTTATATATTCCCATACTTCTTGTTCCCTGGTTATGCCTTTGACTTCTTCCTCTTCTTTTTTCCTTCTCTCTAACATTTTATTTTTGCATAATTCTCCGAATTCTTTTCTTTTCCTTATATATTCTTCTTTGTTTTCTTGTCCCCTTTTCCATTTTTTAAGTGTTTCTTTCATCTCTTTTTTTAGGTTGTTACAGTCTTTGTCCCACCAGTTATTTTTAAACGTATTCTGACTCTCTGTTATTAATTTTACATGTTTACATTTTTGTATTTTCTCCCTCCAATCCTCGATTTCTTCTCCTGCGGTAGCTACCGTGAAACACTCATTTTGTATTAGATCTCTGTATTTTTTTGTCCCTTTGGGTGAAAACAGGTAGTGGTTTACAATAATCAAACATCAAATGCACAAAACATTACTTGTCGTGTACCACAAAGGTCCATTTTAGGTCCCATTTTGTTTATATTGTATGTTAATGGGATCGCTGACTTATTGGAATCAAAAAATTTGTCGCATACGCTGATGACGTATCAATTCTTGTGTCCGATCAAAATGAAATTTCTGAAATTGTTTGTAAATTAGCTTACTGGTTTGCTTCTTTAAATTTATCTTTAAGCGTAGTCAAATCAGCTGTCATTAGTTTTTCCAGAATAAAAAAAGACGAATGTCTGTCTGTGTGATATGTTAACCAGCTGGTACCACAAGTTACAAGTGCCAAAGTTCTGGGCATCAGAATTCAAGAGAATTTAAAATGGGATGATTATATTGGCACTATCTGCAAAAATCTGGCCTCCCTTTGTTGTCTTATAAAAGGAGTAAGATTACTTACCGATGTTAATACACCAAAAAAAAAAAAAAACTATTTCGCAAAATTTCACTCCATAATAAGTTATGGGATAATCTTTTGGGGATGTTCACCCTCAGCTTTAAGAGTATTCAGATTACAGAAAGCTGCAGTTAGAAATATTTTTCTATTAACAAATAGAACGTCTTGTAAAGAAGTCTTTGCTAAAGAAAAAATATTAAATCTTACTTGCATTTATATATATATATATATATATATATATATATATATATATATATATATATATATATATATATACTCATTTTTACATTTAAATTCTAGTCTTTAGCGCCACCTTTCTTTTTATTTATTAAAACTTATCTTGAGTTTGCGACCGTGAGCGGCGAACGAGAGAGAGACGCGTTCGGAGAGGATTCCGGTGTGTGCGGTCTGAGGCGACAGACACGAAATTTACAAGGTTAACTTTTTCGGGCGATTTAAAATCTTTTTTATCGATTAATATCTATGCCATCTAAATTTAATTGTGGTCTATTTTATTTTACTAGTGATTCTTGTAAATTTATTTGGTAAGTTAAATTGTTATTTTGTAATTATTTCATTTTTGCGGTGCGAGTCGTACCTCGTGTCGACTCAGGTTGCACCCTGGAATTATTCCTTCCCTTATCTTATATCTTTTACTATCCCTGTCCTTCTATTATTGTCCGGAATATTTTAAATTCCTTTCTAGTGTTTTTTGTCTTTGTTCAAAAATTTTCCAAGTCTCGACCTAGGTTCATTTTCTTGCGGTGGAAAACAGACTGAGCTCATAGCTGATTTAGCAGTCGTAAGTAGAATTTGTATCGTTCTAATTTTGGTATACCGGCGCGTAATTTTATTTTTATCTTGTCTTGTCGGAAACCAAATTTTCAAATTTTGCTAATTCCACAGCGGAACAATTGAGAACTTTTTTTATTATCTATCGCATATTTTGGTTTCTCAATTGTTGAGTTCACCTATCGAGCCTTTTCTTTTTTTTACTATTTTTTTTTCTTTCGCTGTCTAATTCTTGCCGGCCTGTTCAGCTGGATTGTATATTTTATGTGTGATATTATTTTTCATTAATATTAAAATTCATTATCTTGTTATTACAGTTTACTACCAAATTGAATGTATTGTATTTAAATTTTGAATTCTTGTTAAATTAAATTTTTTATGAATCTCATTGTGAGAATATTTTGTGCTCAAATTTTTTTTATGATTTATGTTCCCTCCTGGTACTGGCCTGGTCGAGGTTCGTTGGTCTTGGAGTACACCCGTCAAGCAAAAACATGGCTTAACCCACAGCAGGACGCTTGTGCCTAATTGCAACACCAGCATCACTGATAGCTTTTGCTACCGTACACAAAAATCAGACATCATACACACTTTCACCGCTGCCACACCAAGCTGCAGTACTCTACACCGAACACAGAACACAGAACACACCATACACCGTTCACATTCGGAGCCACATCCGCTGGTTGTTCCTGTTGCTACGTCACTGCTGTGCTACTGCCAATTATCTAAGTACGACTCCTGCCGACGGCCCGTCCAGTCCGGACCCATCAAAAATTGTAACCCCAAGTTAAGTACAATATTTTTTGTAATTTTGAGTACTTTGTATTCCCATAATTTTTTGTTCAAAATAAACTTTAATTTCGTTCTTTATCAGTGTTGTTGTGCCCACTGTTTCCTTTCGGCACAACTGGCGCCCTGTTTCCTGTCGCAACCCAATTCTCTCTGGAACCCACGACCTAGCGCAACCATAAACACATCTGAGCACCGCGGTATAGTGCGGACGGTGTGGTTCACGGTGATTTCCCTTCAGGAGATCACTATAGTTGTCCATTACGTCACAATATATATATATATATATATATATATATATATATATATATATATATATATATACTATTCTGCACATTAGATATTCCAAAGATAATTTGTTGACTAAAAGTGACATACATTCCTACAATACTAGAGGAAAATTGAATTTAGTTATACCGCATATAAAAGTAAACAAAGCAAAAATAATCCAAATTACTATGGACAAAAATTCTATAATAAATTTCCTCAAAACTTAAAAGATATTAATACAAAAATTAAATTAAAAAATGACTTAAAAATGTATTTATTGAGTAAAAATTATTACCATTTTGAGGAATTCTTTAATGATAGGTCATAAACTTTTATTTGGATTGTGATTTAATGCGTTAGTGGTACAGTTTCGTACTATTTTATGTAACTTTCTTGTTGACGTTTCCCATGTCATGTAATTATGATCTCCGGAAGTAAATTATTATTATTATTATTATTATTATTATTATTACTCAATCAATTAACGGTTAGTTAAACGCACAATTCTAGTCTTCAATGCAATTCTTTAACTTCTTTGAATTTCTTCCAGAGTTAAAGACGTCACAGCGTCTCTAATACTCCCCTTTAAATTCTCTACATTCGGTCGAAGATAATTTGCCTGAACTATTTGTTTTCAACGGCCACAAAGATAAAAATCAGCTATAGTCAAATCAGGGCTCCTTGGTGGTCATAACACGAGATCGATTGCCATAGCATTGAATTAGGTAAAATCTTTATTTTTTGACAACATTTTCAACTATTACAACAGGTTTTCCTAATTGACAGTCAATGAAATTAAATAAATAATGCCAGTGACTATGAAAATGCGAATTTGTTTTTTTGCAAAAAAATTTCAAATAAGTCGATCTATTTTCGTTTTTTCTCTAAAACAAAAAGAAAATTTGAAAAGGTTAAATCTGAATTGGCCGTTTTGCCCACTGCTTCTTCGACAAAAAACTCTTTCTTTATAGCAATTCCAATATATTTAAATAATGTAAGTGTTAATACCAGTTCGTTTCATTCTTTCACATTATTCTTTTTGTTTAGTTATCGTCTTTTGCTAACGGTTTTTGGCGGTTTTCCGTGAGTATTTACAGGGAACCTTGAAGACTCATTCGTGCCGCCCAGAAGATTTTTATTACATAGTTTATTGTCATTATTATTTATTGTAATATTTTAATAATATATAACTTTCCTATTTTGTGTATCTAAGTTATAATTATACATCTGTTAAAGAAAACTGATTTTAAATGCTTCAAATTCCTTTCTTTTAATACAATTTTCTTAAATTTCACTAATTGTTCATTAAAAATGTATATTCTGTAATTCAGCGATTAATTTTTAACCAGTTGTTAATTTTTTCTTCAATGAAAATAGGTAGCACTGGAGAAAATATTAAAACATCACTTATAATGATTGTTTTTACTTGTTAATTATTTTGGCAACTGGTTAAAAATTAACCACTGAGGTACAGAATAGGCCCCATTGTCAGTGTCTTAATGGCTGCGCCATTAGTCTCTAGGAATGTTAGATTTAAAACAGCGCGCAATTAAAATATAATGCAATTTGGTTCCTGTCGTTATTAAGGACTAAATTAACTGCAAAAAGTACGTATATTATAAAATTAATAGAATTTGTACGATTTTATAAAGTATTCTTGTAATTTAACAAGTATATTAACTTCATTTTTTGACATATGACATTGTGGTTAAAATTTTAACGCATTTTTGTTTGTGTTACATATATTAATTTTACTATAGACTGTTATGTGATTAATATAGAACAGATACTGTTAAACAATATTCGAATAAAATATTAGAAAAAATATTTCGTATTTATCAGTGTTATCGATAAACAAAAAATTCATCTTGGGTCAGTACTGCATATTTTAATTTTCCCGCCAGAAAAAAATGGTGGCACATCGGCGAAACTCAAGTAAGTAAAAATAATGACATAATCACCTTCATGAGGTAAATTTTAACTTTATTATCTAACAAATATAAAAGTGAAACCTAATTTTAAAATGACATTATTTACACTTGCAATTCATCCGTTTCATTATAAAAATTTATTTTGTAAGCACAGCAGTTCTAAAACATTTTTATAATAACATAATCAAATCTAACTGATCAAAACTATACTACAGAGAAATGTTTAGCAGCGAGTTCGTAATTGTTATTTGTAAATTTGTTTTTATAAATGTTGTGTGAATTAGATTTTGAAGCAAATCGGTTCTTAAACAGTGGAGTTTCAAATAACTAATAAAATAAAATAAACATTTATTCAAGGAGATTTTGTTACTACTATATTTATATTTCATTTTAAATCAAACATGAAATAATATTAAATATCGTTAATGGAAAGACTGCAGTATTACAATGAAAAAAAAAATATCCTCCACTGAATAAAATTAGTAATCATTTTTTAATTATAATACCTATGTTACCGATATTCCGAAAGTTAGTTTACAGTTTCATTTCATACAAATTTTGTTCATATTTTTTCTTTAGAATAAAAAAGTAAGTAGAGAACTGGGAAAAACTCCAGTATAATGTATTGTAATTAAGAATTGGTTACTTTTCACTGTAAATGTGTCCTATTGTTTCCAAATAATATTTAAATTTTTTAACGTTAAACTGGACATTTCAACATAAACTATTTTTTTTAAAATATTTTTGTATATAAAAGACGCGAAATATAATATAATTTTTACAACACGCTGTATCGATGTTAGCATTAATTGTTTTTTATGCGACTGTTGTGTCAATAACAAATCGTTTAATAGCGAAAGTCACATTTAATTTACTGAAATTGGTTTCTTAAACATTATTTGGTTTACTTTACACACGATTTCATTACACCCAACTTACATATTAATCTGTTAATTATAGACTGGGAGTAGATAAATAGTTATTTATGTATCAAGGACAAAAAAGTGAATATTATATTTGAGTCTCAGTTTGCTTGCCGAGGCTTGGAATATACATGTTTTGTCGAGGTACATATTAAATTTTTCCATCGTTTTTATTACGTAGATAGTTTATATCGATGATTTCCAAGTTGATGCTTTTGATAAAAAATAGGCCAGAAATTTGTTTTCTGTTAAATTCTTTACCTTGTGTTCTATATACTAATCCATAATCGTATTACATTGTTTTCAGTCAGTTTGCTGCCGGCACCGAGGCAAAGACACAACGCACAGTTTGACAGAAAATGGTTAAAAGTTAAGTAATTACTCCGTGCACTTAGTTGCAGCTATTACCGCTAGATTTCAAAAGATGGCCATGTAAGTATAACAAATGTGAAATTTAAAAAAATATGTCATTTAAGTTTATAATTCTGATAGATCAACAATTATTTGACTTTAAAAATAATAATTTTAATTTTATTATTAATAATGTAAGTGTTTCTTTATAAATGTTAATTAAATTCAATAATAAAATTGCATTGGGCTTAGCGGACGAAAAGTGTTCGCGGACGAAAAAGTAGTAACCTACAAAAAAGTGTCATTTTTTGGCCGGAAAGTAGTACGTAAAATTTAATTTTATATATAGGTTGACAGAAAAAATATTTTTGTTATGTCCATATGTCATATAACTTCTGTAAATAGTAAATAATTCATAAAGTCTTGTCTATGGAGCTTGAGTAGAATTTATTTATAGTATTTTCTTAGTATCAATTTTAAAAGCGAATAAGAAAATTTAAATACTCATACGTTTTTTAATAGAAATAATAAAAATAATTTTCTTCTACCGATTCTATGCTAATCACTCTGAATACATTTATTTTTGCTCCTTCCATAAATTCACTGTGCGCTAATGCGATCTTTCAATCGTAATTCACTATTACAAGGCGACAAACAAAAAATCAAAACGAGGCGGCACGTGCAATCATTCCCGATCACTCTGGCAAAGCAACATTAAAAGAGAAGAATAAAGAATGAAAAATTTAGAACTCAAGAACAAAATTTATTATATCTAATCGAACCTAACTTACAAAATATTTATCTACAAACAAAAAAAATGAAAAAAATAACCTATTTGTTTATTTAATTATATGAAGCGCACCACTGCTTTGTATTCTGTAAGAAGATAAGGGAGGCGACTTTGAAAGGTAGGCTTACTTTTGCCGAGGGAGGCAGTGTGAATTGATTTATTAGGGTTGCTACTTGTATGACATTTATTAGTTTCGTTGACTCTTTGTTGCCCGGTTTTTCTTTTGTTATGTATGAATCTTTTGATTTGGCTTCAAGTATTCGGAAAGTGATTAGGGGTTGATTAATTTGAGTTTGCAGGTGTGTGAAATTTATGAGTTTTATGGACGTGATAAAAATTATCTTTGTAAATTTTTAGTTAGAGGATGATGCTCAGGTCCCTTACCGCCAGGTAGAGATCTCTGTCCCTTAGTCAAATTTATTGCTGGGAATTTTTATGTTTGTTCGTACTTTGACGATTCTCTAGGTTATTGTTACTACATGAGTAGATTGTTGTTATTTTTTATTTATTATTATATTTTTTAATTTTTACTGTATAAAAAGAAAGTTGGTATCTAACAGAAGTGTTCGGTCTTTGTGGGAAGATTTTTTAACAAAACTTTGGAAGAGGGAGGGTTCCTGTGAATGAGTGGTGGGGAAAAACCTTCTACCTATATAACGAAGAGCTGTGAGCTTTGAAAACTGTATATCTGTTTAGAATTAACAGTTTAAATAAGTTATATTCTGATTAAGAAATCGCTATCGTTCGTCTTTATGAGTACATATGAACAATTGTGTTTTGAACTCTTTGGATAAGCTATCTGTCGTCAGCCAGAACCGAAGAAAAAGAAGAAGAATATTGAAATTACCAGTAATGTTAAAGTCAAGCCGGCTCGGTATGCGGTTAAACAGAATAAAACAAAGAAAAGTGAAATTTTGAAAAAGACTAAGTCAGCAAACCAAACACAACAATCAACAACTAAGGAAGATCTGATCTACACGCCCGAGCGTCCTTTGACACCGGACATCATCGTCGTTCCTCTGGTTAATGAAAAACTCCAAGAGCTGCAGGTCCAGCAACAATCTGTGCCAGACAAAAGTGTAAAAAATAGTGATTGTGACATAGTGACACAACCATGGAGTTCTTCATTCCGTACATCTGAACGTGCGCGAACACCGGATATCATATTCATCGACGATGATAAGGATGACGAGTGCCAGATACCATAGCAATCATCATCAATAAACGTGGCACCGTTAGAAAAAAATACTTCATGGTTGGACCAGTATGCACAAGACTGGAATGACGAAACTGAAGATATTCCTAATATAAATTTAGAATTCATAATGGGAACGGCATCAGTCGATATATATTTCGCTTTACCAATAAATCTAAGGAAATACGATCATAACAATAGACTACTGCAGGGAAGTTTTATATATATTGATGAGGTTGAACGAAAAAAATTTGTTAATATTGGTTTAAATCCTCACAATAAATTTAAAATAACCATAAGACTTGAAGATATTCGAACCAGTCAACAAATTGACATCATTAATATAGAGAAAATTTGTGAATATTTAAATCAAAATGTAAAGAATTCTCTTCTGACAAAGACATCAGGATGTAATAAGGGTAATTATGTAAGCGGTGTTAATATTACGAAGTTACCAATGCAAAAAATTAAATTATTATACAAAAGAAATTTTATTGTTTTGAATAAAGATGAAATTGAAAATTTAATTAATGCTCAAAATTTATTACAGAATATAACATTATCTTTGGAAAAGAGATTTTCTAATATTGACATTTATACAAATTATTTGAATTTTCTACAAAAAACAGCCATCTGTAAACTTATCGATATAACTTTAGATTTAAGAAAAACAGCATATAAAACTTTATTACAGAATTGTAACATGGATTATTGTTGTATAAGTGTAATATTGTGGGAATTATCTACATACTATAATGTTAAGTTGAACATGGGTTTTGAATATGTATATCATTATATGAATAGGAAAAAAAAAGTAACAATACCCAAATAAAACACAGTTACTTAAAAATGAATATCAATATTTACAGTATACATTGACAGTGACAGACGTTTATTTTGCTCTCCTGTTTAAATTTAAATTTTAAGTAGTTCAAAGGCACTAAATTTAAAATTTTTTTTTGGTGATTGTTGTGTTAATCAAGTACTGTGTTTTTTAATTATTACTTTTGCTGATTACTCACAGTAAGTACTCTATTTTAAGGTAAAAGTGTATTAATTTCTGCAAACCTATTGCAACGTGCTTAAACCTCTTAATTAAACCAAGTGACTTAAGTCAAGTGCAGTGTTCTTACGCCTTTTTTGCCGCAACCCATCCACCTGCTTTGTTTTGAGATGTCTGACCTAACAAATCAGCAATTATTCGACTTGCTGGACAAAAAAATTGATAATTGTTCAAAAGCTATCACTGCAAATATGAATAAAAATAATGAAAAATTTGAAAAATACATAAAAGATACTAATGAAGAAATATGTCTCCTGAGACATGAAAATGAACAGTTAAAACGAAGAATTAATACTATAGAGAAAAATTCAAAAAGAAATAATGTAATTATAAAAGGGATAAAAGAAAATAGTAAAGAAAATCTAAATGCTCTAATTACTGAACTATTTCAAAATAAACTTCAGGTAAACGTAAAAGATAACGATATTGAATATGCTTCCAGAATTGGAAAAGCTAATATAAACAGATCACGATTAATATCTTTAAAATTTTGTAATCAAAAAACAAAGCGGGAAGTCATGGTAAATGCTAAAAAATTGAAGAATACTAATATTTATATAAATGATGATTTGACAAAAGAAGAACTTCAGATGAAACATAACTTAAATAGATATAGAAAAGAAGCTATAAGTAAAGGACACAGTGTTCAGCAATTAAAATATGGATTAAAAATAGATAATGAATACATTTCAATAAATGAACTTAAAAGCTGTAGCGATGACCCTTTTCCCAGCACAAGCGCTTCTCTCAATTCTACAACTATTCAGAATTTAATTTCTAATAATGATGTCACAATACCAGACAATATCCATGAGGCAATAAAACAAATAAAAGATTTAGGAGAGGAAGTTAGTCAACTCACTCCGGTTCGGAGCAACGCAAAATCTACCCCTAACAAGAAACAGTCTGGTGATCAATCTCGTTATCACTTTCGGAAAAATTCTGCCACCAAAATCGAAAACAAATAATATCATAATGTACTACCAGAACATTCAAGGCATGCGCAATAAATTATTGGAACTTGAAATATTTTTAGAACAACTTGATGAAACTCTGCATGTCTTATGCATTAATGAACATTGGATGAAAACTGATGAAATTGTCTTATACTCTATTCCAAACTATAAACTTATATCCTCCTTTTGTAGAACTAGTTATAATCATGGTGGCACATGCATATTCGTTCACAATTCAATAGCGGCAACAAATATACCTGATTATAATGATCTAATTTTGGAAAAACATTTTGAATTCACATTGATTAATTTGAAATGTGGAAAAAATAATATATATATACTAGTACTCTACCGAACACCAGACTCTGATTTTACTATTTTCCTACAAAAACTAGAAATTCTACTGGAACATATCTGCCGTAAAGGACATAAAATCATTATCTCCGCTGATTTAAATATTGATACCCTATTACATAGTACAAAAAAGACTAAGTTAATAGCACTACTTAATTCCTTTGATTTATTACTGAATATAAATGAACCAACAAGAACAACCCAAACATCATAATTGCTACATGCTTCGACGTGAGTAGTTGTGTTTTTTTTGCTGCTCCGTATTTTTTTTCTCAAGTACTGTTTTTTTATTTTCTTTATAAAATAAAAATAAAAAACTCACCGTCAAGATGCCAAAACCAGGAAGCTCTCCTCAATTTCAAGATCTCGTGAGTAGTGTACTGAAAGATCCTACGTTTCTTAATACGTTGGTCGACATGGTTTTTGCACGTGTTGATGAAAAACTCAAGGAGCAAAAAGCTCATTATGAGTCAATAATAAACAAAATGACTCAAGAAAATCAAGTGCTTCATAACGAAATCGATCGACTCGAACAATACTCCAGACGTAATTGTATTAGAGTATTTGGAGTTCCCGAAGATCCGGCTGAAAACATCGATGAAAAGGTCAGTGATATCATAAAATCATTATCAATCGACCTACCCCTTAACTCCATCGACCGATGTCATCGTGTGGGTAAAAAGCCTGGTGTTCATGTGAACAGTGTTGTGACGCGAAGTGTTTCCTCAACAAATCCTCCAACAGATGCGAGGCCTCGCCCCATTATTATAAAATTCGCCACTTACTATTCCCGTAATCTAGTGCTAAAATCACGGTATAAACTAAAAGGTACTAAAATAAATATCAAAGAGGATTTAACCAAAAAACGTTTAAATACCTTAAAACTTATTTCGAACAAAATTGGATTTAGAAATGTGTGGACTGTTGACGGTAATATTTATTATAAAATCAATGGCGTTATAAAGAAAGCCGATTTATCTACAAACATTGATTCACTTTAATTTTTTTTGTATTTGGAGCAGCACAACCTTATGTCTAACTTTACAAACTTCTTTGTTTTTTGAGGTTAGCGTATTTTGTACATATTTGTTTGAAACTTGTCCTGTGTAGAATAGTTCAGTAGTGCTGAGGTCATTGAATATTGTTATTTATTTTTGCTGTAAGATGGAAGTGTACTACCAAAATGTACGAGGTTTGAATACTAAACTAGAAGATGTCTACAATAATACTAGCTTTATGAATTTTGATATTATTGCACTTACGGAGACTTGGCTTTCTGATTCAGTGTGTGATAATGAGTTGTTTGACTGTAATAAATATGCGGTTTATAGACAAGATCGAGACAGCATCAGAGTAGGCAAAACAAAAGGTGGCGGTGTATTGTGTGCTGTCAACACTAAATATAAATCGTCAATTATTAAATTAAATTTAAATAATCATTCACTTGCTGATATTGTTTGCGTTAAAGTTAACTTGAATCCAAATAAGAGTATGATTGTCATAGTTATTTATTCTCCACCTCCCATTTCTTTTGAGCAACATGAAATGATTTATGAATGTCTTGAGTCCTGCCCTTCATTATTATGTTCAGAATTCATCATCATGGGTGACATGAACCTTAGTAAACTAAATGATTTTTATAATAATGGATATAGAAATAATTGCATCACTAGATTTCATAATTTTATTACTTTCCTTAACGCTTCACAATTTAATAGGGTCTTAAATAATGATGGTCGACTTTTAGATGTTGTTTTATCAAACACGGATTGTTTTGTCTCACGTCATTCCTGCCCCATAGTACCTGAGGACAGTTACCATCCTTCACTGTCTATATGTTCTAATATTATGTCATCAGCTGAAAATTCTGCGTCAATTAATTGTGATCCCTGTTATAATTTCCGTCTGGCTAACTTTGATTTAATGTACACCTTATTTAAAGACACGGACTGGGATATACTTCAGTCATACAACGACGTAAATAAAGCATTTACTAAATTTTATAACATCATTGAGGCTGTATTAAATACTTGTGTTCCTAAAACCAGAATGAAAAAGTCACGTTATCCTCCTTGGTTCACAAAGCAAATAATAAAAGATATTAAATTAAAAGATAAATTTCGTAAACTTTTTAAAGAACACAATGACGAAAATTATTACACCATGTTTAAAAACTTAAGATCTAAAATAAAAACTGACATTAAAATTGCATACAAAAATTATGTTACAAATACTGAATCAAATATTGCCAATGACCCCAAGAAATTCTGGGCTTACATAAATAAAAAGAAAAATACTTCCCGCATTCCTGGTGACATGTATTACAATGACACTTTATATCACGATACACCATCTATTGTTGAAGGTTTTGCCGATTATTTTAAAACTGTATTTTCTAGTTGTAATGACAATGATATTGATTACAATAAAATTTCTAGTGAATCTATCACTATGAACCAAACTCATATATCTTGCATTACTCATGATGACATAATAACGGCCATTAATAGTCTGAAAGTTTCTTGTTCTCCAGGTCCTGATAATTTACCATCATATATTATTAAAGGTTGCCGTGATTTATTTGTAAAACCATTACATATATTATTTAATTTAATAATTTCTACTCTCACATTTCCTGAATGCTTAAAAATTTCACTAATTTGTCCGATCTTCAAATCTGGTGATGTTCATAATATTTCTGATTACAGACCTATAAGTTTACTATCCAATATTTCAAAGTGTTTTGAGAAAATTATATATAAGTATATTTATTCCAATGTTAGAGATTCTATAACTTCAATTCTGCATGGCTTCATTCAAGGTAGATCAACTAGTACAAATCTCACTCACTTTACTGATATTGTTTTAAATTCTATGAATAAAAATACTCAAATCGATGTCATCTATACCGATTTGGCCAAGGCTTTTGATACAGTAAATCATAACATCTTGCTTTTCAAGTTACATCATCAATTTAATTTCTCTTCTGATTTAATTATGCTCATTCAATCATACCTTCACAATCGTAAACAATATGTGCTTTACAACAATACTAAATCGGCATACTACATTCCTACTTCTGGTGTCCCTCAAGGATCAAATCTAGGCCCATTACTTTTTATTCTGTTTATTAATGACATTGCTGATTGTTTGAAACACTCTTATTCATTATTATATGCTGATGACCTAAAAATATTTAAAGTAATAAATTCCTACTCCGATCATAAACACCTTCAGTCTGATATTAATAACTTACTTGTTTGGTCTTCTACCTCAAAATTACAGTTCAATATAAGTAAATATAAGTCCATGACATATTCTGTGAAGCGTGATAAATTTAATTATATTTATTGTATGAATGGTGTAAATCTGGAGAGAGTGTCTGAAATAAAAGATTTGGGTGTTATCTTTGATCCTAAGTTACTTTTTATTAATCATATTAATTATATAGTGAACTGCTCTTATAAAAACTTAGGGTTTATAATCAGAAACTCCCATTGCTTCAAAAATATGTCAACTCTCAAATCTTTATTTTATATATTCATTAGATCCAAACTGGAATATTGTCTTGTTGTGTGGAATCCACTTTACACCACTCATGTATCAGAAATAGAACAAATTCAAAGAAAATTTGTCAGATACTGTGCTAGAAAATTCTGTCATCCATTCGATCAATTCACATACAGTTATTCACGAACATTATTACAATTTAACATGTTATCACTAGAAAATAGACGTAAGCTAATATCTTGCTTATATTTGCATAAATTAGTGCATAACAAAATTGATGACATATTAAGTTTCGGTAAAATAAGAATTTGTGTGCCTCGTTTGCCCTTTAGACAAACTAAATACTATTCGACATTCTCTAACTTTCCTGTCAAAACAAATTATGAATTAAGAGCCCCTATTTCAAGAATTTGTTCTATTTTTAATAGTTTAGAACTAAAATTAAATGCTGATATTCTTTCTTATTCGTACACACATCTAAAATCTGTTTTATATACACTTCTGATGTCCTTGTAAATTGTAATGTTGTTCTATCATACAGTCTTGTTTTCACAATCTTGTTTCTGATTCTTTGTATATTATTATATGTTCAAATTTCATGTATGTTAATCATGTAGCATATCCAACTATCAGTAATTGGGATACTTTGTATCCTGTTGTGTAGTTGTAAATTAAATAAATAAATTAAATTAAATTAAATCAGCCACAGGAATTGATAATATTGTTACATCATGTAATATAGAAAGTGTTCATCAAGTAATAGACCCGGGATATTCAGATCATGATGCAATAATTTCACACTTTTTAAACTTGCACACTGGAAAAAAGAACTATACTTATCAACAAAAGCGACACTTCACTGAAAATAATACCCTTATATTCAACAACGTTCTAAATAATGAATCATGGACTTCAATGCAGCAAAATATGGAAGTAGATGAACTTGTTAAAGAATTCTACAAAATATTTAATAATCATTATGAAAATGTCTTCCCGCTACAAAAATGTAAACTAAAAATCAATAACAACTATAATTGGATCACTAAAGGAATATTAAAATCATGTAAAACGAAAAGAAAACTTCGAACACGTTTGAAATCAGACTTCTCTAATGAGTTATTAACCCACTATAAAAAATACTGCAATTTATTATCTACAGTCATTCGTGAAGCTAAGAAAATAAAAATTGCTGATATCATTTTCAAATCGGATAATAAAATAAAAACAATATGGGACATTGTAAAAAAAGAAACAAACAACAACCCTAAGAAATCCATACCTGTTGGAGGAGATATTGAAGACTGGACCAACGATTTTAATAAACATTTTCTGTCAATGGGCAACAAAAGTCCCAATCATCAATATAATTTCATTAATGCACCATGTAAAAATTCTATATATTTCTATCCGACGACGAAATTTGAGGTTGAAGATGTTATTAAAAGCTTAAAAAATACCTACTCTGCTGGATTTGATAACGTGCCTGCTGTGATTGTTACAAAATGTGCACATAATATCTCAGAACCATTATGTCAAATAATAAATAAATGTCTTGAAACCGGCAAATTTCCGTCTGAATTTAAAAAAACAATTATAACGCCTGTCTTTAAAAATGGTGACCGCGATCTAATACAAAATTACAGACCTATATCCCTACTGTGTACGTTCTCTAAAATCCTCGAGAAAATAATTTATACAAGACTTAATAATTTCTTCAACCAGAACAACATAATATCTAAGTGCCAACATGGTTTTTTTAAAAATAAATCTACAGCCAGTGCAGTAAATACCCTAGTGGAACAAATTCTCTGTGACCTAGACAACAATAACTGTGCTTACGTGGTATCTAGTGACTTATCCAAGGCATTTGACAATGTAAACCACAATATTCTAGTAAAGAAACTTGAACATTATGGTATTCGAGGTATCCCACTTCAGCTGCTTCAGTCCTATCTCATCGGGCGACTACAAACGGTAAAAGTGTCATCATCTGATAGTGAAGTGCATCGTTATTCAGACTGGGGTAACATCACGTCTGGAGTTCCACAAGGTTCTGTTCTGGGCCCTCTATTGTTCTTAGTCTATATAAACGACCTCCCTGAGAATATTGACTGTACAGACACTATAATTTATGCTGATGATGCCTACTTTGTAATTAGTTGCCCTAAAGCGGAATCAACTACTTTAACCAACAAAATCAATACTGCTCTTATTAATCTAGATCTTTGGTGCAATATAAATAATTTAGAAATTAATTTAAGTAAAACTAGTATTATTCAATTTTATTTAAATGCAGTCAGTGAACTGAATATTAATTTAGAAAATAATAAAATTAATACTTGTAAGACAATAAAATGCCTTGGAATCTATGTAGATCATAATTTAAAGGGCAACAGCCAAATTGATAATTTATTACCTAAATTAAATAAAGCATGTTATTGTTTAAGAATATTATATGACAAGCTAAATAGATCAGCTCTATTAACAGTATATTACTGTTATTTCTATTCTTTAATGAACTATGGTATTATTATATGGGGCTCATCATCAAGAGCTAGTGAAATTTTTATTGTACAAAAGCGTGCCATTAGAATTATATGCAAAATTGGACCTAGAGAGTCATGTCGAGGTAAATTCAAAAAATTAAACGTTCTAACCTTTCCATCTTTATATATTTTAGAATTGTTAAAATTTGTGTACAATAATTTAGATAATTTCAGTTGGGTTTGTTCTAATTATGTTACCAGACAGACTAATAATTTATTACAAATACCAAAACATAAAACTACCTCCTATGAGCATAGTGCATACTACATGGGAGTTAAAATATATAATTGTTTGCCACAGTCCATAAAGACCCTACCGAAAAAGCGTGCGCTTACTATAATTAAGCAAATGCTAATTGAAAAAGAATATTATTGTGTTGAGGATTTCTTTGATGATTATGTCTGATTATTTGAATTGAATTATAATACTTATTGTATTGTACCAGGAGATGCATGAAAAAAAAAATCTTTAATATTATATTGTAATGTAATTCTTTATCTGTCATTGTTAATTTATTTATTAATTACTTGCAAACTTTTGTATATTTATGTATAAGCAGAGTGGAAGAACAGCGAAGCTGAACTCTTGCTTTTTGGTCTGTATTTTTCAGATTAATAAAATAATAAATATATCATATATATCAAATAATACTAGTTTTTTACAATGTTCTGAAAATTGTCTTATGTATATAAAAGATGTATGTAACAACTATATGAAATACATAGTTAATTAAAATATATTTTGTAATTTATTTTCTATTACTAATTTAACCTAGTTACATTGTCCTGAAATAATAATGAAACAATCTTTTAATATAAACATCATTCAGCATACGGTCATATCTGTTAAACAATTTTTGAAAATAGTTTAGAGAATTTCCGTTAAATCTAAACAACAGATAAATTAGACAGTAATGACCGTATACTAACTTATCTGCTGCAAAGACGCCATATTGACACGCATTCCTGACGTAGCGATGGAGAATCGTCTTTATGAACACCGCATTCATTTTTACAATAACTGTTGTACCATTTACACAGATGAAGTATATTCTCGGACGCACATATCATACTGCTGTGTGCATATGGAATACAACATTTAGTAGTAATATCCGATGTTTTATATTAAAGACTGCGCAAATTTGTAAGGCTTAGACAGTCCAGTTTCGTTAAATCATACAAATTATCGCGCTCTATTATATTTTCAATTATTATTTTTTTCTCTAATCCCTTAACAAATACAAACTTTTCATCGAAATCAATTATACTTGTTAAGATGGTTTTTAAATTGTCATATTCAATGAAACTATCGTCCCAGTCAAACCCGTGATGATATTTTTTCAGCCAATTTATTTGAGAAATTTGTTTTACAGAGAGACGATTTTTCGAATACGGTGGTTTGAATAAAAAATGTTGAAAAACTTTTCCGTCGAGGGATGTTACGGCTAGCTCTTTTACAATTAATTCATCTTTTTCACCATTGAAATATTTTATGTCAATAATATAACTCATTGCTGTCAAAAGTTTAAATGAAACTAACTAACATTTACAAGAGATTATATATTTATTAATAATAATAATTGTATACAAAATATTTAACCATCAAAATCTATAATTACATTTCTATCCTTATCTATTTCAATAATATTATCAAACTCTGCATAAATAATACAATTCACGGTTTCTGTTAGAGCTTCTTCGGAACCAACTTCGATACGTACCGAGCCATGACGTGTCAGATTCCAGTGATTCATTGTATTAGCTGACAAGTCCGGCGTCAGATTGAAAGCTGCTAAACAGAAACCATCTGGAAAACTATGTCTATCAATACAATTACCGTCATTTGAAAAATGAATTCCGAATATAATGTATTGTACATTTGAATATAAGATTTAACATTCGAAAAACTTGTATATTTTTTTTTTGTTTTTCAAAGCCTTTATTATCATTAATCACGTTATTCATTTTTCCTGCATCGTCCGCGTACCATAATGATGCTGTGAGATGCGATTTTTTAGCATCGCTGCCATAATTCAATAACGTTTCAATGTACGAACGATACGCATATGTATTGTTTGGAGGTGAAACAAGTTTTTGATTGAGATATACGTCTATCTGACTGAACATGGAATGAAGCCAATTGTTTACAGGACCAACTTTAGTGTCGGTGGCGGTTAGGGCTGTTCCGTCTGCTTTGGTTATTTTTGCTTTCAAGTGAATCATAGTTTGTGACAAATCTAAATATTCATCACTCTGACCGGGGACTACAAATTCCACCGACCCATCTTCAGTTATAGATGATAAGGGTTTGTAACTAATCCATTGTCCATTTTCTATGCTTGTTTGCGTAGGTGGTAGCGAAAATAAATCAAGTTCAGTTTTAATACACTCACATGATTGCGTATGTAGAAAAGCCATAACTGATTATTATTATTATTATTATTATTGTTCATTTTTATCGCACTGTATGTTTACAGGTATTTTGTATATAACGGCCTAATTTGGGCAAGTATATATACAAGAAATCGAAGCAGTAAAGGTAAGTATCGCATTAATTTTGTAGATTAAATAAATATATTTTATGTGTCAGGGTAAGCAGTTAATTCAATAGCTTCCCTAGTTTCGTTTTCCTCTATTGCTTGGTTGGAGTTTTCGGGCGTCGTTCGGTTTAGCACTTTTCTGATTATGTTACAGGTGTCTAGAGCTACACTTTTTTGCATCGGTAAGTATAGCTTTTCTGGGATGTTTAATGTGTTTAATCCTTCATATAGCTTAAAGGGGATCTCGCATGTGGCTCCTATGATAATAGGGATAATTTTTACCATTTGTTGGTTCCATAGTGTTCTTATTTCCTCGGCCAAATCCAGGTACTTTTCAATCTTTTTAGAGTGTGTCTTGTCAATGTTGTTGGCGGCTGGGACAGCTATATCTATAAGGTAGGTAGTTTTTGAATGTTTTATATTGTAAACTATGTCTGGTCTATTGCTAGGCATATAGTGATCAGTTATTAGTGAGCGATTCCAGTATATTTTAGCTTTGTCGTTTTCCATTACAGGATTCGGTTTGTATTTGTAGTACGGAGTTTCTTCTTGTAATAATTGATGCTGCATACATAAGTTCTGATGAATCATTTTCGCAACATTGTCATGGCGTTTAGTGTACTGCCTAGCGGCAAGTGTTTCGCATGCACTTATGATATGGTCAATTGTTTCTTGTTTCTTATGACACATTCTACATTTGTCGTCTTTTATTGAATTGTCTTTAATGATGTGTTTTGTATAGTTCAGTGTTGGTACAACCTGATCCTGTATTGAAATTAAGAAACCCTCCGTTTCCTTAAATAACTTGCTGTGCTTTAACCAATCGTGGGAACCTTTTTTATCGATGGTATTTATTAGTAGTTTTGCTGGGTATCTTCCGTGTATCGGTTTTCTTTGCCAAGTCTCAATTTTTTCTTCCCTTGAAGCTCCTGTCATTTTTTCCAGTTCTTCTCTATGACTTAAGTATAGTGGCGTGTAGCCTCGATCGTTATTTATCACCTGTTAATGTATTTCTGACTCATCTTCTTTTTCATAGAAGAAGGTTCTTAAGTTATTGAGTTGTTTATTATACTGCTGTCGCAGGTCCAGAATACCTCGTCCGCCATCTGATCTCGGTAAGTGAAAGCGTTCAATTGATGATTATGGGTGATGAGCTCTGTATTTGGTAAAGAGTACCCTTATTTTTCTGTTTAATGCATCTAGTTCAGTTGATGTCCATCTAATTATTCCGAAGGTATATGTTACTACTGGAATTGCAAATGTGTTTACTGCAATTGCTATGTTTACTCCTGACAGTTCTGTTTTTAGCAGTGTTTTTATGCGTTCAGTCATTTTTTTTTGTAACATTTTCCTTTGCTTCTTTGTGTTTGATTCCTCTTGCTTGGTCAAGGCCTAAATATTTATACGTTTCTTCTTTATGCATAGCGACAATCTCTCCTCTTTCTTCGATACCTGATGTTTGGTATCCTTCTGTTTCTTTCCATTTTCCTCTTTCCATAGCATGTATCCTACATTTGTCTAATCCGAACTGCATGAGTATGCTATTGCTAAATATTTCTGTTTTTCTTATAAGTATATTTAGATCTTGTTTATTTGTAGCTATTAATTTAATGTCATCCATGTAAACAAGATGGTTGAGTCTTGTAGTGGATTGTGGAAAGGTGTAGCCGTTCTTTGTTCTATTAAGCATATTTGATAAAGGATTAATAGCTAGACAAAACCACAAGGCGCTAAGTGAATCCCCTTGGAATATGCCTCTGTTTACTTTACTATTACTTATATTAGCGGAGTTTTTAATGTGAAGTGTTGTTGTCCATTGTTTCATTATTCTACTAAGGAAGTTTTGCATTTTTATGTCAATTTTGAATAATTTTAGGACCTCTCGTAACCAGGTGTGCGGCACGGAATCAAAGGCCTTCTTGTAGTCTATGTAGCAGGTAAATAAGTTGTTTTTATTTTTCATCGTATCTTCTGTTATTATACTATCTATAATTAACTGTTCTTTACATCCTCTGCTGTTTCTTTTACAACCTTTTTGTTCTTCTGTTAGTATGTGTTGCGTTGTAGCATGTTTGTATATTTTATCTGTTATGATGCTTGTTAACAGTTTATAGATGGTAGGAAGGCAAGTTATGGGACGATATTTTGCTGGGTTGTCGCTTGTAGGTGTAGTTTTTGGTATTAGATGAGTGATTCCTTTGGTGAAAAAGGCTGGTGTTGTATCTGGATTTTCAATAAGTTTTGTAAATAGGTCTGCTAGTTTTTGATGGCTTGAAGTGAATTTCTTTAACCAAAAGCTATGTAGGTTATCAATACCAGGTGTCTTCCAATTTTGCATTTTCTTTATAGAATTTTTTAGATCATCTATGTTAATTGTGTGCGAGTGCATTGCTTCTATTTTCTTCGCTTTTTTCCTTTCTTCTTCAATCCATGTTGCTTTTTTGTTGTGTTCAGCTTCTTCTGACCATATTTTGCTCCAGAATTCTTGTATTTTTAGTGCGTCTGGTGTAATATTATCTGCTGCCTTTGTGTTTTCTTTTTCTTCATCTTCAATTAATCTATAAAAGTTTTTCTGACTCGAGTTAAATAACCTGTTCTGGTATCTTCTTCTGCTGCTTTCTTTGTATCTTTTTAGCCTACTACTTTTTACCATTAGCTTTTGCTTCAGTTTATCAAGAACCTCAATAAGTGTTTGGTTTTCCGAGTCGGTGTTTCTTATTATTATTTTTTTACATTTTTCTTTGGTCTTTTTGCTGGCTTCATTGTTTTTTAATCTTGAAAGGACAGCAATATCCGCACGAAGTTCTTTTATTTGTGTCTCAAGTCTTCTCATCCATGGTGGTTTTTCTCGTTGAATTTTTTTGATTTTCTGAGGATTTTGTTCTTTTATTTTTTGGTCGTTCAAATTTAGTACTGTAGATGCTCCTATATAAATGAGGTCATGAAGGTGTTCTATTGATGTGTTCTGTTCTATTTTACTTTTTATTATCTCATTAATAAGTCTGATGGTGTGTGAAGTTTGTTTAGTGAATTTTAATTTAGGAAGTCTTGGTCTTTTGGTGGGATCTAGTTCAGAATAGAGTACATAATTTTTTTCAAAGTACGTAACAGCTTTTATTTCTATTTCTGTTTTCAGGTGCTGTACAGCTTGATTTTCTAGATTGACAGTTTCATTTGTATCTTTTTCCTTATAGGTCGTTAGCCCAAGTTCTTCAGCTACTTCCTGTCGTATGCGGTCGATTATATCGACAGGGATCATATTAGTTTTGAAAAGTAGTTTTCTTTGATCAAGGATGTTTTGGATCGTTTTCTGGCGTAATTCGGGAAATTCTTTTGTAACTCTTTTGTGCAATTCGACGCTGTAAGGTGTCTTAACATTTTCCATTTGGGTGATTTGTAAGTAGCAACGATATATGTACTGGTTCATTTCATTGGTCCATTTAGTTCGTCGCTTAACGGAATTTTGTGCAATGGGCTGAGTAGTAACCTCTGCAACATTTGCACAAGTTTGGGAGGCAGTGGTGGAGTTATTGATGCCTCGGTTTACTCGTTGTCCTTGGACGTCGCGATGGTCAGTAGCACGTAAATCCTCTTGACGGTTCCGACCCGGGTCCTGCTGCCCCGGCCCGCCTGAGTAACGTTGTCTTCTTGTATTGACAGCTTTTTTAAATAAATACACATCTGTCGGGCTGCTAACCCTAAGATGGTTGGGCAACCTTAGCTTCCCCTCCTGCTGGCTTGCAGGTTAGGTACTAACGCCCCCCACCACGTGAAGGTGGTTGCCCATGGGGGGCTTATTATTATTATTATTATTATTATTTATTTTGTTCTTCACACCTCTAGCCTGCTGTCGCGAGTGATTACGTTTTAGAGACATTCTCTTCTTTTTATAACCTGAACCACTCATAAGTGTGTCAATTTGGATTCAGATTTTCATTTCAAAGTATTTCCCGCTTTAGACACTCTTTGCTGGAACGCTTCTTTTGCAGGTCGATTTTCACTCAAATCTCCTAAGAAACTCATCCCTGTTCTGAGTGCTTCTTTTCCAACGACGCTTTCTCCTCTTTTTATAATTGGTAAGACCGTTCTAAATAATCCACTAAAGAAACTACCAAGCCCGTGACCTTGCTGATAAGTAGAACCTCGAAAAACAACAAAACCAATCCCGGTTCCTGCTTGATGATTATAATAAATTTGATAGGGACAATTTTTCATTGTGAACGTCTAAAGTGTAACTTAACACTAAAAGTTCCAAATTGGAATGGTATTGGTTTCCCTTCAACACATCTTATATCGATTTCAATATTCTGAAAATCTCGACGGAGCACAGGAATATAATATAGTGGAGAAAATGTAACCATTTTACTAGAACCGTGTATATAATTTGAAATATCAACGTGTACTGTTCGTAACAGGGGTGCGAGTACATCTCCAACAAATTGCTGTTCAACAATATCGCAATATATAAACATTTCAGAATGTATTCCGAGATAAAGATTTGACGAATCATAATATGATAATCTCTCAGCAAATAAATCAGTTCCCGGTTTCAAAGAACAAAAGTTTGTATCTTTAATAAAATATACTCTTATGCGACGAATATGTTCTTCAATTTCGATATTAATATGGTCGTGAAGCCTAGCATGCTGATTAATCGCGTTTATTATATCGTCTACACTTCTATAATATTCAGGCTGAATATGTGCTTCTCTTTTGTGTATTTTAGGTCTTTCCATCCACAAATGTTTTAAATTGATATTTAATATAGTTTTCATGAGCGCAAATTGTGTAGAAAGTTCTAGGATACTGTATTTCAGCTAGGACAACTTCCCAGTTACCGTCAAGTTTTACACTTTGCGTTAGTTGCGTAGTAAATAGTGTTGTTTTATTATTCGGAAAATAATTCATCTAACTATTACTAGGCAATGTCATATAAAATTCATTTTTAGACATTATTCTCAAAATATTTTATATTTTTTGCTGGTATCCAAGAGTTGAATTTATCAGTATATACTTTCCATTTGCCAAGCACTTTCTGTCTGTTACCACTACTCTTCGATTCGATTATTTTATCTATTTGAAATTCATCATCGGCTTTTATATACACATTCTGTAATTCCGGTTCATAAAATACTCCTTCAATGTTTTGTTCATTTAAATCCTCCAATCTATAAACGGGTTGATGTCTTTTAATTACCGTTTTAATTCTAAATATTTCTTGAGACCAATTACTCGTAAAGCCTTTTTCAAAAACATGTTTTTCTCTTGATATACGTACAGTATCTCCAACTTCTAATTTAGGTATTTTATTTTTTATTTTTTTATCATTTCTATTCTGATTCCGCCAGACTTGTACAATATTTTTATCATGTACATCTTTCGGGCCTATTTTGATTGACGAATGTACGGTACTATTGTATGCTTTTAATTTATGCTTTTAAAAGTTTAGAAAGCATATCGACATATCGGCATTTATACGTATTGTTGCGTGTAAAATTACGATACATTGTTTTTAATGTTATATTTAATCTTTCCACGAAACAAGCTTTTACATCAGGATTTTGGGCAACGTAATATTTAATATCATATTCACGCAAAAATCTCCGTACACTACTTGCAATGAATTCTGTGCCTTTTTCTGTTTGTTGGTATATAGGTATACGCTAACTGTCGTTAAATATTTTTTTAAAAGCATTAATGATAGTACCCGGTTTTTTATCAGTTAGAGGTATTGCCCAAGCAAATCTGCTAAATAAGTCAATTACAGTTAAAATATATTTAAAACCGTCATTGAATTTACTAAGATTTCTCATATCGTTCAAATCAGCTTGAAATAAATCAATAATATTGTAAACCTTATATTTGTTTCGGAGAAATCTTCTTCGTATCGGTTTATGTAGTGTGTAGGCATCTTGACTTCTTAATCATTTTTTGACAGCTTCAGTAGAGTATTTACCTTTAACTATTTTCTTAAGATTCGCTAATCCTGTGAACCCAACGGCATGGGATGGGTTGAAATAAATATCTGTCAGTATACGATTCATTTTCAAAATTTAAACGATTCCCACACGTCGGGTGAAGGAACGCGTGCACTTCTGTGCGTACTCTCTTTATTACTGTGAATAAATGAAGACGACATATTTGTAAATTCTCTTTTTCTACGCGGGTTTCCAATAAATTCGTTAGGAATGTTATTTTTTATCAGTACTTTTGAAAATTCTTGCCATCCCACTGGGTTACTTTTTTTTCCTCGGTCTAATGATATCTCCAACTAAATCGAAGAAATTTGAATTTGGTATTTCACTATTATTAATACTAACTAAACCGTATTCATCTTACGTAATATTTTTATCTGATTTAAGTATATTTAAAAAAATATTCGCTTTTTTGCGCTATGTTTTCGGTAGAGTATTTAAAATTATATCGTCAGCTAATTGCTCTTTAATTTTAATATATGGCAACTGTTCTTTTGTTTTAATAGAAGCGGCTGCGGTGGTGGTGGTGTCGTCAATTAAAGGAATTTTGCCAGGTTCACGTAGTTGTTTTTGAAAATGGAGATATCGTTGAAGATTTTGATATAAAGCCCATTTTTCATAATCAGAATTTTTTTAATTTAATTATTTTTTCATATCTTTATCAAGTTGCGTGGTTATATTATTATTATTATCAGTTACGGTATTTTCACGAAGTTGGTGTAACGTTTCCGGCGTAATTAAAGCATATTTTTTTGCATGTTCCATTTTAACTCTTATTAAATATACTACTTAAAATTCCCGAGATAAGCGGTGCTATTAACAATGAGAGGAACGCCCCTCCTGACCTAAATCTTTTTCTTTTGTTTACAATTATTTCCTCGTTTCACAAGTTTACGTAAAATGTGTTTATGATGTCCAAGATTATGACGTTGTTTTTTATTTAGAGGGACTATACCACGTAGAATATTGTGTGCACATTCACAGATACAACGAACGTTATTACTGTCTGCGTTTTTCAACAAAACTGTACGCTGGTTTGGTTTTAATGAATGTAATGCACGTAGGAAGTTTGCGTTATTGGTTAACGTTTTAGACATAATTACATAATAACCTTTGGCAACGTCGTATTACCGTATTTATACTTTTTCTTTGGTATATATACGTACATTGTTCGTTGCTCACGGTTCTAAATCTACTCCAATCCGGTGTAGATTGCTTTAAATCTTGAATAAGTTTAGTATTGTCAAGGCAAACCTGTCGTGATAAATGTAAAATTTGTGCTTTATCTCGTGGATTCTTGAAATAAATTATGTAATGAGCATTCAATGATATATCACGCTGACCCTTGCCCTGAATAAATATATTCTGAGTAATGAAAAATACAGATAAATTTTCATGATGACTGCCCTTTGTGAAAATATCAATCACACGTGAATCTGTTTCACGCATAAGATTATCTATTATTATTAAGTACCGATTATTACCGTCAAAATTGTCCATATCTGGCAAACCTTGTTGAAAATTCACATTAGGTATTGTATTATATAAACTCTGCAATGTTCTGTAAAACCAGGTAACTTTTGAAAAAACTGTATCGTACATGTTGATCATATTTTTTAAGAAGTTAACGATAAAATAAAATTTACCACTGCCCGAGGGACCGGCCACAATGGCGTTAAAAGGATGTTTGAATTTGATAGGATCTGACTGTTGTATATAAAAATAGGATCTAGAATGATATTAGAAAAACAATAGTTGTTACAATTTTGACTTATGAAAATACACATTCAAGTTAATATAAAATATTCTAAAATATACTGTGTCTTATTGTGTGAGTACATAACATGGCGCTGCGGCTCGCAAGATTCTAAAAGAACTGTTAAATATTAAATATTGTGCAGCATGCCTGAAGAAAATAAAAATATTCCAAAATATGGATCATTGGGATTAAAACCCCCAGGATATCTCGCAGATATGACTGCTGAAGGTTTCAAGAGGTGGAAACAACGTTTTCAGATTTATTGCGTAGCATCAGGAGTAGCAATGTTAGATAAAGAAGTTCAAGTAGCTATACTTCTGCATAGTATTGGTGACTCTTGTATAGATATTTTCAATACATTTACCTTCACAGAAGAGGAAAAACAAAATTATGAAACTGTATTACAACGATTTGAAGATTATTTTGTACCCGTTAAAAATGAAAGTGTGAATTCTCATATATTTTTCACACGTAATCAGCAACAAGGAGAATCATTTGATTCTTATATAACAGAATTGAAAAAACTAAGTGCAGATTGTAACTTTGGTGACATTCGAGAAAGACTTATTCGAGATCGAATAATAGCAGGAATTATAGATAAAAGATTGAAAGATCGACTGCTTCGAGAACCTGATTTAACGCTACAAAA
Organism: Stenolophus ochropezus; assembly: GCA_035578165.1. Lineage (NCBI taxonomy): Eukaryota > Metazoa > Arthropoda > Insecta > Coleoptera > Carabidae > Stenolophus > Stenolophus ochropezus. The sequence goes on along the minus strand of JAQOWZ010000024.1, from coordinate 1,894,551 downwards.
AACAATTCAGATATGTAAAGCTGCGGAACTGGCTGAACAACAAGTAAAGAAGTTTGAAAACAATGTAGAAGTTATGGCTATACAAGAAAAGAAGAGAGAAGAAAATATCAGAAACCAAGACATATGCAAGCTGAAAAAGAAAACAGAAAACATGCTACATGTCAGAAGTGTGGTTACACACACAAGTTTAGAGAATGTCCAGCTTTTGGAAAAAGTTGTAAGGTATGCGGTAGAGCTAATCATTTCGCAAAAATGTGTAGACAAAAGAAATATGTTAAAGTAGTAAATGCTGATGAAGGTCAAGTAACCCAAACAATTAATGATTTTTCAGAATTATTTGTAGATATAATTTACATTGATACTATACATTCACGAAAAGATTGGCTCCAGGAATTGTGTTTTATTGACTACAATAATATGAAAATAAATTTTAAAATAGATACAGGTGCACAATGCAATGTTATTCCGGTGAATGTATTAAATAAATTAGGTGTTAAAAATATTGAAAATTCCAATGTAATTTTATCTAATTACAATGGTGAAAAATTGAAAACGTTAGGTAAAGTTACATTAAAATGTAAACTAGGTAACATTGAGAAACCAATAGAATTTCAAGTTTTTGAGGGTAATGCTGTACCTGTGATTGGTCTTGTAACTTCTTGTAACTTTAATTTGATAAAAAGAATAAAACCAGAAGAAAAAGTAGTAATTTCAACAACAGACAAATACCAGTGGAATAAAATTCTAACTGAATATCAGAGTGTTTTTAAAGGAATAGGAAAAATTAAAGATTTTGAATATAAAATAGAATTAAAAGATGATGCTATAGGTAAGATTGAAGCATGTAGGCATGTACCATTTAAATTAATAAACAAATTAAAAAATGAGTTATATAAAATGGAAAGTTTAGATATAATAAGTAAAATTGAAAAGCCAACAAATTATGTAAGTTCTCTTGTAATAGTAGGTAAACCAGATGGTAGTTTACGTGTTTGTTTAGATCCACAGCATGTTAATAAATCAATCAGAAGAGAACATTTACAACTACCTACAGTTGACGAAATTGCAACGAAATTAAATGGTGCAAAACATTTTGCAATATTGGATGCAAGTAAAGCATTTTGGCAAATTGCGCTAACTAAAGATACTCGTGAGTTAACCACATTTAACACTCCATTTGGTAGATATCATTTTAATCGACTTCCGTACGGTTTAAGTTCAAGTCCAGAAGTTTTTCATCGAGTTTTTAGTGGAATATTTAGTGAGATAAAAAATGTTGCAATTTATATAGATGATATTGTAGTATGGGCGAAATCAGAGATAGAACTTTATGTAACATTACAGAAAATATTTAAGAAAGCTCAAGAATATAATATAAAATTCAATTTAGATAAATGTAAATTTAATTTAAATGAGGTACGTTATTTAGGACACATATTTTCTGGAAAAGGTGTACAAATAGATTCTAAAAAAATAAATGCTGTAAAGGAAATGAAAATACCAACTAATAAAAAAGAACTGTTAAGATTTTTAGGTATGACTAATTATCTATCAAAATTTATTCCAAATTATTCGCAAATTACTGCCAGTTTGAGAGAAATCATAAAAAAAGATGTGATTTTTTTATGGAGTAAGGCTCAGCAAGAAGCTTATGATAAATTAAAAGAATTATTATGTAAAGCACCAGTTCTTGCGTACTTTGATGTAAATAAACCAATATTACTTAGTGTAGATGCTTCAAGTGAAGGTTTGGGCTACGTAATATTTCAAGAAAATAAACCAATAGCTTATGGCTCCAGAGCACTCACGCAAACCGAAAAATTATATAGCCAAATAGAAAAAGAGTGTCTAGCTATTTTACAAGGTTGCAAAAAATTTTATCAATATTTATATGGACAAAAATTTATGGTTGAAACAGATCATAGACCTTTAATTACAATTTTTAAAAAGCCAATGAATAAATGTCCTCCGAGGTTACAAAGAATGCGTTTAGCACTACATGATTTTGATTTTGAACTGGTTCATAAACCAGGAAAAGAAATTGTAGTTGCAGATCATTTAAGTAGATCATATTTACCAGAAGTGATAGATACAAACATGGAAGAAATCAATATAAAAGATAGTTATATATATATATATATATATATATATATATATATATATATATATATATATATATATATATATATAGCGGTGAACGCAGTCAGTCAGTTTAGTGATGTGGAGTATATTTTTAACAAATCACTTTGTGTTTATATTTGGGATGCATCTAAAAATGTAATATATATGAAAGAAGAAGAGTTTCGTACACGTCCTGGACTTGTTATGCCAAGGTTAAAATATTCTTGCGATTGGAAAGAAATTAATGTATTTAAAATAAGTGATTTGTTTGGTAGAGACAGTTAAAAATGCAAAGTCCTGCGGTGAGTAATAACTTTCAATCAATTCCCAAGAGAATTATTAATCGTGAAATATTTGGTACTCATATAGCACCATCTTATTGTAGAAAAAATGAAAGTTTACAAGAAATTGCAAAATTAAAAAATGTTGAACTATTTTGTAAAAAAAATTTAATACGAAAAGAAAATGTATATGATAAACAAATAAAAATACTTACAAATTCAAATATTTTATCAAAAAAAAATTAATTCTTAGCATGGATGAAGCAGCCCATTCCGAACATCGCAGCGAAGCAGTCTATTCCAACTATCTGCAAGCCATGAACGAAGCAGTCAATTCCAATTATATTTGTAAGGGATATGGGAGATTAAAATATTTTGTAATTACAATAATAATAAAAACAATAAAGTATTATATATATATATATATATATATATATATATAAATTATGTAGACGCCCATCCCTTATTGCATCATTTTATGTAAGTTTCCACTCTGTAACATTAAACCCTACACAGCATAAACATCATACGACACAAAGGTAATAAATAGACCAACTCTACTAGAATCCGTTAGATTATGTAAGTCTGTAGAATAATTTACTTCGTATTATTCTAGTTGTATCTTGTATGTTAAATAAAAACTTTTTAAAAACATTAAATCATATTTCATTGATTTAATTGGCGCAGTCGGGTTGGATTGCTGAAAGACTTTTACTTCGAAGACCTAATAAATTAGTGTCCAATTCGTTTAAAAGTGAAGTCGTCACTTTTAAGTGTTTATTCGGCATCCGAATCATCGTTCTCCAGAGTGTTATAAAAATTTGAAGTAAAAACAGATTTTACACTCAAAACACAAACGCAAGTGCAACAGACATCTACAAAAACTGCATAACCTCCGACGAAGAAAGGCTCAACATATCGTCGTTAATTCCGTGAGTTCCGAGAGGCCTGACCACCGAGAGTACTTTGGCAGCAGACGGCACCTCCAGCTCCTTCACCCACTGAGCGAACATCAGTGACAACCAAACTTTCGTCTCCTGGACACCTGGACCATGAAGTTGGCCTTCATCAACTCAATCCTAGTGTTACTTTGAGTTATTATTCAAAACTTTATTATTACATTTTTGAATTGCTGTACGAATCACTGACTAACAAATTAACGTAGCATCAATTGTAATTTGCATAACCCAAATTTATTAAGAAACTTATTGTTACAACTATTATAAAACAAAACACACATAACAATGCCCAACAACACAATTGTACAACCCGTTACACTTAACCCCTTACCCAAAATTCCTTCAGAAATCAAGGAATTAATAGAAATAATACCCGAGTACGATGGAAGTACGGGCACATTACCTCATTTTATAAATATGTGCGATGAAATTCTCGAAATAATCGACAAACAAAATTTATCAATCATTGTAAAACACTATTAGAAAGAAAATTATTAAAGACACAAACATAAAACTAGCGACAAAAACATATCAAGATTGGAAATCCTTAAAAGACCTTTTAATTGAGGAGTACGGAGACAAGAGAAACAAAGTACACTTCCTCACAGAATTATCACACTTAGAACAGAAACACAATGAAGATATCTTTAGCTATTTTGATAAATATGAAGATATTTACAACAGACTTATCAGCTTATTAAAATTGAATTTTAGCAACAATTCAGAAAATATTATAATATTCATGTCTTCATATGCTTCACACAATTTCATAATAAACTGTAGAGAGCCATATAGAAGTCAGTTGGCTGCTCGAAATCCAAAATCTTTAAGTGATATTCAAAATTTAATCAAAAATGACTTCCAGTACATTCACACAAACATACACAAGCAGAACACTATCAAACCGAAGATAAACGTTCCAACACCTGTTTACAAACCTGCAACACAAAACCAAAATCCAAATCAATTCCAACATCGATCACCAATGTTCTGCTATCCTCAACAACAACGAAACTTCCCGAATCAATCAATACATCCAAAACCGAGAGTAAATAATTATCCTCAGCCTATGTCCATCAGTACAAACACTTTTAGACCACAACAAAAAAGACAGAGACAGGACTTACAAATGCTAGACAGTAATGTCGAAGCCTTTGTTGAACCCAACAATGATAACGAATTATTTGAATATTATGACTATGACCAAACACAAGATGAACAAAACATTGAAGTAAACAACGAACTAAAGTCACAAACTGAAAATTTTCCCATAGAACTTTTAGAAGATTCGAAACCCTAGCAACCTACACTTCACGTCTACCATTTATACAATTTAAAAATTGCCGTATTTTAATAGACACTGGCTCCTCTGAAAATTTAATTAGTCAAAGTTTCGTTAACAAAAATAAAAACAAATTTAAAATTTTTGATGAATATTTTGAGATACAAACCGCAAACGCTGTTTCAAACGGTACTCAATTTACATTTGTTGAACTACTTAAGAAAAATTTAAAATATTTCATTTTTGAATTTCATAAAGATTTTGATATTGTAATAGGAAATTCTGGCTTAAAATTATTAAATGCGAAAATTAATTATTCAGACGAATCTATTTTACTAGAAAAACATAAATTTAAATTTAGCTATTTCCACAAAAACAAATTAGAAATGAATTGTCAAGAAATTTCAGAAAAATTAAATCTAAGAACTGATCATTTAAATAACATAGAAATCAAAGATATTAAATAAATTAATAATTGTCGTGTCCAAAATTATAATTTAGGATATGAAAATTCCGACTACTTCATATCCTATATTAAATAAAGTTATTAAAGAATTCGAAGACTTGATTATTGACGACGACAAAAACCTAACTTTTACTAATGTTATAAAACACAAAATTAAGACAAGCGACGAAAATCCAGTTTATCAAAGATCATATAAATATCCAATTATTTACAAGGAAGAAGTTGACAAACAAATTAATAAATTATTAGATCAAGAAATAATTAGACATTCATACTCTCCTTGGAGTAGTCCAATATGGATTGTTCCGAAAAAACAGGATGCTTCGGGTGAAAACAAATTTCGTATGGTTATAGATTACCGTAAATTAAATTCTAAAACGATTGATGACAAATTTCCGATACCTGACATCGCGAATATTTTGGACCAACTTGGTAAATGTAATTATTTCACTACAATTGATTTAAAAAGCGGCTTTCACCAAATTAAAATGGATTCTGACTCAATAGAAAAAACTGCCTTTTCGACTGATCAGGGACATTTTGAATTTCTTAGAATGCCTTTTGGTCTCAAAAACGCACCAAGTACATTTCAGAGACTAATGAATTTTGTTTTAAAAGACCTCATTAATAAAATATGTTTCGTTTATTTAGATGATATAATAATATTAGGCAAATCATTACAAGAACACATTCAAAATATTAAAATTGTTTTCCAAAGACTAAGAGAGGCAAATCTTAAATTACAACTCGATAAGAGCGAATTTCTTAGAAAAGAAGTCGCGTATCTCGGACATATGATTACCACCGAAGGCATTAAACCGAATCCAGATAAAATTGAAACTATTAAGAAAATTTACTCTTCCAAAGACTCAAAAGAAAATCAAATCATTTTTAGGCTTTCTTGGTTATTACCGCAGATTTATAAAAGATTTTTCCAAATTAACTAAACCGTTTACCAAATGTTTAAAGAAAAATGCCAAAATTAATATTGAAGACAAGGAATACATTTCAAGTTTTGAAAAATGTAAATTATTACTTTCGAACGCACCAATATTACAGTATCCTGACTTTTCAAAACAATTCCGTCTAACGACCGACGCCTCAAATTATGCTTTGGGTGCAGTCCTATCCCAAAATATAGATGGAAAAGATCTACCTATAGCTTACGCAAGCCGGACACTCAACGATCATGAAATAAATTATTCAACAACCGAAAAAGAACTACTTGCTATTATCTGGGCTACGAAACATTTTCATCCCTATTTATACTGTCACAAATTTAAATTAATTACAGATCACAAACCCCTTATTTGGCTAAACAGTTTAAAAGAACCAAATTTAAAACTTGTACGTTGGAAATTAAAATTATGACAATATAATTATGACATAGAATATCAAAAAGGTAAACAAAATTACGTTGCAGACTATCTATCCAGAATTCCGAAACCTTTCGAGATAAATTATAAATCTTCAAATATTTTTGACCACAAAGAACCCATAATACATTGCATTTCCAAAGATTTTGAAATGGGTCAAGGCTTCGCAAAGAGATCAATGAAAAGTATCATACTAAGAACGATTTAGATAAAATAAAAATAGTAAATAATATTGCCATTCAAACATCACCTCGATTAATCATACATTTAATTACAAAAGAAAAATATTTTAATAAACCAACTTTAAAAAGCATCGAAAATAGTTTAAAACAATTAAGACATTACCTAATCGAAAATAATATTAATTCAATTAACATGCCAAAAATTGCATGTGGTTTAGATAGGCAAAATTAGTTAGACATAGAAAATTTACTAAGACAAATTTTTGAAAATACGAACATTCAAATTAATGTTTTTGCTTCAAACAAAATCGAGAACTACGCAAACTCCGTTATCGCTGAAAAAGACACGGACAGCTATACTCAGCATTCTGATGACGAGTCTTCTATCAATTACAAAGACACTTCAATAAATTTCGGTAAAAATCAAATTATTTTTAAAGAAACAAATTCGAAAAGCTCTGTAGAAATTAAAAAAATGTTTGGACACGAAAAACAAAGAATTTATATTTACCTAAACAAAACTAATTTTAAAAATACCCTCTTAAAATTTATCAAAGAGTACCTCATACCTGGATTACATTATTATTGCATTGTTCCGGTACAGTTTCAAAAAATATTAAATTCAATTTTACAAATTTATTTCCAACCAGGCACTTATATTTTAACTAGTTGTAAAAATCAATTACAAGACATAGAATCATCAGACGAACAAATTGATTTAGTAAAAAATTATCATTTAGGCAAAACGAACCATCGAGGCATAATTGAAACCTACCAGAAACTAAAACAACAGTACTATTGGCCAAACATGCAGCAAACTGTCTCTAGATTCATAAACAACTGTGATGTATGTCAAGAAAACAAATATGAAAGAAATCCCATAAAATTACCCATTATAAAAATACAAACAGCGAACAAGCCCCTCGAAATTATTCATATTGATATTTTATCATTAAAGAAAGAAAAATTCCTAACAATAATCGACAGTTTCTCCAAGCATGCACAAATTTATCATTTGTCAGAAACCAACACTGTAACTATTATACAAAAATGAATAAAATATTTCTCCATTTTCGGCACTCCTAAATTAATAATATCAGATAATGGTTTACAATTTAACAACCAACTGATATATAACTTTTTATCAACTAAAAATATTCGTATTCATCTTATTAGTGTCAATAACCCAAAAAGTAATGGAAATATTGAAAGGTTCCATTCAACAATAATAGAACATGTTAGAATATTAGAACAAAATAAAGATTTTAACGATTTAACAATTAGTAATAAAGCCCGTTATGCTCTTTAAGCGTATAACCAGACTATTCACTCAGTTACAAGACGTACACCGAATGAAATACATTTCGGCCATTATAATGAATTAAAAGAAGAAATTTCTCCTGAAATTGTTACTGACAATTATGTTCAGACCCACAAAGAAATTATGAAGATAATTTACGATGAAACTAAATTGTTATTAGATAGCAGTAAAAAGACGTACGCTACGTCACAAGTAGATAGTATTAAATTACCTGATAAAGTATTTGAAGAACAAGCCAAAAGAAACACCGGTAAAGTCGAGAAACCCCGCTATAAGAAACAAAAAATCAAAACATATGTAAAAGACAAAGCTCAAATAATAACTGACAAGAACAAAAAAATAAAAATTGACAAAATAAAACCTCACCGTCAATTTACAGACTCATACGAACAGCAACAACCATCAACCTCAAAGACGAAACACACAACCCCGGAATTAACGTCCTGAAGCTAGGAACTGCCCTAATTTCAACTAATAATAAGTACATTTATGTTAAGCTTAATTTAGATAGAATTAAAGAAACGTATAATAACCTTACATATTATTATAACCAATTAAAATTAGAATTAAATAATAAATATAAGAAATATGTAGAAGACTTAAGTAATAGCTTTATTATGTTAGAAAACTTCTTGGACATTGTAAATAGTAAAATTCAAATTCTCTTATATGACAACAAAAAGAAACGTGGACTTATAAACGGAATAGGTTCTATAATAAAAAGTATCACTGGCAATTTAGACGCCACTGATCAAGAAAAATATGATAACGCCTTAAGATTAATTCAAGAAAATGAAAATATCCTGAAAGACAATCTAAATCAAGTAATTACTTTTAATAAAAATATTTCGGAATATTTCAATAAACAAGTAGAGAAAATTAACGTTAATAACAAAATTATTCAAAATAAAATTAATGAAATGCATATTGTTTTAGGAAAAATAATAGATACGAACGATAAACTTTATATAGAAAATATAATAACACAACTAACATTTGCAGCCACAAATTTGATAAGTATTCTTAACGAAATTGAAACTACCTTCGCTTTTTGCGAAACAAACACTTTATATTTTGGTATCTTATCGAGAGACGACGTTAAAAGAGAAATTAACAAATTATTACCAAACAGTCTAAAATACCTTGTAATCAAAAATTGGCAAAACCAACAATTAGTTAAAACATATTGTAAATATGAAAAATTCACTTTGGACATAATAATAGACATCCCTATTCCTCTTGTATTCCTACTTTACACGACAACACCTACACACTAATACACACATTAATAATTTGAATAAATGTACTTTAGTAGAAGATAAACTTTATATTTGTAATAATGAAAATTCCCTACCAAATAAATGTTTAGAAAATTTGTATTTTAATAGAAGTAGTAATAACTGTGAATATATTAAAGTAATTAACCACAATGAAATCATTCCAATATCTAACTCAAATATTGTATATCTCTTTTTACCAAATAAAGTAATAATAAATATCGAATGTGATCACGAAATTCAAGATAAAGAAATTTCCGGAATTTACTCTATAAAAGAACAAAAAATGTTTAAAAATATTAAGTATGATAAAATTATTAACATAAATATCCAGCAAAATAAAAATAAAATAATTCTTAATAAAACATTGAAAATAAAAAATCTAGAACCAGTTAAAATTACAAGTCAACAAATAACACACTTAAATGAAATTAATAACTTTGAGTCACAATCAATATTTTTCGATATAATTTTATGTATTGTAACCATAGTTGTAATCATGTTATTATTTTATAAAATTTATGTAATAATTAAGAAAAGAAATTTAATCAAATCAAATAAGAATAAATTAACAATTGAAACAATACCTATTGAACATCCAACAGGTATTCTTTCATCTTAGGGGGAAGGTATTATGTAGACGCCCATCCCTTATTGCATCATTTTATGTAAGTTTTATGTAACATTAAACCCTACACAGCATAAACATCATACGACACAAAGGTAATAAATAGACCAACTCTACTAGAATCCGCTAGATTATGTAAGTCTGTAGAATAATTTACTTCGTATTATTCTAGTTGTATCTTGTATGTTAAATAAAAACTTTTTAAAAACATTAAATCATATTTCATTGATTTAATTTATGTATATATATATATTTCATAACATTACATAATTCATACATTTTTATTACATTATTATTCACAATTTTATTATAAACATTTACATAATTCGTACATTATTTGTTAAAGTTGTGTATTTAACAATTTTATCATATATTAATAAACAGTAAGCAATAGTTTGTGCAGCAATACTCATCTTTGTGTTAAAATATAATGTTAAATCTATTCCACCTGATTTTATAGTTTCATTTTGATATTGTGTATTTAATGCAATAATAGGACATTTTTTTTTAATTCTTCTGGCGAAAAAATTGGTTCATTATTTTTTTGATAATATGCAAATTGAAATTGTGTAAACATATAGTACAAAATAGCCCATTGATTATTGTCAAAATCTAAATTCATATTATTATATGGAAAAACTTGAGAATTTAACTCAGCTCTAAAATTTTTTAAATTACAGTGGTCGAATAAACTCATATCTTTAAGAAAATTTTGTTTACGACCTGTTTGTAATCCGAAAATGATAAATCTAGGTTTTTCCGATTGTGCTAGAGTTTTCACAGGCCAGGTGTGTTGTTGAATTTCTGGTAACACTGGAAATTCATGTAACTCCCAGCTTCGAAATGGAATTGATAGTTCTACGTTGTTATCCAGTTACTTTATCAATTTTAATTTTTCTTGGTCTGCAACTGTTATATGAGGCATATGTCATTGTATTTTGGAAAGTTTTATTTTTAAGTTATCCGTAGCACTTGTTGTGATTATAGCATTTTTATCAGAACTGCTACGTAGAAGAACTAAATCTTGACGGACATTTAAAATAACTTTTTTATAATCTTCTGCGAAACCTAATACCATACGAAGTGGAATGCAAAAGCTAAAATTGCCTTTATCGTTTTTTATATCAATATTATCTGTAGATGGTGACCAACAGGCGTTTATTAATGCATGACATTCATTTGGTGAATATGAACAATAATTTTTTAAAGTTGTTGTAATTCCTGGATTACGAATACGTTCTATAACAATTTTACCAATTTCATAGCGAATCTCATCAAACAGGTGCATTATCCCATTGTTTATAAATTTTCCTGTCGTTGATTTCTTATCTTCATGATCTAATAATTGTCCCTCAATATATATAAAACTATTCGATGGTAACGTATATAAATTTTGTTTATGTATTGTTATTCTAATTTCGTCATTGTTTTCTAGTAAAGTTGATGTATATGAATGATAAGTATGTGTTTCGGCACTTTGTATTCTTTCATCGAAATATACATGTTCCTTCACATTTAAAATATTTTCACTCATTTTCTTGTTTTTGTACACAACATATGTAATTAGAACACTTACAAAATGATGTACGAATTTTACAATGTATGTAAAGTAGTAAACGTGTTAATATACTTTTATCTTTTTTATTATTTTTCTTTTTTCCTTCCGTTTTTAACACTATTTCTTGATATTACTTTAAATCCCAGAGCTTTCAAATAAGATTTATTCTCACTTGTTAGTTGATAGCTTGCTTGGTTTTTACTGACGTCTGCATTACAATGTTTTCTCTTTATATGTAATTTAGTATGTATATTATATATTATACCCATTTTTTCAAATGTAGTCTTATCGTGATAAGTTCTTGTCTAAAATTGACTAATGCACCTGACTGATCAACTATTTTAAGCGAAATATTATTAATAATACTGGTATTGATTGGTAGATAGATAACATTTAACGGATTTTCAATAATTTTAAATCCTGATGGAATATTTGGGTAAAACTCGTGAATTCTATGAACCTGTTTTGAATTATCGTATGAACCTGTTACTATATTGCATTCTATACGAATAGCACTTACTTTTATTATATTTACAGGATTTTCTGATATATGAAACCTCCCACCCGGATATACTTTTGATTTAAAACCTAATAATTCTCTAATTGTATTTGGTTTAGTAAAATCTACATCCCAATTACATAACATTTCACATTTTAAAGTATTATTATTCGCTTGAATTGAAATATTTGTTTTTCCCTCAACGTCAGCACTTTTACATTTCTTTTTACCTCCCGCCTATCAATATATAGATAAGGGAGGTATTGTTTTTGGTCAGATTTCTCGAGTGTGGGTTTTCAACATATGAGCACGAATTAGGGTCCTTAGAATACGATTTTACTATTTTTACCGTGATGTCTGTATGTCTGTGTGTGTGTGTGTCTGTGTGTATGTGTGTGTGTCTGTGACGATTTTTCGTCCACGATAACTCCAATACGATACATGTAAAAAATATAATATTTGTTATTTAAGAGTTCTATTCTAATATGATGAACTGATTAGATTTTGACTACAATTGGTTAACCGGAAGTAGTACTTTACTTGAATCTGTAAACCGTTTTTCCTAAAAAATACCTCTAAATACCATATTTTCGCAAATTTCGTTATTATAAATACAAAGATTTTTTAATTTTCTACCGATCTGTATAATTACGTTTATATAGAACTTCTAGCTAGATAGAAAAAAATATATATAACTTATAATAATTTTACATATCGTTTAGGCTGAGGAATTTCGATAAAACAGATGAGTTATTCATATGTTCACAAAATTTGACATATAATGTCAAATTTTATGTAAGTAAGTGTAAAAGATAAAATTGGAAGAAATATATTAGGAATGTATTTGCATGCGTGAATCAAAGTAAGTTCAGTTCCGGTTTTAGTAACTTCAAAAATAGCTGTCATATTGGTCATACAAAATTTATGAAGGATATTTTAGGTATGAAATGAATTAAAAATATTCTGAACTGCAGTAACAAACTAATTTTAAAACTACAAATTAAATGTATTGAAAAACTTATACAGAATATATTACTACAGTGGCGGGAGGTATTGTATTGGACACACCAGATTTTTTAAATATCTATTTATATCTTCTAGTTCATATGATCCTTGTGGTATAGTAATTTCAAAATCACCTGCGTAAAATTTATTGTTTCGAGCATCAATATTTGGAATAGAATTATAAGATTCAAAATTTATTAACCCTTTTACATATTGACTATTAGGATCGAGTTGAATAGCTGGAGATATGGTTTGAGATAAGTGAGCACTATTACCCGAAAAAGTAAATGTGTACGACATTGCTTGCTTGCAGTTTGTGTATTACTAAAATACTTATTCACAGACAATGTTTATTATATAAAAATTTTAAACAAAGATATCCACAATGAACAGTGTTAAATAACTGGTATTGATTATAATTGTATTTAATATTAGAGCTACCAAAATACTTAACTATTTCTTTTGGAGGTTTTAAATTACCAAAACTGTGAAAATATAACACATTTTTACCAAACTTTTTATATGCTACCCAGTGGGTGCCTGGATTATTAGAATCATCCAAATTAATAATTCCACATTCTTTAAAATTAATTCGTTTAGGTAAATTATTTCTCATAAAAACTCCTCCGAAATTTTGTATTTTTAAAATCTTTGCATATTTTAATAATTCAATATTAGTTACAGCATGTTTTGGTAGCTTCTTTAATAGTTTTTTTGTATTTTTGTTTGTGAATATGAAGAGTGTTGTAAATTTAATCCTAACCCTTTTTCGTATGGTTTTAAATATAAACCTTTTCCTAAAGCTATTGCTTCCATTGTTTTATTATGACGTTGATTTTCTTGTAATTGTTTATTTGCTGACTTCACATCATTCACGGCCTTTGCGATACCTGCCGCACCCCCCGCTAATGTTCCAATGCACTTAATCCAGCGAATATTGGTATAAGTGATAATATGCCACCTTTTTTCGGTACAGGTATTAGTCTTGGATTACGTATTTTTTTTTATTATTCTTAAATTCTTTTAAAGCAATTAAAATGTTTCTGCTATCAGAATTGTTATTATGTAGAGTTGAACGAATACGTTTCATTTCATTTTGGAATGTAAGTTTACCACCTTTACTTTTTTTAACACGTTTAATTTTTTTTCGAGAGTGTATTCTATTACGTTTCATTTTTTTTAACACGTTTCATTTTATTTCCAGCACCTAATTTAGTTTTTGCTCTCATTATTCCGGAAACACCTAGAGCAGCAATTTTTTCTTTTATAGAAGCGTCTTTTGATTTAAATCGTTGAAATGCTTTATTAGCTAATATTTTATCAGCTTTATGGCGATCTTCTAATTTTTCACTTTTAGAATATGTAATATCATGAATTTTACACGCCTCATCCAATGAATTTACTCCCTGATTACCACGTGAAAGTCTTTTTTGTAGTTTTGTTCCGGGACCACAGTAATTATATCCAGGTATATGAAGTTCAATTGGGAGTTTATTAATAGCTGTGTTTAATATGCCCCTACCGTAAGCTTGCTTGTTATTATTTTTTATCCGATGTTTAATCATTTAAGTTTAATATTCAACTGAAATATTATTTATATAAAGTGCCATTTATATATTTCCTATTAGTCAGAATGAAGGAATTACAAGAAAAACATATGTTCCATATTAGAAAACAAAAACATACGCTTAAACTAAAAAATTATGATTTGAAAGAAAAAAAATAAGACCGCGTCATAGTGTATTACTTCCATCAACAATTCGGTGTCTTATAAGTGGTCCTTCTGGCTGTGGAAAAACAAATGTCATAATTCCACTCATTGAACATTTAAATAGATTACATTTTGAAAATATTTATGTATATTCAAATTCTCTTTTTCAACCAAAGTATGTTTACTTGGAAAAGTTATTAAAACCTATTAAAAATATAGGATATTATGCGTATAATAACAGTGAGAATATAATTCAACCAAGCAAAGCAAAATATAACTCTCTTTTTATTTCTGACGATATCACGTGTGAAAAACAGGATATAATTAGAGATTATTTTTCCATTGGACGACATAAGTTAATTGATTGTTTTTACTTATGTCAAACATATAACACGTATGCCGAAACATTTTATACGTGATAATGCAAATACGCTAATATTATTCAAACAGGATGATATAAATCTAAAACATGTAAACGATGAACACGTTGGGGCTGATATGACTTTCGATCAATTTAAAAATCTATGTTCGATATGTTGGTCTGATAATTATCAATTTTTAATTATAAACAAAGAATGTAATATAAATGAAGGTCGATATCGTAAAGGTTTCGATTATTTTATAAGTATATAAAACAGTGTACACCTGTTTACAAATCAGTATAAAGTTACAAGCTGTTTAAATCTATTTGCTAGTATACTGACGAGCAGTTTACAATTTGGTTATCTCTTAAAAATTAGTAATATAGATAAAAATATAAAAAAACAATTCATAGAAGCGCGACGAAATGTTAAAGAGAAACTTGAATTATTAAAAAGTGGTGAAGTGGAAAAAGAAATTAATTTGGAAAAATCCTATATTCCTATAACAAAACAATTAAAAGAAATTAGTGAAAATTTACTAAAGTCAATAAATAATAAAAGCAAGCAAATGGAAGAGGACAAGGAAGAAGAACAAGAAGAGGAAGAAGAAGATATTAAACCTATAGTGAATCCATATTTTGCTAGTTATAGTAAAAAAATTTCAGAAACTGATCCAGTCCCAGATTTATCTATAGATGATAAAAATATAGTACTGCATAGCAAGTATAATCAGAATGTTGTAGACTCCTATGTAGAAGACTTTCATGAATTACTCAAACCATATATTAAACATGTTATACTGAAATCTAGAGATATCGATGATAAATTTGGAGTTACATACAACCAAACTGATGAGGGTGAATTTTTTGAAATGGGTAACAAGAAAATTGATTTTAAAGAAAATAATATATTAATTGATAATAAAAAAAAACAGTAGGTTTATATAAACTTATTTTTTAAAAAAATCCTGAACATGTATATACCGAAAATGATAGAAATAATTATAAAGAAATTTTAAATATAACAAACGCAGCGCGTCTTAATAATATACCAACAGCACGATTGAAAGGAAATCAATCGTACAAATATACAAATATTATAAAAACATTACTTACGCCTACGAGACATTCGTCATTTTCTCTTAGTCCAACGTCGGCAACACAGACAGCAAAATTTTTGCATAAGAGAACTGGTTATGGATTAGAATTTTTTAAAAATTATAATAATAAACCAGTTGAATATGAATATTGGGATAATCCTAATGAATTAGTTGAAAAATTAAAAAAAATGATAGCATCTAAAAACGCTGGTAATAATAATCTTGATAACGAAATTTTTTCCATAATTAAAGAGCTAAAAGAGGCTAATATCATTCTATAATATTTAGTAATAAAATGTCTATTGATAAGTTCGGACGTCATATTGTAAAATATAACTACTCAAAATTTAGTAGTGACAATAGTGATAACGACTATGATAGTGATTCCAGTGAAAAACTTGTAAAGGTTGCATCTCTATTATTAGATTCTCATGCTATTAGTAAAAAATATTTGGAGAATGAAATAAATATAACAACAGAAAATATAGACAAAAAATTGCAAACTATAATTACTGAATTTAAGAAATACATACAAGATACCGATAAAACTATAAAAAATATTCAACAAGATATAAAACTTATTTTAAAAGAATTAAATATTCATGATTTATCAGAACCAAACTAAAAAAAAATGTCTAATATAAAACGTCATGTTGTAGAAGAACTACGTAAACCAGCAAGACGAAATTTTCCACGAAGGCGAACAATAATAAAACAATTAGATGAAACTCATCAAGCTGATCTAGTCGAAATGATCCCGTTTGCAAAAATAAATAAAAATTATAACTATATTCTTGTTGTGATTGATATTTTTTCTAAATATGTGTGCACAAGACCTATTAAGAAGAAGAATGCAATTGAGGTAACAAATGCTTTAAAAAATATATACATAACAGATAATCGTATATAAAAAAATTCAGTAATTTAATGGAAAAATATAAAATTAATCACTATTCAACATATAGCTCAAAAAAGCAGCTATTGTGGAATGTGTAAATAGAACATTAAAATCTTTAATGTGGAAAGAATTTAGTTTTCAAGGTTCATATAAATGGTTAGATTTATTACCAAAAATTACTGAAATATATAACAATAAAAAACATAGTACAATTCATATGAAACCTGTTGACGTAACCAAGAGCAATGAAAAAGATTTATTAAGAACTGTATATAATCACATAAAAATTGTTAATATAAAATCTAAATTTAAAATAGGTGATAATGTTAATTAGTAAAGAGAGGGGATTATTTACAAAAGGTTACATAACAAATTGGTCTAATGAAATATGTATAATTAAAAATATAAAATTAACTAATCCAATTACCTATTTACTTAGTGTTAAATTTGGGCAACCTATTAAAGGTGGGTTTTATAAAAACGAGTACAAAAGTCAAATATTCCGATATTTATTTAGTAGAAAAAATTTTAAAGAAAAATGATAATAAAATTTATGTAAAATGGTTAGAATTTGATAACATGCATAACAGCTGGATTCATAAGAAAAGTTATGTATAAAAGAAAAACATTAATTCGCTATTATTTAGTTTCTCTGCTTGTGTTCAACAGACAGCGTTAAGATGACTTCAAGTGTCATATTCAAGGTTTCATTATTCTAGAAACAAATCAGTTTATTTGCAAAGAATTTGCAGTTATTAATATAACAAGTGGTAAATATGAAACAGGAATTTTTAAGCAACCATATCCGTTTACATGTTTATCCAAAGAAACTCAAAACAGTGTGCAATTATCTGTAAAATCTGCACATAATTTAGACTGGTCTACAGGCAATATACGATACAGTAAACATCAATCAGTTTTGAAGAAAATACTTGAACAACCTGAAATTTATAAAATCTACGTTCTGGGAGGAGATAAGAAACAATGGTTAGAAGCATTTATTCACAAGAATATAATAAATTTAGAACAACTAGAATGTCCACCGATATCAGAATTACTTTCTCCGGTTGAAATTAAAAATTGTTATCTTCTTGTTTTAAACTGTGCTGTTAAAAATGTGGAAGATATAAGACGATGGTATCAATCAAGGTTCAATATGTTTAATTCATTTCAATTATTTCCAAATAAATCACTTCATGATATGATTGAAGAAGATATTATACATTTGCCAATAGAATTTGTGATGGTTTATGCAGAAAGTCAAATTACCAGAACCTTGGAGAAATAATGAAATATTTCAAAAATATCAAAAATGTTGTTATCATTATGATGAAAATAACGATAGTGATTATGTATTAATTAGAGACTGTAAAAGATGTAATGAAAATTGTTAATATTGTGTATATGTATATATATATATATATATATATATATATATATATATATATATATATATATATACAGGGTGTTCATTTTAAATGGGCCACCATTGCTATCTCGAGAACTATGAGAGCTACGAGGTCGGTTAAATTAGCAAACAATTTCTATTTTACAACACTATTAACATGAGATAAACAAAATTTTTATTAAACCAGTGGTTCTCAAAATACGGGTCCCAACTTTTTTATTTTAAATGTGAACCTATATTTTTTATTTGCTTATTCAATAGAGAATTTTATTCTGAATTAAATGATATAATATTATCATACCCTAACGTCACGATTTTTTTGAGAAAAATGCATCTGAAGTTTTATATTAATTTGATTAAAATATGACAATAATAAGAGTGCCATGACTAGAAAAAACGGAATACAAGTAATTTTATAACCTGCAATTAGAGTGCCTTGACAGAAAGAAGTGAATAAAAGTATATTCTTGTTGGGACCCGTATTTTGAGAACCACTGGTTTAATAAAAATTTTGTTTATCTCATGTTAATAGTGTAACACGGTCGCTTGGCGGCTGTGCATTTTTGTAAATTTTTGTTAGTGTTGTACTCCAAATGTTAAGAAATGGATAGATTTATGGTGAAGGACGCACATTTTTTACGCCTTCAAGCTTATTGTCAAAGACATAACTGTCCGTTTCCGTAAGTGATGCCCTCGGTGGACATCAATAGTTGGGTCATTTTTAGCATGGTTCGTACTTAGGGGATGAGAAGAGCCGGATAAACATAGGTTGAGAACTTCTGGATTTTTACTATTAAATAGTGTTTAGAAGTTCGAAATCTCTCTCTCTTGTTGCACTCGTCGATTGTTGTGGATGTCTTGACTGAATGTCAGACATACCTTGGTATTTCTTAGTGAAATATCCAATTAGTTGTTTTACTGTGTGTAAAGGCTCTCTCATCGTGGTGTACATTTGTAAGTAGTTTTTATTATATTCTGTGTGAATTAATATTGATTTGTAGATCGATGTAAAAAGGATTTCAAAATTGTTTGTAAATAGAAAAGTAAGAATTTAGAGTTTATATAGAATCAAGTTACGCGTTGTAGTTTATTTGAATTATAAAAATGTGTTTGATCGCGGTTGATTATTAAAATTTATATAATTTTGTTATTGTTGAAATATCGTGTTTGATTCAGCCCATCCTATTCCAACCCCTGTCTTTGTGACGTGGTAGCACAACGCGTAGGTAAAATTCTATTATTCTAAAATTACAACCCTGCACCAATTTGACCATAATTGTAGTAAACCGCGTCTGTTATCATTATTAATCATTCCCTTGTCTGCTTCTATCACGGCAGACTTTTAAATAAATAAATAAAGTGATAGTGGTGGCAGCGACTATCGTTACCCTTGTTTCGTGTAAAAGTTGTTCATTAATATAATTCGTGGATTACTTTTGAGGCAAGTAAAACTCATAAATTAAAACCCTTTTATGTCAGGTACTAGATTTCGTCCTAGGCGACCGTACTTGTTACAGATTTGGTGGCAGCGGTGGGATTTCCACATTATGTGCCAGGGTAATGACCTTGGCTACATCTTCGGCTTTTCGATGGTTGTTATTGTCCATTCCAGATTCACATTTCGCGCCCGCCTCTTTCTCGCACACTTCATTCTCTCTTTTATCAGAGTGGATTATACTCTTATCCACCTCTATCAAATCCTTTTCGTTCCTTTCACATTGCTTACCTAATTGAACCTCATCGCGAGAATAACTAATTTCGGCGTTTATTCCAACGGTAGACAATAACAAAACATCTTTACTATTAACTCTTCCTTGTTTACTCATATTATCACTCCCAAACTGCTCACGTTCAATATTTCCACATTCAGTCACATCACACACATATTCAACACATTCACCCTCAAATTTATCATTTTCATTAACACATGTAACTGTCTGCTCTGATTTCTGCGTTAACATCTTTAATGTACAAAATTTCTTCATATGTCCCTTTTTACCACTACTAAAACATATTATATTACTAAATTTTGTGGGACAATCCCGCTGAAAATGCCCCATCTGTTCGCAATTGAAACAAATGATACTCGGTTTTACATTTCTTTCGCGGTTATTTACTCTAACCTGGTCTGAACCAAAATTTCTGTTAACGTTCTTATCGTTTTGATTTTTACTTGAAATACTTATTTTTGTCTGATTTGACGTTCGCGAGTTTACATTATTCATATTTGAATTTAAAAGCGACAAATTTAATAGCTAGTTTTACCGCTTCTTCTAGCGTTCGCGGGTCTGCAATTTTTAGGTCTCTGTGCAAATGTGGCCAGCATCCTCTTATAAATTGTCTTACTAATCGTCTCTGAATACATAGATTTCTATAATTTTGCCCATCCACAGTATCTGATTCAGGTTCTAATTTTTCCGAAAAAATTGTTAATCTATCTGCATAGTCTCTTATACTTTCATTCCTTCTCTGATAACAATCACTGAATTGAGTTTCTAAAGCATCATAATCGTAAACTTCCGAAAACCTTTCGATTATGGCCTTACGAAGCTCAATCCAATCATTAGTATCCCTTAATTTCGGATATGAATGTAAAAAAAATTCTGCTTTACCCTTTAAATGAATTTTTGCTATATATGCTGTATTTGAACTAGAAATATTAAAATTTAAACTATACTGATCAATTTGCCAAACGAATTTACTAACAGATTCTCCTGATTCCCCACTAAAATTTTGAATATAATTTGCTACACCACTATTTGTTATTAAAAAACTAGCATTTACATTTTGCTGATCCATACCGCACCCAATGTAATTAATTACTCAAACACAGAAAATTCAGAGAAACTTAACGAATGAATTTAATAAACGTTTAGTTGCTTTCACCAAAAATATATCAAAACAAACAAAAAATAAATTACAAAATAAATCGCATCTACCAAATATATTTTAACCGAGCGTGTTTACTAAATAATTCGAATCTTCCAACGTTTTCATCGAGCGTGGCTACCGGAATATTCGATCACACCGCTGCCAACCAAATGTAAACGGTAGAAAAGATGTAATAGTTATTTATTAATTTTCAATAATCAAATTAAATACTTGCCGAAAGGTAGTTTTTTAACGCTGCCACCAGGTTATTTTTTAAGGTAAAATAACCAAAACTAATTTAGAATAATAAATGGTAGATGGAGATGCAAGGTAATTAAATACAATTAACAGCGTAACAAAAAGTATATTAAAATATTAAATAAAATATAAACAAATTATTATTACACTTAAACTAACAGAAGCAGGACAAGTTACATGCAATAAAAATATTTACAAACAAACTTACTTACATGAATATAAACACACCATTTACACTTAACTAATTCTTACATTATTATCAATAATATTCTCGCAACTATTTTGTCATGACTCTAACATGACTCCTCTAACACACTTCAGCTCATGATGACTGCTCAACTCTCAACCCTCGACTCTCAACTTTCAACTGTTCAAAATCTTGAAAATCTGCTTGAGATGGCGGATGCGTGGACGCGGGAAGGCCGGCGTCACCTCCAGGTGGAGTCACGGCGGGCTAGGAGTTGAGGTGGAGTTTCAACAAGATCCCCATTGGACATTGGACAGTCCAACTCAAAGAATTGGATTCATCGTCCAGCGCGAAAGTTAATAAATTATATTTCCTTCAGAAATGTAATTTATTTTAAGGGGAAAGGGAAAGTTGTAACACGGTCGCTTGGCGGCTGTGCATTTTTGTAAATTTTTGTTAGTGTTGTACTCCAAATGTTAAGAAATGGATAGATTTATGGTGAAGGACGCACATTTTTTACGCCTTCAAGCTTATTGTCAAAGACATAACTGTCCGTTTCCGTAAGTGATGCCCTCGGTGGACATCAATAGTTGGGTCATTTTTAGCATGGTTCGTACTTAGGGGATGAGAAGAGCCGGATAAACATAGGTTGAGAACTTCTGGATTTTTACTATTAAATAGTGTTTAGAAGTTCGAAATCTCTCTCTCTTGTTGCACTCGTCGATTGTTGTGGATGTCTTGACTGAATGTCAGACATACCTTGGTATTTCTTAGTGAAATATCCAATTAGTTGTTTTACTGTGTGTAAAGGCTCTCTCATCGTGGTGTACATTTGTAAGTAGTTTTTATTATATTCTGTGTGAATTAATATTGATTTGTAGATCGATGTAAAAAGGATTTCAAAATTGTTTGTAAATAGAAAAGTAAGAATTTAGAGTTTATATAGAATCAAGTTACGCGTTGTAGTTTATTTGAATTATATAAATGTGTTTGATCGCGGTTGATTATTAAAATTTATATAATTTTGTTATTGTTGGAATATCGTGTTTGATTCAGCCCATCCTATTCCAACCCCTGTCTTTGTGACGTGGTAGCACAACGCGTAGGTAAAATTCTATTATTCTAAAATTACAACCCTGCACCAATTTGACCATAATTGTAGTAAACCGCGTCTGTTATCATTATTAATCATTCCCTTGTCTGCTTCTATCACGGCAGACTTTTAAATAAATAAATAAAGTGATAGTGGTGGCAGCGACTATCGTTACCCTTGTTTCGTGTAAAAGTTGTTCATTAATATAATTCGTGGATTACTTTTGAGGCAAGTAAAACTCATAAATTAAAACCCTTTTATGTCAGGTACTAGATTTCGTCCTAGGCGACCGTACTTGTTACAATAGTGTTGTAAAATAGAAATTGTTTGCTAATTTAACCGACCTCGTAGCTCTCATAGTTCTCGAGATAGCAATGGTGGCCCATTTAAAATGAACACCCTGTATATATATATATATATATATATATATATATATATATATTAGTATTAAATAAAACATGTATTACAAAATATATATATTTTCTATTTCATATCATAATTACAATTTTATTTAATCAGCATGAATTTCTATATCGATTACTTTCCCTTTGATGCCTTTTGACACCAAATACAGAAGTCCTTTATCGATATCTTCTTTCATACAACTCAGCTCCTGCTCACCGATATGGTGATTATATCTTTCACTTAGAAAGATATAACTATTCTCCAATTCTACTCGTACCCGTAAGCCGAATTTTGATTCCACTTTTTCCATATTTTTAATATAGAAATTTTTGTTTTCTTCTAACATTCTAAGGCCCCAGATCTCCTTGGGTTTAGAGTTTTTGTTGAAAAGATCATACTTTGAATTAGATGTAGACATTTTTTAACTAGAAACATAAAATTGATTTAGTAAAAATATTTATTTTCTAATTTTAATAATAAATTTTTAATTGTTTCAGAACAGATATATTTGGACAATTTATTCCAAATATTGATAAGTCAAATTGTGTTGCTTTTATTACTAATTTTAAATATTCACTATATTCATAAACAATATTATTTTTAAAAAAATATATGTATCCATTTATATATTGAATAACACCGTCCACATCTGATAGAATATCAGGAAATAATGTATTTATATACGAATGAGATTCTATGTCTAAAGTACATTCACTAAATTTTGTTATGTAATTACTATTATACAAAATATACGTAATTCCCATGTTTGTGTGGACAACTCCTTTTATATTTTTTATTACTGCAGGTAAAACAATTTTTTGATTAGATAATTTCATTTCAGCCCATAAAATATTATAAAATAGATCATCTATTACTAAAACTATATTTCCATTGGGTCTACGATACACAGCTGATAATTTATTAAAATTTTGAGGTATAAACGGTAGCCAACTAGGTAAATAAAATGGTTGAGGATCAAAACGATCTTTAGAAATATTTTTTATCCAAGCCCATTTATCATAAAAAATAATTAATTTATTATCTATTACTAAAAATTTAGTTAAATTATTCAAAGTACATAAATCTGGAAAATTGTGAGGAGGTATTATTATTTTTGGATTTTGTTTTGGTATTTTATATTGTGTAGTATATTTTTCCTCTATTTTTTTACCATATAAATTTTGAATTGCTTCTATGTCATCATTACTTAATTCAAAATTTGATATATTATTAAAATATTTATTTTTATTATATGCATACATAGCAGAATTTTGATTATATATATGTTCAAGCCCTAATTTCATGTACTAAAACTGTGATAAAAGACATTTTATTATTATCAATTTCTGTATGAGATAGTTTAAAATTCCAATTTTCACTCTTATCCATGTGAATATCTACAGACCTTACCGTTGGATGTGGTAAAAAGGCATGTCCTAATACATTGCCTGATCCATCGAAATTTGATCTACATATATAGTTATATGTATAAGATTTATGGATAACTCCTCCGAATGAAATAATAATATTTGGTTTATTTTGAAAATTTCTAAACTCTTTCCTCTGAAAGGTTATATTTACATGTTTATCCAAAATTTCCAATGCTTTTCTTGTTATATCTTGTATTTCACTGGTTGTTTGTATAAAATTCCATGTTATAACAGATTGATTCTAAGCTATTGCTTTATTAGCTAAATTTTTATAGTTATCAGATACACCACATCTAGGTGTATTCATTAAAGCTAACGTGTTAGTATCCAAAATATTTGTGACATTTAAATGATAATATTCTTGAAACGTTCTTAAAGCATGTAAATATTCTTCACTGTTGGAATGTAGGTCAAACTGATTATTTGGAGATGTTTCTAGGAAACCATATTTTCCTAAATAGTCCACTGATTGGTAAAACTCATCGCTGTCATTAAATTGTTGTAATTCTTCAATATTTAAAGAAATATCTTTTTCACCATTATAAGAAGATATGTTTGTGCAATTTTCACTTGCCAATGCAGAATAAATGAAAAAATTATAAAGTATAGCACCTGGAAGAAACATGTTTCTTATTTTATACATTTTTAAGTACTGAAATCTGAATGCATTGTAACTTTGGTTTTATAGTTGATTTTTTGCTGAATTTGCAAAGATCATCGTTTTATATGATTGCAATTAACAGTCTTCATGACCAGTTAAAAGACATAATACAATTCGACGATTACACTCATCTTCCTCCTCCTCCTTCTCCTCTTCCAATCTATACGGATTTAAAATCCACATATCATATAAGAATACATTTTTCATATTCTCAGGTAAAACATAGTAAATGTTATTTCCATTACAATATTTAGCAGTCAACATACACTCATATTTAGTTTTTATATAATCAAGTTTAAAACAATTAACTTGACCTCTCTGTAACTTGATATTAAATTTAATAAGTGGATTCAATTGTGACTTCTCTTCTTCTACCTCAATCCATAAATCTACTAATTCATTTATTCTCGGTTGTTGATATTTTATTTTTAGTGAAAAACTATCATTTTTACTTGTAAAAATACTATTTTTTATATAGAATATACATACCACGAACTTGTAATAGCTGACAAAAAATGTCAGTACTATTTATAATGCAACAATACATATTAACGTTTGCAAAATACTATGCATATATTTACAGGTACTATAATTTATAGAACAATCTCCACTATTGATAGGGGGGTAATACTTTAACACTATGTAGTATTGAGTTCATATCCCCATGGCAATGTACATGTGTACAAATAATTCACAACTCTTTTGTCATCATGAGGACTCAAAATAATTTTTTGTTGTCTTGTTTTATACACATTATGCAGTTTAGATGTGATATGTTGCTGATTTTTAGAAATAATTATATTGTTAAATAAACAATTATAATAATCTTCAAATGTAATTGTTTTCAAAACTCCGGATGTTATACCTTTAGCTTTGTTAAACGATTTATTACAATTTAATATTTTATAGCTATACATTTTTGATCTTAATCCTATAAATTCATATAATAACTGCCCATTGCATACGTCTTTCATTAATCCAATTACTTTTTTATTGGCTAAAGGTAGACCATAACAATTATTTTCGTTGTAATCAGATGTGTCAAATTTAGAAATATCTCGCAACATCAATTCATATATGTTGATAATAGTCTTGTGCTAGCAGTCCTGGCGAGCGGACGTGTGACGAGCGCCAGTGCTGTATACATAGTGTGATTACGTTTCTACTAATTACTAACTAATTAATTAATCAAATTAATATTCAACAACGTTGTTAAATAATATAATTTATTAACACTTTAATACACAAAGAGGCAAAATGCCTGAAACAAGTGGTGGCTCACCATATTTACTAACTGGAAGTACAACCGTAATAACAACCACGACAACTATACTTTCATACACCAACACCACAAACATTTTTACTACCCCTATTATTTCACCAACCCACTACCTTCAATCACCAAACAGTGATACAATATCTGCAACCAGTACCCCAAGAACTAGAAGACATAGTGATGCATCGCTATTATCAGTGCCAAAAACACCCTCTCCATACTACATATCTGATACTCCTCAAATATTTTCACCTATACCATCGGAAACTTACACCCGATCTGCAACTACTTCAGCACAAATACAATCCCTCCCATGGCAAAACATTAAAAGAAAAAGAAATAAAGAAGATAAAACAAACGAACTCCATTCTAACAAAAAAACTAATTCTAAACAAAATAATGACATACTAACACAAAACAGATATTCAGTATTAAGTACCGAATCAAACCAACCAGAAACAATAACTAATAATGACACAACTAATGCGAAACAAGAAGAATTTAAACCTCCACCTATCTACATACCAGACGTCGAAAACTACCCTTTAATGATTTCTAGCTTAAAAACAACTATAGCCGAAAATGAGTTCATATGTAAAACACTATCGAACAACGTCGTAAAAATCAATGCTACTACAGCAACAGCCTATAGGAACTTAATAACCTATCTAAAAACTAACAATGTAGCACACCACTCATATCAACCCCGACAAGAGCGGGCATATAGAGTGGTTATTAAAAACCTACATCACTCAGTAGCACCTGATGAACTCAAAGAAGCATTAGAAAACAAAGGCTTCATCATACGAAATGTAACTAATATCCGTAGCTGGAAAACTAAAATACCACTTCCAATGTTCTTTGTAGATCAAGAACCGAATGCTAACAATAAAAAGATCTATGAACTACAACATATATTAGGAACAAAAATATCAATTGAAGAACCGCGAAGAAAAAAAGGAATCCCACAATGTATGCGGTGCCAAGAGTACGGACATACTAGGTCGTACTGTATGAAACCATACAATTGTGTTAAATGCGCAGGGAACCATCCCACGTATAATTGTCTACAAAAAAGGACAGATACTCCTAAGTGCGTACTATGTAATGGCCCCCACCCAGCGAATTAAAAAGGCTGTACAACATATCGTGATCTACAAAAACTAAGAAGTATTAATAATAATAGCTATTACCGAAGAAGCACCCTAGGAACACGAAAAGAACACTATGCCGCAGAAATAGAAAAAACATCATTTCCCCCTCTAAATCAAAACATAGAAAGCTTCAGCAATATATAAACGGAACAAAATAGACCCAGAATAAAATATTCGCAAATCGTACAGAATAACAGAAACAACACTGACATACAAGGTAATAATGACACCATATTTAACAATTTTCTAATAAAATTCGAAACAATGATATCACAGTTAATGAACCAAAATGGTATGATAATTAACTTACTCACTGCAATAGTAAACAAAACCAAAAATGGCTAACTTTATCAGAATTGCTCTCTGGAATGCTAACGGATTAAAACAGCATAGACACGAAATTGAATACTTCCTTACTGAACAAAAAATAGATATAATGCTGATCGCGGAAACTCATTTTACTGACAGAAACTATTTCACCATAAAGAAATATAAAACATATTGTACTAATCACCCCGACAACACAGCTCACGGCGGTACAGCTGTCATTATTCGGGAAAATATTAAACATCACGAAATAGAAAAAATCGAGGAAAATTACCTACAAGCAACAAATATACTTGTTAAGGAAGCTAATGGAACATTAATAGTATCCGCTATATACTGTCCACCAAGGCATTCTATACATGCAGATATGTTTGAGAAATCTCTTGATGCACTAGGAAATCGATTCATTGCAGGGGGCGACTTTAATGCGAAGCACCCTAAATGGGGATCTAGGCTGATAAATCCTAAAGGTAAACAGCTCTATACAGCAATGACAAACAAAGGGTATAATGAAGCAAGCACTGGTAAACCAACATACTGGCCTTCCTATCCAGCCAAGATTCCAGACGCATTAGACTTTTTTATTACGAACGGAATCTCATCAAATTATATTAAAATCGAGGAACATCTTGACCTTATGTCAGACCACTCAGCAGTCATTCTCACACTAAACTCAACAGTAATCATAAAAGATAACAGACCTACACTGAGTAACAAAAAAACAAATTGGAAAATATTTCAGAAACATCTAACGGAAAACTTAAAAATCAACATACCACTAAAAACAGAAGAAGATATTGATGAAGCCGTAGACATATTAACAAAAAACATACAGGATGCAGCATGGAAATCAACACCAGTGCATAAATCTCCTACCAATGAAATGGCTAATTATCCCAAACATATCAAAGATAAAATAGCAGAGAAAAGAAGAGTAAGAAAAAAGTGGCATCTGTACAGACTACCTAGCGATAAAATGCTTTTAAACAAACTAAGTAAGGAAGTAAAAACAGACATATATAAATTAAAAAACGAATCATTTGATCATTATATTAGTACTCTATCACCATACGCTCAAAATGACTATACTCTGTGGAAAGTTACTAAGAACCTTAAAAGACCCAACCAATCTATACCTCCTATACGCAGAGCTGACAACTCATGGGCCAGATCTGACGAAGAAAAAGCAGAACTATTTGCCAAGCACTTATTAAATATATTCACACCAAACGAATCACAAATTTCTGACGAAGAAGAAAAGGAAATCTTGACTTATCTAGATGCTCCATTACAGCTCTCTCCACCAACCAAAAAAATTAAAATAGAGGAGGTAGAGACGGAAATAAAATTTCTTAACAATAAGAAAGCACCCGGACATGATCTCATTACCCCGACTATACTAAAAAATCTACCAAAAAAAGCCCTTATCTATATAACTCAGCTTTTTAACGCTATATTGAGAGTACATTATTACCCAATACTATGGAAATTTTCCCATGTAATATTAATTTTAAAACCAGGTAAAATAGAATTCGAACCCACGTCATATAGACCTATCTCCCTGCTGCCATGTCTATCAAAAGTGTTTGAAAAATTAATACTGAAAAGACTTCACTGGGAAGTTGAAGACAACGACTTGATTCCAGAACACCAGTTTGGCTTCAGAGAACAGCACTCTACATTAGAACAAATCCACAGAGTAACTAACGAAATAGAAAACTGTCTTGAAAAACAAAAATTCTGCTCAGCAGCGTTTCTTGACATTAGCCAAGCCTTCGATAGGGTATGGCACAGAGGACTACTCTATAAAATCAAACAAAAATTGCCATACCAATACTATCTGCTTCTAAAATCTTACTTAACTGATAGGAACTATCAAGTTGTTTATGCCAACGTCTATTCTCAAATATACCCAATAAAAGCAGGTGTACCACAGGGCAGCGTTCTAGGTCCCATTCTTTATTTACTATTCACATCTGACTTACCTAGTAACGAGCAAGTAACAATAGCTACTTTTGCAGACGATACCGCAATACTAGCAACAAATAAAGATTCTGCTGTAGCATCTAAACTTCTGCAAAACTCGCTAGACGATATACAAGAATGGGCAAACAAATGGTGCATAAAAATCAACGAAGAAAAGTCAGCACATATAACTTTCACAATGAAAAGCTCAACATGCCCAAGAGTAAAATTAAATAATAAAGATCTTCCCGAAAAAAATAGCGTTAAATACCTAGGTATGCATCTTGAGAAAAGAATGACGTGGAAAACACATATAGACGCAAAGAGAAAACAAACCGAAATTAAAATAAAAAAACTCTACCGGCTGATAGGACGCAAATCCAAATTATCTCTAAATAACAAAATACTACTCTATAAAACGAAACTAGTTCCTATTTGGTCGTATGGGATACAGCTATGGGGATGCGCTAAGCAATCACATATCAACAAAATACAGCGAATACAAAATAAAACTTTGCGAATTATCACCAACGCACCCTGGTTTGTTAGAAACGATACACTTCACAACGACCTAAAAATCAAAACCGTTCAAGAACAAATCAAACTATATTCAGATAAATACGAAAATCGATTAAATAACCACCCAAACAACCTGGCCATCAACCTATTGGACAACTCCGAACAATTAAGAAGACTGAAAAGGAGAAAACCTCTGGACTAAACTTAATATAGTAAAAGGAGCCATCACTGGATGGTGACTTTCTCAAATTATATGTATCTATGTAACTTGTAACATTTATAAAATTTGCTGGTTAGCCCTCTAGGGCTAGTTGTAAATAAAAGGAACAAATAAAATAAAATAAAAAAATATATGTTGATATTAACAAACTTATATATTAAGCTATCTGTATCTGTATACAATAATTTTGCTTTATCACCCATTTCCTTTCTAATATAATTATAATGGAAGTCATATACATATGTTTTTGAAATATCTAAAATTGAGAACCCTACATAAATTGGTTTATTAAAATAGATATTAGTTCTTTTCATTTCAATAATTACAACATCAGATTTTCCTAATTGTTTATCTAAAACAATACAATTATAAAAATTTAGTCTTGAAATGTAATACTTAGCTACCAGACCATTTTGTAACAATTTTCACATCTTTGTGCTTCCGCACATTTTCCATAGTTTTCCCAAATACTGCATTGTTCATTAATTTGTAAAAAATTTTTTTGAACTCATTATTACATATTGTCCTTAAGTGTGTGTTCAAATTAATATATTTTTTCAACCAATCACTTTGTCTAAATTGTAGTATTAGATGAATTTTAGTCAATTTCATTCCTAACTCTAAACATTGTTTCAAATTTTGATAATGAATAATATAATTTTTTTTTGGAGTATAAATTTGTAATTAATTTTGCATTCTTCGAATTGGGTGGAATAAAATGTTCAGGACATAACGGCAAGTCTTTATGAGCTTCATGTAATTGTTTTCCATATTCCAAATCAACCTCAAGAATATAACCAGTTTCAGAAGAATTACTTAAATTAAAATAGTCAATACTATAGAAATCTTTTTCCTCCACCCACTCAAAATCTTTATATGGTAAAAAATGAGACATTGCTGCTCCATATAAATTATTTATATCAAAATACATAAAAAAAATTCATCTTCCTGTGAATTATATAAATTTCCCATATATCGGTTATTTGCTTTTGCATACCTATTTGAATATTGTGAAACACCGCCTCTAATTCCCTTCTCGATGAATAAAATTTTATCAATATCAGTCAGTAATTCAAGTTCTATTTCAGTACATTTTAACATGGCATCAAAAACAAGGCCTGGAGCAGTAAAATACCATAAACTGTCTAATCCATATGTTTCTATACAACTTTCTCGAAAATTTTCAAATATATCTGCTAACAAAAGAACATCAGTTTTCAAATATAAATCTGCATATTCTCCCAACGTTTTAATGTTAAACTCATTCCATACATGTAAAGCATGTTCATAGTCGGTATTGCTAATATTCTCATTTTTTAATGTGCTATAAAAATGTAATTTTTGAAGGTAAAGATTTTTCATCGAGTTTATCCCAAACACTCATATATTCATATGGAAATATACCTTTTTTTCTGAGTAATTGAAATTCTTCTTCATTTTTGCAAAATGATTTTGTGATTTTCAATTCTGAATCTTGTAAAAATGAGGAAAGTTTATCAATACTGCTAGCCATGAATCGAAAAGAATCAATAAACCGAAAATTAATTTTTGTGTCTTTTAAATATTTTGTAAATGAAATATACCGTTCTTTATTAATTAGAAGTAATGATATGCTACCCTCCATTTCAGTGGCTATACTTTTAATTATAAAATGACCATCATATCCACTTAAATTATGAAATACTACAGGAACCATATAAGACTGCGACAAATTTAAATTGCAATGTTGGTGGGCGGCACCTCTAAATTTTGAAGTAAAATGACAATAATCTCTAACACGTATATCTTCTAAGGTGAATGGTTTGTCACATATATGACATTTATTTGAATTTTTAAATAATTTTTCCTCTACTTCAGACATAGTGATTGGTTGTACATTTTTTACAATTACATCTAATTTACTACTATATATAATAGTTCTTTACAAAACCATTGCAAACAATCCTTTCCCCTATATATTTTAAATTGTGATAAAGTATCATCATAAGAACATTTTAAATAATAAGCTATACTAAAAGGTGTATGTTTATGAATAAAAGAAGTATTACAATTCAAGTTACTATTATCTAAAGGCTCTAAAAGTGATTCTACATCGCTGTAAATAACAAACGGTACCTTTTCTTTGTTACAAAAATTTTTAAATTTTAAAATTTTATTCTTTTCTTCCGGTAAATCAATGCGACATTTATTTTTATTTACAAAGAAATTTCTTAGCTTTATACTTTGACAATTGATTTCCCACTAAACGTGATAAATTTTTTATCCACATATAATGATACTTTACACATTTATATGTTTTCATTTCTTGTTCTTCCGTTTCACTGTCCTCTGTGCTATCACAATATTCGCTATTTGATTCAACTATTAATAAATTAATTATTCTATTATAATTACTTTTTCGTACTCATTCATTGAAATGTGTTGTTTCGCGTTGCCTAAGCAACGCCTGGAACATCAATTTCCCAGGTCTCCACCAGATAGGTGACCGGGAAATTTTGGAAAAAACACTCCTACTTCTACAGCATTTATTAAAAAACTATATTTATAATAAAATAGTATAATGTTTTAAACATTCTTTTACCTAATAATATTAAAAGAAAATAGGGGATTATTGAACGAAATTTAATGTAGAAAAAGTAAATTTAGTGCATTTGATATACAATGTTGGCAACAACTGCTGTCATGTTGACAGATTGACAGCACTTGTTATTACTGAAACACATAACCACAAATCATTTTGTGTATACAATAAATAAAAATATTTGTACAAATAGAAAATTAATTATTGATTTTATGATTTTCGTACGAAAAATATTGTACAAACCTCTTGCGTGAACTGGGTTTCCGGAATCGTTCTATGGCAGCGCTCGCGAGCTCGCGCCGCCAAACACTCCTCCGGAAACCAATCGTTCCCGCATTTGGTATGTAAATAACTATTACTTATTGCTATAGGAACAACCTGAAATTTCTTTTTTTGAATTTTTTCTAACGTATATACACTAATACTTAATTCATTTAATTTTTCAAATTTTGAAATATCTTTTAATTGCATTGGAAAATTTATCCCATTATATTTTAATACGTTTTGAAAAAGTGGATATGAAGTAAAACGCTCAGAATATTTTTAATCGGATGTAATGCTGATACCACGGCTCTCAAAAAATAATACTGATCGCTATTTTTAATATTTATTACAGTACGTTTATTGCTTATACTTTTAGGTAGTTCAGTATAACACCCACCGGTGATTGGTGTATAGGTATTAATATTTACTTTTAAATGCATTATTTTTAACAATATCCAACCACTGTCCCTTTTTTGAAATTCTTCTAATTTTGTTAAAATTTTATCTTTCACATTTTCCCAATACCAATTATTTAAATCTGTTAACCGCGTGATAACAGCATTACATGTATTAAAGCTTTTCACCTCTTTTATTCCTTTGGTAGGTAAAATGAATTCAGCACTCAACACACAATTTACTTTTATTAAAGATTTTTTTAATTCTTCAATAATTCTATGTCTGAATATGGTTTTTACTTTTTCCAAAAACAATCTAGGATCAACATAATAATTATTAAGAATTATCCCCGTTTTAATTCTCCCATTAAATGCTGAACACAAATCTACCCAAACTAATTTCTTTTTTGAATTTTTATTTAGATTTTTTTTATTTGAATATCCCGACCCAGAAGCAACAGGGTTATTTCTATCCACAATTTCTGATAATATTAGCCGAAAATATTTCAAATGAGATATATTCGCTTCTAATTTAAATAAATTTTCATTTTTAATTTTTTTAACACGTTCATTCTTTATAAATTTTATGAGTAATAATATAAACTTATTTATTTTATTTTTACATCTTGCTACCTCTTCCTTAGTTTTTATTAAATCTATTGTTGTTTGCAACGTTTTTATAAGACTATCACTTAGACAACTAATTGTTTCTTCTGACATTTTTATTGAAATATGTATATTCTTTATTTAAAATATTTTACTTTGAAATACAC
Organism: Stenolophus ochropezus; assembly: GCA_035578165.1. Classification (NCBI taxonomy): domain Eukaryota; kingdom Metazoa; phylum Arthropoda; class Insecta; order Coleoptera; family Carabidae; genus Stenolophus; species Stenolophus ochropezus. The sequence continues at coordinate 1,859,739 of JAQOWZ010000024.1, read as the reverse complement.
CGAACTGTATAAGTACAACCTAGGAATAAACTATCGGTTATTAATATGTTATTTATTTATTTAAAACTGTTTTACCTGCACGTGTGAAGAGAATTTTAAAGTTGCTCTACGTATATTAGTTATTCAACATAATTTACTTTGAAATACACCGACTGTATAAGAACAAGCTATAGGTGCGTGATGTTAGCAGAATGAAGTAAAGCACTAACGAAACAATTTATATAGAAAGTTAGTGCCTCGTTAGTGCTCTTTGGTGCTTCTTCAATTTCTTTAGCAGGAGTCACCATACCGCTACAAAAAGCATTCAACTTATTTTCCTGCCATGTTCACACTAGCAGGAACTTTAAAAGATAAATTAATGAACTTGGTGTCAAAAGTTAGTGCTTCGTTAGTGCTCTTTAGTGCTTCTATTAAAAAAATTAAAAGTCATACAATATCGCTACCAGGAGCATTCGACTGTTTTCCTGCCAAGTTCACATTAGCAGGAAATTTGAAAGATAAATTAATGAACTTGGTGTCAAAAGTTAGTGCTTCGTTACTACTTTTTAGTGCTTCCATAAAAAAAAACACAAGTCACACAATGTCGCTACGAGTAGTAGTCGTCATTTGCTAATTTATGTAGATCGGCATATTACATTTATTGTAATAAAATATCAAAAATTATTAGCAACTTTTTCGCTCATTTTATGCTATTTATTGCTACATTGTATTAATTGTGTGCTCATCTCCAACAATTGTCATTATCAAAATACAAATGCGTACGATATGTTTACGTTTGCTTATTCATAGAGAAAAATTTAAAAATAATATAGCAGTATTTTTTTCTGATCTCGTTCTATTTATTGCCTTATTTTTTAATAGGCTAATAGCCTTACCATTTTTATATAAATAAAGTAGCTCATAACTCACTAGTGGGTTAAAGTATCTTATCTTATTGCTTATTGTTTCGTATCTATAATAGTACTACGTTAAGTAAGCTTATCTACACTATTTTTATTATTATATGTTAAATTCAATTTTAAATGTAACAGTACCTATAGTTACTCACAAGACAATAAAAAGTTATGTAGTCATTTTATTTAAATTCTTTGTTAAAAATTTATATTAATATTTTGTATATGTAGGTAATAGTCAATAGGTCAACGTCAAAATGCGGAAAATAATGTTCGCCGAATAAAATTTATGTATTAAAAGTAAAGGGTTCTTTTAGGAACACGTACTTTATACCGAGTTATACGAGTATCTTTGAAAATTTGTTGGTATGAGTAACAAATAAGATTTTTTGTAAATCAAAGAATTAAATACATTTTTATTTCAAAAGATCTCATACTTCAGTAATCGAGTCAACTCTAAAATAAAATTATTGGAACAATAAATTTCTGCTCATGTCATTTTTTGTTATCAACGATTCACGGGGAATAAGCGTACTTGTATAGGGATCACAATGTTAATTTTTAAATGTGTAGGTATTCAGTTATTTGCTTTCACAATTATTTCTCATCAAAATATATAAAACGATTGGGAAAATACGTTATATCTTCCAACGCCAAAACCTGTATTCAAATTAATTATTTTTATTTTTTGTAATGTGCGTTTATTAAAAAAATAATACTTTAAGTTTGTTTAGTATTATAATAACAATTTTACTGTACTATACTCGTATTATACAAAGATAATCACTGGCCACAATTTGTTTATTAGTTTCTTGCTGATTGTCCACGATTCACACCCTTATAGGATAGGTGATAGGAGAACGCTCCACATGTAACATTTGATTATTCGCACTTTTAATTTGATACTAACCCCGTGATTTGTTAAAATATTTTTCATTTTCCCGAACGCGATTTTAGCGATTGTTATACGTGTATTAATGTCTGTTTCGCATTTACTATCACTAGTTATTACACTGCCTAGATATTTATATTTGTTTACTTTTTGAATCTCCTCCATAATACTAATTTTTAGGCAGTCAGTAATACAACAATAACAGTAGGCAGTTACAATTTTGATGTTATATGTAAAAATAAGAAGGAAGTAGATAAGAATACTGACTACGAATATTACTAATTTGAAATAATTGCCTCGTTGGTGACTACATTATTAAAGTATAAAGTTTGTTTGTTAAAGATAAATAGTTCATCCATATATCTATAAATTGTTATTGTTCTTAGTTTTATATAGTATATACAGCAGTCTGTGAAAACAGTAGTTAAGAAACATCAATCTATTCAATGTGTCATATTTTTTATAAATAAACATATTTTGATTCATTCCTATTACTAATTTAATATATAATTTAACTGGTTATGGGCCCAGGGATATTTTGCTAACGATTATATTAGTCATTTTTAATAAAGACGACCTAATAAAATGGATTTCTCCAAGCACAAAAAACCATTAACAGGTGATTCAGATTGGCCTATTTGGAAACGGAAGATAAGAGATCTTCTCGATTACCATGAAGGAGCTTTAGATGTAATCGATGGTCGGTTAGTAAAGCCGAAACCAATAAGTGAAGAAGCTACAGAGGATCAAATTAGAAAACATAAAGAAAAATCTGATTTGTGTCGTAAGGCAAACAGTTCACTTACAGACTGCGTTTATGAAAAAGTAATAAATAAAGAGACAGCACAAGAGACCTGGGAAGCATTAATGCAAAACTTCGAGGCTACATCCAAAGAACAGTTGTTTAGGATTTGTACAGATTTCTTTGGATTCTGTTGGACTTTAGGCGAAGATGTTTTAACTCATATAGCGAAATTAGAAAGTTTATGGAATGATTTGAATAATAGCTTGAAAGCAAAAGGAGAAAATGTTCTACCTAAGTTACTTATAGTTTGTAAAATATTATATATCTTGCCCAATAATTATGAAATTTTTAGATCAAGCTGGATGTTACTTACGAATGATGAAAAGAAAACTCTTGATTAATTAACATCGCCGCTTTGTATGTTTCAGAGAAATTTTACAAAAGGTAGAGAAAATAACAATAAGCAAAAGGCACTAGAAGCAAAAGTATTTAGTAAAAATACAACTTACAATAAAGGGATATTTTAAAAAGAAGATATGTGTAATTATTGTAAGAAGAGAGGACACTGGGTAAGAACTTGTAAGAAGTGGATAGCAGACGGGAAAACCTAAGAGTAAAGTATGTAAAGAAGACGCAGTTCTGTGTATAGCCCTTACTTCAGAGAATTTTTAAGCTTTAAGTGGTACGAAGTCTACAGATTGGTGGATAGATAATGGTGCAACGAGGCACATGACAAATTGTTTAGAAAATTTTGTCTATTTCACAGAATTCGAAATTTCATGTTGTATACAGGCAGCGGTAGAAGAAGTATTGAATGCAATTGGATCAGGCACAACTAAAGCATTGTCAAAAATCGGCAAAAATCAAAGAGAAATAACATTAAAAGAGGTTTGGTACGTTCCTAATATAACAAAAAAAATATTTTCTCCTACAAAATGCCATCTAAAAGCAAATAATAAAATATTGTTATGCGGAATTTGAAGAGTAACAGGAACACTATACAAAGCAGCTATTGAGCCGATTGTACCAAGCAAAATAATAGAAATTAATTTTGCACAAACAGGTATGTCCACATTGCAGCTACACCATGAGAGATGGGGTCACCAAGACAAACGTCATGTATAAGCAATGATACAGAAATTATTTGGTGTCAATGTCAAAGTTGAGAAAAAAATCTGTGAGTCCTGTATATACGGAAAATCTCATCGGTTGCCTTTTGAAATTCGAGAAGGAGCAAAGAAACCCGGTGAGTTAATTTCATCCGATGTATGTGGTCCGTTTTGTAAATTCTTTCAGAGAAAGCGATATTTAGTTGTGTTTAAGGACAATTACAGAAAATTTCGTTATGGCTATTTTATTAGGGAAAAATCAGTAGTTAAAAATGTGTTAAAACTATTCATCACACATGCAAAAACATTAGGCCATAAAATTCAAGAATTTTTAAGTGATAACGGAGGAGAATTTAATGACGAAAATGTCAAAGAATTTCTCTAGTGTGAAGGAATCACAGAAAGATTAACAGCACCCTACACACCGGAACAGAATGGAGGAAGTGAACGTGAAAACCGGACAATAGTAGAAATGGCAAGAACTTTCAGGTGTAACACGGTCGCTTGGCGGCTGTGTATTTTTGTAAATTTTTGTTAGTGCAGTACTCCAGATGTTACGAAATGGACAGATTTATGGTTGAGGACGCACTTTTCGCGCCTTGTAGCTTATTTTCAAAAGACATAACTGTCCGTTTCCGTACGTGATGCCCTCGGTGGACATCAATAGTTGGGTCATTTTCAGCATAGTTCGTACTTAGGGGATGAGAAGAGCCGGATAAACATAGGTTGAGAACTTCTGGATTTTTACTATTAAATAGTGTTTAGAAGTTCGAAATCTCGCTCTCTTGTTGCAATCTTCGACTGTATTGGATGTCTTGACTGAATGTCAGACATACCTTGGTATTTCTTAGTGAAATAACCAATTAGTTGTTTTACTGTGTGTAAAGGCTCTCTCATCGTGGTGTAAATTTGTAAGTAGTTTTTATTATATTCTGTGTGAATTAATATTGATTTGTAGATCGTTGTATAAAGGTTTTCAAAATTGTTTGTAAAGTAGAAAAGTAAGAATTTAGAGTTTATATAGAATCAAGTTACGCGTTGTAGTTTAATTGAATTATATAAATGTTTTTGATCGCGGTTGATTATTAAAATTTATATAATTTTGTTATTGTTGGAATATCGTGTTTGATTCAGCCCATCCTATTCCAACCCTTGTCTTTGTGACGTGGTAGCACAACGCGTAGGTAAAATTCTATTGTTCTAATAAAATCACTACCCTGCACTAATTTGACCATATAATAAACCGCGTCTGTTATCATTATTAAACATTTCCCTTGTCTGCTTCTATCACGGCAGACTTTTAAATAAATAAATAAAGTGATAGTGGTGGCAGCGTCTATCGTTACCCTTGTCTCGTGTAAAAGTTGTTCATTAATATAATTCGTGGATTACTTTTGAGGCAAGTAAAACTCATAAATTAAAACCCTTGAACGTCAGACGTTCGTGTTATATATTTTGGTGGCAAAGCGCTGGGATCTAAATATTTACTAAAACTAAACCCACTCAAACCAGTAAAGTCTTTAATTGTGGTCAAATTTGAATAACTCTAATAATTTACTTTGTGTTGTTGTTACGAGTGCAGGTAGTTTTTGGGTTAGTAAAAGCGGGAAAAGTCTCTAACGGTATTTTTTTTGTGTATGTTCACCCTTGTAGTGTCGTTAACCCTGAAGCAGGTACTCGAAAAGAAAATTTGTAAAAGAGATAATAAAATAGTTTTTGTAATTATTACGCGTTCTTTGAAAATAAAGTAATTTAAATATTTAAATATGGCATTAAGATTAGAAACGGTTAGTAGTTTAGCTGGAGCAGTAAATAAAATTCCAGAATTTAGCGGCAATTCAGATATTAGCGTAAAAGAATTTATTAATAAAGTCGAGTTATTTTTCAAAATTAGTAAACAACCGGAGAACAGACAAGTAGCAATTGCAAAATTATGTTTGAGTAAAGATGCTTTAAAATTCGTCAGGAATAATAGTATAATTAAAAATACAGATGATTGGTCAGTTTTTAAAAAGGAATTGTTAAATAGATACGTTCAGAAACAGCATTTTCTTACAGTAGAGAAAGAATTTATAAATTGTCATCAATTAGAGACAGAAAGTGTAATTGAATATGAAATAAAATTAAAATCACTTGCATATAAATTAGTAAATAATAGTGAAGATCCGACAGAAAATGAATTTAATAGTAAATATGTAGAAAAACGGTTATACAATCAGTTTTTAATAGGTCTGTTACCGCGGTTGCAACGCGATGTTATATTAAAAGACCCAAAAACATTAATAGAAGCGATAGACATAGCAAAAAGAGTAGAGACTGTAGAGAAATTAATGGAGAGTAGCTCAAGTTTAAGTCTTAAATCAGTATGTCATAAAAATTTCGAAAATTCTCCAGGAAAAGGCGACCCGTGTGTTTTAAGTAGTAATAATGAAAATAGTAAAGTACAGGAGTTAATAAATAAAGTAACGGAACTTCTACGTGAAGCCGGGAAAAATAAATCAACGTGTAAATACGCAAGTAGTGATAGCGAAGATTCGGGTGTAGAAAGTGAAGATGAGACAATAGGACATATAACATATAAAAATAGGTATCGTAGTAAATTGTGCTTCCATTGTCAGAGATTTGGGCATATTTCAAAGATTTGTAAAGAAGCGAAAAATAAATTAAAGTACAAAATTTGTTATAATTGTCGCGAATATGGGCATATCGCGAGTAGTTGTTCACTTGTGTGAAAAGTAAAATTAGAGAAAACAGTACACACGAGAGAGATGCTAGACAACAGTGCGAGAGAAATATCCCAGAACATATGGTCAGTAATGATAGTATGCGCGGGAAAAATAAGGCGCGAACGACCGTATGGAGGAAAAGGCTTCATCAGGGAGAAGATGTCCGCCAAAAGCTTAGTTTAGGGGCTGAGCTGAGCAACGCAGATGCTGGACGAGCCGACACCGCAAAACGTATTCAGAAGAATGTACGTTTTGTTGGTGTAGAGGAACCCGAAGACTTGGATGCGATTTCTGTGGTGAAATCAGAGGAAGAAGACCAGTACGCACACGACATCTTTGTGAACCGCGACAAGACGGTAGGTATGTGCACTGGTAATAAATATTACAAGGGTTTTGGTTCTGGGATAGGTAGCAACAGAAGACGCAAGGAATATCGAGAGGAGCGAGCTGAAGTACCTGAAGATGTCAGGAAGGGCATGCCGACACCATCCAAGGAGGAAGTGGAACAATGGCGGCCGAAATCGCAACCAGCAGGTATCCTAGCGGACTTCAAGAGAGCAGAGCTAGTCGAGTGGACGAGAAACAGCAAGGTTTAGGCGCGAACTTCGTGCAACGAAAAGCGTCGAGGAATAAAATTCCAGGTAGCTCTTTAAATATGTACTTAGTGTGAATGAGTAAAATTAAGAAATTAAATTGAGGAAAATAAGAGTAATAAAGTTGAGTTCTTTGTGATTTCGAAAATTAAGTGCAGGTTGTAAGAATGGTTGAAATCGAGTGTTTCGATAAATCAAAATTATTATAAATATATTGTGAATTTGGCTAGAATGAAAGTACTGAGTGTGCTATTGAGTAGTGTTGCTTGTTGGGACAAATATCTGCCGGAGACATTTTGTTACAGTTGTTCTTTGTGAACACTCCTACGCTGCTGGATGGCAGATGCGTGGACGCGGGAAGGCTGGCGTCACCTCCAGGTCGAGTCAAGACGGGCTAGGAGTTGAGGTGGATTTCCAACAAGATCCCCATTGGACATTGGACATTCCAACTCAAAGAAGTGGATTCATCGTCCAGCGCGGAAGTTAATAAATTATATTTCTTTCAGAAATGTAATTTATTTTAAGGGGAAAGGGAAAGTTGTAACACGGTCGCTTGGCGGCTGTGTATTTTTGTAAATTTTTGTTAGTGCAGTACTCCAGATGTTACGAAATGGACAGATTTATGGTTGAGGACGCACTTTTCGCGCCTTGAAGCTTATTTTCAAAAGACATAACTGTCCGTTTCCGTACGTGATGCCCTCGGTGGACATCAATAGTTGGGTCATTTTCAGCATAGTTCGTACTTAGGGGATGAGAAGAGCCGGATAAACATAGGTTGAGAACTTCTGGATTTTTACTATTAAATAGTGTTTAGAAGTTCGAAATCTCGCTCTCTTGTTGCAATCTTCGACTGTATTGGATGTCTTGACTGAATGTCAGACATACCTTGGTATTTCTTAGTGAAATAACCAATTAGTTGTTTTACTGTGTGTAAAGGCTCTCTCATCGTGGTGTAAATTTGTAAGTAGTTTTTATTATATTCTGTGTGAATTAATATTGATTTGTAGATCGTTGTATAAAGGTTTTCAAAATTGTTTGTAAAGTAGAAAAGTAAGAATTTAGAGTTTATATAGAATCAAGTTACGCGTTGTAGTTTAATTGAATTATATAAATGTTTTTGATCGCGGTTGATTATTAAAATTTATATAATTTTGTTATTGTTGGAATATCGTGTTTGATTCAGCCCATCCTATTCCAACCCTTGTCTTTGTGACGTGGTAGCACAACGCGTAGGTAAAATTCTATTGTTCTAATAAAATTACTACCCTGCACTAATTTGACCATATAATAAACCGCGTCTGTTATCATTATTAAACATTTCCCTTGTCTGCTTCTATCACGGCAGACTTTTAAATAAATAAATAAAGTGATAGTGGTGGCAGCGTCTATCGTTACCCTTGTCTCGTGTAAAAGTTGTTCATTAATATAATTCGTGGATTACTTTTGAGGCAAGTAAAACTCATAAATTAAAACCCTTGAACGTCAGACGTTCGTGTTATACAGGTATTCTAATTTAGAAGCTAATTTTCCAGAATCTCTTTGGGCAGAATTTATCAACACAGCCATATATATTCTGAATAGAACTTATGAATTATGGATACGAAAAAAGACAAGCATTAAGCATTTTAGAATTATTGGAACTAAATGCTACTTTCATATTCCAAAAATAAATAGAAAGAAAATAATTAGGAAAGCAGAAAAAGGATATTTAGTAGGATATGATGGTGATGAAAGATACAGAATTTGGGTAAAAGAAACTCGTAAAGTTATTTTATCCAAAGATGTTCAGTTTCAGGAAAAACCAAATAATTGTGTAAAACATATAACATTACCATTTTTAAATAGCGAATTCGAAAACTTAGAAGATAAAGATAATAAAAGAATTCGAGAAGAAAGATGTAGAGAAGAAAACAGAAATGTTCATGAGATATATGAAACTGAATTTGAAAATGAAGAAAAAGAACAAGAAATTACAATAAATAGTGGAAATCTAGTTGATGAAAATGAAGAAGAAAATAAAACAACAGATAACAGAATTCTTAGAGATCGATCACAAATTAGAATGCCTCAACGATTTGATGATTACATTTTATTTGCAGAGGATATAGGTCCTGAATTTTTTGAAAAAGCAACAAATAGTAAAGATAACAAACAATGGAAAAGGCAATGGAAAATGAAATGAAATCACTAAAAGAAAATAAGACTTGGGAGCTGGTATCTTTACCGCATGGAGCTAAGGCTTTGCCATGTAGATGGGTTTTTAATTAAAGAAAAATCAAGACGGTAGCATCGATAAATGTAAGGCAAGATTAGTGATTAAAGGTTTTAATCCACGGCCAGGAATTGATTATCGACAAAACTTCAGTCCAGTTGCAAAACTTAGTACAATTCGAGCGATATTAAGCAATGTTGCAAGTGAAAAAATGCATCTTGTTCAGTATGATGTATCTACTGCCTTTTTATATGGAGAACTAGAAGAAAGTATTTATATAAAGCAACCAGAAGAGTACGAAGATAACACAGAGAGAGTTTGTAAGCTAAGAAAAAGTTTATACGGACTAAAACAAGCTCCTAGATGTTGGTATAAAAGATTTGGGAATTTCTTGACGAAATCAGGATTCAAAATGAGTGAAGCTGATCTTAATTTTATATGTTGATGACGGACTTGTAACATCTACAACTCGTGAAGATTTGGATGATTTTTTGGAAGAATTAAAAAAGGAATTTAAAATATCGATAAACCTGCAGAATATTATTTGCGACTGGAAATTACAAGAAGGAATGATGGAAGTATTAAAATGTCAGAAAGCGTATGCTAAAAGGATTTTAGATCGTTTTAATTTTTCTAATTGTAAAGAAGTCTCAATACCTATGCTACACTATCCGGAAACTTCAACATCAGGGAAAGACATGGAAAAGTCAGAGAATTTTCCATACAGACAAGCAGTTGGTGCACTCACGTATCTTATGCTTGGAAAAAGACCAGATTTAGCATTCAGCGTTGGATTCTATCAAGGTCGCTTGAAAATCCAATAAGAGAAGATATTACAAGATTGAAAAGAGTATTTCGCTACATAGCAGGCACTGAAGATAAAGGAATTATTTATTTTTCAGATAAAAATAATAGTTTTCTTCAGAGCTACAGCGACGCAGACTTCGGAGGCTGTACAAAGACAGGAAGATCTACTTCTGGGATTCTCACAATGTATGCAGGAGGAGCAGTATCCTGGATGAGCCAGAGACAAGCTACAGTTGCTACGTCAACCACTGAAGCAGAAATAGTCGCAGCGAATGAAGCAGCGAAAGAAATCATTTGGCTCAAAAGACAGCCAAATTACATCAATGAATCTTCCAGTACTGCTAGTAGACAATACAGCTGCAGTGCGACAAGCAGAGAAACCAGAGTTTCACCGACGAACAAAACATATAGACAATTAACATTTCTTCTTTAGAGAAAAGGTTTTGGAAGGCAGACTAGATATTCAGCAAATTTCAACTGACAAACAACTAGCTGGAATTATAACTAAACCGTTAGCTAGAGTTCGTCTTCAAATTTTATATAGCCAGATAGGACTGCAATAATAACCCATTTTTATCTTCCACTCGTAAATCAATCATCCCATTAATTACTGGATCTCTATATGTTATTTTAAGAACAATTGTGCGATTTGTTGAGTTACATATTAACTTATCGTTATTAAAATGTAAACCGTAAATATTGTTGAAAATCAATTTTTTAAGATCTTCAATATTTTGAACAGAGCATATACACAGAGACATTTTCATAAACAAAAATAATACAAGTGTGTTAAATATAAAGTTTATTATATATACATTCTCCCACAAAACTCAGATATATTTTATTACAAAACAATGTTCAAGACATAACATAGCAAAAATTATAGATCAGTCCGAAATGAGCTGATAGTTTACGGACTAAGGAAAATTTTCTAGAAGTTCTTCATTAATTACACAACATAGCAACACAAAATTATTTAAAGGAAATATTTTTTATCTGATAAAAATTATCAGTCGCCATTGGGACTCGAACCCAGGATCTCCGTCATTCTAAAACAGCGCTCTACCGCTGAGGCATAACGACAGGTGAAAATTATTTGTTTGCATTTGTAATAATAAGCTCATATATTTCATCAGAAAATGTTCTAGAAGAATTTTTGTACATCTACGCAATGTGAGCTGATAAATTATTCAGATCAGTCTATAATTAGCTGATAGTTCACGCAATATGGTTATCATATCAACTCGAAAACATCATTTCAACTTCAATTTCGCTGTAGACACAGCAACGACTAGTCGACGTCCTCGTTACATCTTAATACTTGCCCCCGTTAATTACCTAAAAAATACACCTATATGACTGAAGACAGGTACCCCACCTGTTCATTAAACAATAGCCGAAGTCAGGTACCTACCTGTTAATTAATTAAACAATACACCTACTTGATACAGGTTAATTAAAACAATACACCTACCTGATACAGGTTAATTAAAACAATACACCTACCTGATACAGGTTAATTAAAACAACACACCTACCTAACCAGTCTCCCTCACCTGGATAAACCAGGTACTTGGGGTTGCTGAAGAAGGGGTTAGGGGTTGCTGAAGAACTGCCCTAAGGGGCTAGGGGTTGCTGAATAACTGCCCCTAAGGCGTTGCTGAAGAACTGCCGAAGAAGGGGTTCAAAATCCAAGAAATCCACCCCTAAGTTTTAAGGGGTTGCTGAAGAACTGGCTAGGGGTTGCTGAAGAACTGCCGAAGAAGGGGTTCACATAGCCAAAAAATCCAAGAAATCCACCCCTAAGTCTTAAGTGGTTACTGAAGAACTGCTGAAGAGTGGTAGATCTGGATGACCACGGTCATCGAGCTTGGACGGTAATCGAGTTTGAGTTAGAATCCCCACAGTCTGTATCATAGTATAAAACTCGGGAATCTAGCTGGTAGAGGTACTTATGTAGATGTAATCTAGCTTGGGCTGTCGTGTATGCGGCAATAACAAAATTTACAGTTTTGAGTTGCTCAAAAGCTTCTGTTTCATTCTCCCAGTTCATGTATATCATACGCTCGCCTGCTAGAATAATCCTGTTAACGGTGACCGAAGGGTTAGCTAGTAGATCACATAATTCTTCAGATGATGATACGACTATAATGCGTGGTCTATTCTCTGTTTAAGCGAATTTCCCTATTTTAAAATAAAAATTAGTTACCTTTTTAACAATAATAATAATAATAAATTAATAATTACCCCAGAATGAATTGAGCATTAATTTAGCCATTGATCTTTTCCCAGAGTTTTCTTCGATATATTCCTTCTTTTTGTAAATAGTTTTCAATGTAACGGGTTTTACTGACGTCGTCAATACAATCTGGAGGATATCCTGTAGCTTCCTGTTTCAGTTTCATGAAATTATCTATATATTTTGCAAATAATCCAACCGATTTAGTATCTTTGTAGTATACTGTTATATTAAACTGCCAAATTTCGTATACATGTAAACTTTTGTAACCATGTTTTACAGCCTGCTGAAGTTCATCTGACACCCATGTACCATTAAATTGTCTTTCTTCAATTGTATGTGAAGAATTGTTCTGATTAAGAGTATCACAACATGTACGACACAACGAAAACATGACTTTACCATAAACTTTACGCGGTAATACCGGATGGAATAAATTATCGGGCGGTAAAACTTTACATTTAATTAGACCCTCTATTTTATCAATATTATTATCAGAACCTAATATCTTGTCGCCTACAAATATTTTTGGATGACCTATGGGATATTTCCCGTATTTGCAGATATATGGATAGAGACTACATACATCGACATATTTAATTTTTTCTCCATTTTCGTTAGAGAGAAACACAACCTGTCCGTCCTCCAAAAAATGAATCACGCGGTTTTAATGGTAAATAATTTATTAAAGCATGATTTTCTAAAAAAAGACGCTCCTCTTTATTCATAGCTTTTAATTGAATCCTAAACTGACATTCTCAAATTTCAATCACATTATAACGTAACTCCCTTCCTTTTCGTAATTTTTCTTCAGTCCTCTGAAAACGTGCCTTTAAGCTTTCTTTAGAATTATTGTAAATTTTTTCACTATCGCGATTTGTTTTGTAACATAATGTACACCCATGATAAAAACAACCCATAAATTCAAATACTAAACGATCTGGAGCATAATACCCGTCAACTTTCAAATAATTTCCTTTTCCATGACCCGCATGTTCTATACGTATTTTTCGTAAAGTCTCTTCTCTAATAAGCCATTGTAATGCAATTTTTTATTGGTTTTCCGTAAGTCTGTAACCATTTGAAGGAATTATCGCTATGGTGTTAGCTTGTAAAAATTGTCTTTGGAATATACGATTGCAAGACGCGGATATTGTTACGGCTTCCGTGAAAGGACATACGTCACAGTTTTCAATAAATGTTTTTCTAAATTTTTCACATGCTTGACGTAAGATATCATCTAAAATACAATATTCAACTATCTCTTGTTTCATACTAAAAACAACATAATCACGAATCTGACTTGCATGCCATTTTTGAAAATCTTTCCTTGTATTCGTACTCATATTTTCTGCGTCATAATATTCAATAGCTGAAACAGGACCTACGTAAAATTGATTCTCGTCCGTATTAAACAAATGCGGAAAGAATCCTTTTTTCAAAGAAACTGGTAAATCCATTGCTTTAGACAGAACAGATAAAGACATCGGTAAATAATTAATTGAATCGATAAAACGTATTTTGGAATTAATATCTATTAATAAAATGTTTGTACCAGTTATAATTAATTTAGGTTTTAAATTATATATTTCAATTAAATATTTAAGAATAAATTGAGCATAAAAACTTTTTGCATTATGTGCAATACATGTTATTTTCTTAAACGATTTTTGTACTTTGCAAACGTATCGCACAAAAGATGCGAGAGGATCTTTTTTGAATATATGTTGACGAATACCGCATATACTACATGGTAAATTTAAATCCAGAATATCAGAACATTTGCTACATAACTGTTGTGCCACACATAAGTTCACTTCGTGAATCTTATAATTATTCTTTATTTTCTCTTGTTTAGTTTCAAAATCATAATAAATAAATAACGAACCTTTATCCCTTTTCGTTTTTTTGTCTATTTTCATGTAACAGGCGGCTTAAACTCCGTACATAATTTGCAATATATTTCGCCACATATATGTACTCTCTGACCTTTATGCTTGTATAGTTTTAAACATTTCGTACATCTGTTGATATTATTACATATAGTTCCCACATGATTATCGAGACATTGTTTTCCGCGGAATCGTCTGTTACAATTAGTACATAAGAGAGATTCATTAGTAGGTAAACATGCAGGAGTACGGCAACAGTAAGCACATGTATTAGCACAACGATGTTTACCGTGATATTTATACGGTTTATGACATGGTTCACAGAAGTATGAGACGGAAAAAGCTGCAGTTAAGCTTTTAATCACATTGTAGTGATTATTATGATAGAGTAAATTAAGTCTCGGTAGGTTTGTGTCCTTCAATCCTTCATAAATGACGTTGCCTACCCCTTCATATTCGTACATGACGATATTATAATCCGATAAACATCTTTGAAATTTTATAAGTTCCGGTAGACTGCATCCCTCGGCAGGTATATTCACTCCTACTTTTAAAATAAGTGCCTGAGCTGTTGCCGTCTGTATATATGATTGGTTTTTTGATATTCTTTTAAAATCTGCTTCCTTTTTCACCCATAACTCGGCAATAACTAATGCCCTTGGTAAACATAAATTATCAAAGTTTGTTATTTCAATTATACCATGTTTACGTTTGGATAATTCAGCAAAGGTTAATCCACGGTCATTCAGATTTCTACCTCTTCCCACTAGTACAGATACTCTTGTCAATTCTACCTCGAACAATCCATGAACAAATATATTTGCATTGCTCTGCATTACGTTACTTATAGCACTCCAGATGACATCGACATGCAACTGACTCACTCACAAGTGTAAAGCTCACCCATATCGGTGCATTCTCAAGAGCAGGAGTATGCATAAATAAACCAACAAAATCAGAGTCTGGAATTGATTTAATAATATATTTCACTAGATTTTTCAAACTATTTTTAAACCACTTTACAGGATTTATATCTACCGGAGAATCAACAAAACGAAACATTGTTCGTTTGCCTGTTTGTTTAAACCTTCGCACATGGTTTACAGTATTTGAAATTATAGAAAAATATTTTTTATAATCATCTTCGATGATGTTATGTTCGGGGTTTAAAGTTCCACTTCCACTTTGTGGCGTACACTGCTGGCATGCTTCGTACCTATCCCTTGTATTTTACTAATATGAATTGTTTTTGTCACCGCACGCCGCTGCTGGGTAGGTGTATTGAATATTAATTAACCTTAAGGATGTACTAAATAGTTTCTATTAAACGAAATAATACAAAGTTAATAAGGTTTAATTACATACGCTTTATTATTATTATAATTCATTACAATTGAACAAATTCTACAAGGTTTGCTTTCTTATTTTTTCCAAATACTTTAACGCCCATATACTTTAAACTTATATTAGTAATAGATTTTCTTATATTCGATATTTCTTCATCCGAGATGTCGTAAAATCGTGCCGGAAGATAGGTGAGAAAATCTTGACATACTGCAAGTATTTTCCTCCCAAAGCTAATATTGACACTTCGTAAATCAACAAGTTTATACGGTTTATTGACTTCTAATTCAGTGATTCGTTTGACTGTTTTGTCATTTTTCAACATTCCTCGTTCATTCAACAAGGAGAAATCCATTTCTGTAATATAAAATAATAATATTAGATACAGATAGGATAAACTAATACACAGATATACTTACACAATTTGATGTTTCCAGGGCAAACACTTCAGTTACAATGCTTATATCTCTAGATACCATATTTCTTTTTATACAGTAAAAATAAAAATATATATATAATAATAAATAAAAAATTACAATAATCTACTCATATAGTAATAATAAGCCAGATATTCGTCAAAGTACGAACAAATATAAAAATTCCCAGCAATAAATTTGAGTAAGGGACAGAGACAGAGACCTGGTGGTAAGGGACCTGAACATAAAACTCATAAATTTCACACACCTGCAAACTCAAATTAATCACTTCCAGATTACTAGAAGCCAAATCAAAAAATTCATACATAACAAAAGAAACACCTGGCAACAAAAAGCCAACAAAACTAATAAATGTCATACAAGTAGCAACCCTAATAAATCTACCCACACCGCCCTCCTCGGCAAGAGGAAGCCTACCTTTCAAAGTCGCACCCCTTATCTTTTTCTGTAAGAAATTTTGTATCAATTATTAAAATATATAAATGGATACATGTATCTTCCCTACTGTTTTATTTCACCAATATAATTCTATAAAAAATAGAAATTGATAGTTGATGTGTGAATATCAGTGTCGAATAGTATATTTAATATAATAAAATTGTTATATAACGAATTTTTTTTCTCCTAATATCAAAAATTAAGTGAGGGTTCATGTTCGATCATACAGCTAGTATTTATAGATGAGAAATAATATTTAATCATGGATAATTACACTACTGAAGTGTAACAGATTATCATAAAAGATAATTGTCAATAAATAAGAAGGGACAGAAATATTTATTTGAATAAAAGTAAGAAAATATACAGTTAGATTGCTATGTATTTTTCTAAATTTTTGTTTGTAAATTTTACACCCATAAAATGTTCGGCGATTATAAAGCGTAATAAGAAACGTAAAAAAAGGTACAAATTATAAACCCTTGAATAAAATAACCCTTATAAAAAGATTTCATTTTATTAGAAAATATACAAAAGTAGGTAATAGTTCTGTAAACTACTCAAGCAAAGTATGTGTTTACGTATATGTTTCTACTTTAATTTATATTTATCAATTACAGTTATTAAATTAAAATTATTAAATCACAAATAAAACTGCATTCTAAGCGACACGTAAATAACAGCGCAATGCTTTTGTAGCTGGAAAAGTTTTAGTAAATATGAATATATTAGTTTCTTAGTCTGTGAATTTTGTAATTGACTGGAATTAGTAATTCAAATAAGGCGCGCTTCTATAAAATACTTTTTATTTTGTTTAAAAATACAGTCGACATAAATATGCACATTTGCGCTCAGGACATAATATGATTAATGATTAAATGGTGAGTTATCGCAAAATTTAATCTACAAATGTTTTGTTTGGTATAGAACATTATCATAAAATGTTCATTAAATTTTACTTACATAGAATTAGATGAATAAAACATATAATGTAATTATGATTATTAGTTCAATCAGATTTAACGAATAAGTACAAAATTATCTTACAATGTCTGGTTCTAGGCTGATTACTGGCTCCAGTGAAACTGAAATGCAAGTATATTTTATCACAAAACAAACACCATAAGTCTTACAACATATACCAGTGGAATATAAGAACATTATGTAACGATATCAGTGTCTCTGAAGTTGAAAATCTGTGTCAGTGAAATGCAATGGTGGATTGGATTTACGCACAAGCTTTGGAAGCGGCCGCTTCAGACCCAACAAGTCAGGCAGCCCCACAAAGACCCACTGCCTAGGTCAACTTACTTCGTCGCAGAAAGAGTAACACATGAAATAGTTCATTTCATAGACGCAACAGACTTGCATGCAAAAGAACAAGCATTGAGGGGGATATGTGTGTATTGTTATTAACAAGGTAAAACAATCACCTCTTTTAAAGAAAAACAATATTTGCACATTTTTTTCTGAGATTGTTTATATATATATATATATATATATATATATATATATATATATCAAAATGCCAAATAAGAATAGTGTCAACAGCCATAAGCGTAAACAAAAGCATCAAAAAGATGTAGCAAATAAAAATAATATTAACAATACGGGAATTAATAATATAATAAACAAAGTAGATACCCAACGAAATTTAGAAAAAAAGGTCTGGTCACACCAAATAGTACTAATGAATCATCAATTATATTAGCTAATAAATTTCATAAAATAAATATAGTAGAAAAGATGGGATTAAATAAATTAAATGTAGGATATAAGCCGGTAGGCAATTAAAATCCATTTATATACTGAGATATTAACACATTAATAAATCCTGCGGGATATTTAGAAGATATACATATCGATTATTATTACTCATTAGTCCGGTCCATGACTGAGTTCAATCCTCAGCCTACGATTTATTTGAATGCTCCAAACCGGATAGTATCAATTAGACAGGGAAGTAAACGTTCACAAATTTTATTCGTATAAGGTGCGAATATTAGTAGTGTCGGTCATTGGCTAACGGTGTATTATGATGGTACTGAAGTAATAATTTATGACAGCATGAATTCAAAATGTTCAAACGCTGATGTAAATTTATATTTAGAAAGATTTTTTCCGTACAGATCATCAGTTAGATTTGTACAAGTTCAGCAGTAAACTAATAGTTACGATTGTGGGTTATTTGCCATTGCGTTTTTCACGGGTATATTATTTAACCATAATCCGGAACATGAAAATTATGACATTAGTCGTAATAGACTTCGGTCACATGTTTTACAAATGTTTCTTACATGTAATTTAACAGTTTTTCCGGTAACTTATTAGCAAAATTTAAGGGAAAATTATTTTAAACGGAAAGCAAATGAAACAGAGGAAGAACGAGCTAAACGTCTAAAATCAAATTACGAATATAATTTAAAATACGTGTTTAATTTTTTTTAAGCAAAAAAAATTAATTTGAATAATCTTGTAAATAAAATATTACAACAAAAAATAAATAAGTTGCAAACACTTAAATGAAATTTTAATAATTATTTACAAAATGAAACAATAGATAAAAAACGGATAGGCTGCAAACGTTAAAATTTAATTGTAAAGAATACATCAAGAATGAAACACCCGAGCAAAAACAAAAAAGTTTAGAAATGTATAGAGATAATTTTAATAATGTGGTTGAACCAGAAACTGCAGAATAAAAACAAGAACGGCTAACAAAAATAATATGATTAAGAAAAATGAAATAAAAGCGCGTAAAAACAAGGTTGCCAATGATAATTATATGTTAGCTAGAAAAGGATTAGGAGTTCAAATTGAGCCCCACTCCTTGCGGTCAATGAATATTTTATGTTCATATTGTTCATCTGTTAATTATTCGTATGAAAAACCATCAGATGGTAAATTCACTTACTGCTGTCGAAAAGGAAAATTAAACACACATTAATTAAACGAGTTCCCTGCATATATCAAAAATCTAATGTTAGGTAAAGACTCAGACAGTAGAAACTTTAGAGAAAATTTTAGACAAAACAATAGCGCGCTAGCATTCGCATCATTTGGCGCTAAAATATCTGCGCCTCCAGGCAAGGGGCCTTACTGTTTCTGCATTCACGGTCAAATTTACCATGATTCTGCCGCCTCAATGTATCCTAAACAAAATAAAACAGAAAAATATTTCCAATTATATACCATCAATTCAAATGAAGCGTTAGGGAAACGAATGAACGTTGAGTATAATAAAAATTGTAAACCAAATATCATGGGGCAATTGGAAGTAATACTTAATCCGTATTGTCAGGCATATATGATGTTGAAAGAAGTAGAGCACAGGGAAATAGCCAAAGCTAACCAATCAAATCACACCAAAAATATAGTTGTAAATTGTAAATGACTGAAAAAAATAAATAAACGTAGGTACAATATCCCCACATTAGTTGGAATAAATCAGTTTAGTGAAAACTGCGATCCAATGTCCTATCCATTACTTTTTCTTCGAGGCGAATGTGGCTAGAACATGAATTTAAAACAAGCAGACGGCAGCGGTTAGAAACACATTTAACCCATGTTTAGAAGTCGGTCAACTAACAGAACAATACATTGTTTATGCTTATGTTAAAGTCAAAGCCGAAAGATTAACATACATTAGATTAAATCAGCCTACCCTCAGAGTAGAGCTATAAAGCGGGTTGATGAACCACATTAATAATTGAGCAGACAATGAAGGCGGAAAAGCAGGAACTATGATTATTTTACCATCAACATTCCAAGGTGGCAGTCGATTCATTTTAGGAATAAAACACATGAAAACATTAACGGTTATCCCCTGTATAAAAGGTCAAATAATAATGCAAAAATGTAAATTCTTCGGAAAAAGGTTTAGTTAATAACACGGTAGACAATAGGTGGATAATTCCGTACAATCCGTATTTGTTAAAAATGTATAGAACCCATATAACTGTTGAAATATGCGCATCAGTAAAAAGTAAAATATATATATATATATATATATATATATATATATATACATATATATATATATATATATATATATTATATATATATATATATATATATATATATATATATGATTGTTTGTATAAGGGGCATGATTGCGCGAGCGTCAAATTAGGACAACTTGATAAAAATAATGTTGTACGGTAGGATGACATAAACGATTATTTAGATGCTAGGTAAGTATCTGCCCCAGAATGTTGTTAGAGGTTATTAGAATATCCGTTGCATGTCTCATACAATAATAGAATTAGCTGTACATTTAAAAAATCAACAGGCTGTATTTTTCACTAACGGCCAGGAAAAAAAAAGCAGTTGAATGAGCAGCGAAAAAAATACAACATTAACAGCTTGGTTCCTACTCAATGAAATAGACGTTAATGCCTGACAATATGTTTCCATGGAAATTCCTAAATATTTTGTGTTTGCTAATAATGCATGGAAAGCTAGACAACGTTATACAAAGCCACCAATCGGCCGCATGATTTCCGTAAGCCCTGGAGACATAGAACGATTCCATTTCAGAATAATTTTGGTACACGCAAAAGGTGTCACAAGTTTCGACGACTTGCGTACCGTCGACGGCAAGTTATATAATACATACCAGGAAGCGGCCCGTGCATTAGGCCTGTTAGCTAATGATAAAGAGTGCGAAAATTGCTTAGACGAGGCTGTGTTACGAGTAAATTACCCAGACAATTGCGAAAATTATTTGCTTATTTATTTTGCTTCCATACGTCACCAAATGCCTTAAACTTATGGGAAAAATTTAAACATTATTAAATGGAAGTTTATTTATTACATAATTCTGAAAAAGTTACACAAAGTAAATGTCTATTTAAAATACAGGAAATACTTGATATACATAAAATCACCTTAAGTGATTTCGGTTTGCCCCAACTAGAAAATATTGATTATTTAGAAAACGAAACTAATTCTTTTCATATAGCAGCCCAAAAATTAGAAGTAGCTATATTTAACAGAGACAAAACAGAAATTTTAAATAACATATGGTAGAGGGTAATTATTTACAAGCATTAGATAACAACTTACTTCACTCCCAATCTTTCTTAATTGAATTAATTAGTTACAATGTGTTTGATAACACAGAGTTTATAACATGCAGTTATTGTTTATTTGAATCAGTACTCTATTGGCAGTCGTGAGATAAGTGTCGGAGGTGTTTGATTCAATAGGTGAGACACAATACCTATGAGTTACTGAGTATGAGACAGTATATTTACTGTAGTGTGATCTTGATTTTATCCTATCCCTATCCCCGGCGCGTAAACCCGTTAACACTGCATTGACAGGAGGGTGAAGCCAAGGCGCGACGCACCAGGGTACCCTGGTGCCAACGGTGCCCTGCTGGAACAGGTGCCTTAGTTTCGCTTGCATCTCGGTGGGGAGGTGGAGTATGGGTTTGTACTCGGCTTTCACTCATACTCCTGAAGCCTTGTTATAACTCACTGTGGGAGATGTCAAGTTGCTCGATGGATTTCGAGTGTTCTTCTGCTACCGTGGATTCGGTAGCCGGCATATCGTGGATTCGATATGTGACACTCCTTTCGAGGAGTATCCTTTTCAATTTTACCCGTCTTACCTGGTTTGTTGTTGAGTGTGCGAATGATATATAGTTGTGTGCAATGTGTTTCACTAAGCATTAGCTTACTCTTTGACTTTCCTTTTCAGGGTGTTCCAAATTAGAAGACGTGATTGGCGTATTATATATTTATTGTTATTTTCGTATCAGAGTGTACAATTATTTCATTAATTATATTGATTGCAATTATTTCAGACTTTTATTTTAGCTACTCTACCTCATTAAAATATCTTCATAACAATTCAGAAGTGGGATCGGAACCTGGATTAGGATTCTTTAATTGTTTTAACATGTCACATCATCAGGATAACGAATCTACTGGAATTGGGAACGCGTCTCCTAAAATCAACCTTTTGATACGAATGGCGGAAAACAGTATCAACGAAAGAACAGGCCGGTAAAACCGGACATGTTAAAAGAGATTGTCGTGCAGTTAGACAAGCATCTACTTCTAGCAACGCTTTCAGACTAACTACGCATATCCGACCACCGCTACTAAACAACCGCACACAACCATCCTCATCGAATGACGATAAGCAACCTTTTGTTATACTAAGATTTGTCGGATAGTTCGGAAAGCGACACCACAGCACAGGATGAAGATACGTTAGGAGTACAAGATGTCCTCGAGGACAAGGACTAAGTCAGGATAGTCGAATGTTATAACCACTTTTATTTAATTTAATTCCCTTATTAATTTAGGAATGTATTTACTATTCCTTTTTCTATTGTCTTACGTAAATGGTTACGGTACACTATTACTTCAACTCCGTAGGTTAATTTTAAATATTTCCGTTTTGATACTCTAGTAGTAAAGAACGTGAAGTGATTTCATTGTGAATTCTTATTAAGAGAGCGTGTTGTGACAACAGGTGAGAGGGTTTTTATCTTATACTTAACGCGTAGTGTGAGCGGTTTTATTTCATGTTTAAAGCGTATTGTGAGATATTTTATTTAATGGTAAATGCGTAGTATGGAATAGTTTATTGGTAGTTAACGTATAATGGGAGATAGCATATTTGTGGGTTAACGCTTGGTTTGAGATGCTTTATTCGACGGTCAATTCGTAGAGCGATATAGTGTCTGATACGTTTGGCGCGGATGGAGCCTCTTGAGTGTGTCTCGGGGTTGCCTGATATACGGAGCCTCTTGAGTGTGTCTCGGGGTTACCGGTGCGTTTGAATCCGTCGCGGATGTAGCCTCTTGAGACATTTCAATTGAACCGAATTCGATACAAGTTATTGATATGATTGTAGGACAATCACTGACAGAATTGCTATACATACGAATTTTTAAAGATGACAAGACGTTGCTTTTATTTATAGCTGATGAAGTTAGTTTACCGCAGATCGGTGCGTTACCAGTAAAAAAAAAACAATACGTTATGGACAATGGAAGCAGTAGTTATACCTCCAGGTTATGCTGGGAATATAATATGTCTTGTGAACTCTACGGGAGATAGGTTCATTGACCGTAGCGTATGTTCTAAGGAAAATCAAGAACACTACTTACCATGATGCGTATTTTCGACGGATGAAGAAGGGACTCGCATATTACCCGTTTGAAATTTATCAAATAATGATCTTATAAAAAAGAAAAAGAAGTTGCGCGCGGAACCATATGCAAGGAAGACAGTCTAGATATGACCTCAGGATACTATCAGGTACCTGTAACTGAAAATCACGACATCGAACATCGTTTGTCACTCCAGATGGCCAGTTTGAATTTACTAGGATGCTCTTCGGTTTAACAAATGCTCCAAGTGTATTTCAACGTATGGTGAATAAAATATTGGGACGATTACGAGATTCGATAGTACTAGCATATCTAGATGACATACTTTGTTCAGTCCCAGACTTCGAAGAAGGATTTCGAAGATTGAAAATTATATTGGAAGTTTCTAGAGAACATAGGTGAGTTACTTAGGTTTTGATATTGACGCTGACGGAATACTTCCCGGTAAAGAAAAGATCCGTGCTTTAAGTGACTTCCAAACACCAGAAAACGTACTTCAAATTCGGCACTTTATCGGACTAGCAAACCTTTTTTTTTTTAGGAAATTCATTAATGCATTCGCTGTAGGTTACAACTCCAGAATTTACGTTTTCCGTGGAATACTGACAGGGTACGAGGATGAGTCATGTAGATGCGTTAAGTCGATAGAAGGTCAAGACACAACGGACTCGTATGACAAAAAAAAAAACTAAATATCACAGGTTCTTAGTAAAACAACTGAAACTGACTACAAAAAAAAATCAATTTATAAAGATTATTGCTTAAAAAAAAAACGGTCGAATATATCGCATTACTTGTAACGGACTGCAATGGGTTGAACCCCGGAGTCTAACTCGAGAGAAAGTGAATAATTTTCATGATGATTTCGGTCACTTTGGAGTAGAGAAAATGTTAAACAAGGTAACTGAAACATAATGGTTTCCTAAAATGCGAGAATATGTGAGGAAATATATAAACTGCTGCAAACCAGGTTTGTATCATAAAGTACCAAAAGGAAAACGAGAAGGATTTCTTCACCCAATACGAAAAGTAGTTGTGCCTTTTCATACCATTCACATGGACCACTTAGGACCATTCAACAAGAGCGGATTCGGGCAACAAGTATGTAATTGTTATCGTAGAAGAATTTACAAAATTTACTTTGCTACGATCAGTAAAAAAAAAAAACAACGAAAACAAAACCGGTTCTAAATTTCTAACAATACATAATCGATATGTTTGGTGTACCGACAAGATCAATTAATGACTTGGATCAGCTTTACATCTAAAGAATGTGAACAACTTTGCAAACATTATGGACTAGTGGTGAGAGGTTCAAAGGAACAGCTTTACCTGCGTTAGCAACTTCCAGGACCGACGACAAACATTAGGATAAGAGAGTATCAGGAGTTTAGTTCACAGTTAACAATACTAATTGCGCAGGAACCGGAAAAACGCCTAGCGAATTATTGTACGGTTACCGCCCAAGAGCACAAAATGACTCAAGGCTGACGAACAAAATTCAGAGCAGTAATAATCGATATAGCAGAAACGCGACACGAGGTAGCTGAGAAAATAGAAAACGATCAACAAAAACAAGCAGTTTGATTTAACATAAATAGAAAAGCTCCACAAAAATTCAGTTGCGGAGATCTTGTTTTTGTAAAGAAATAATATACAGTAATAGAGGGAAACAGTAAAAAAAAAATATTACTACATTATGCTGGACCATTTAAAATAGAGAAGGTTTATTCAAACGAAGATATCTAGTTGTGGAAATGAATGGATCAAATAGGAGCATGAGATGCGGACATAAAAACGTAATAGCAGTGGACAACATGAAACGATGGGTACTAGTAAAAGATTTGATGAATAATTCAGAAAGTGACAGATTGCGTCAGATGATGATGTTCATGGAATTGAAAATTAACTTCTCGAGGGCGAGAGCTTTTCAGGATGGCCGAACTGTTAGAGGGTAATTATTTACAAGCATTAGATAACAACTTACTTCACTCCCAATCTTTCTTAATTGAATTAATTAGTTACAATGTGTTTGATAACACAGAGTTTATAACATGCAGTTATTGTTTATTTGAATCAGTACTCTATTGGCAGTCGTGAGATAAGTGTCGGAGGTGTTTGATTCAATAGGTGAGACACAATACCTATGAGTTACTGAGTGTGAGACAGTATATTTACTGTAGTGTGATCTTGATTTTATCCTATCCCTATCCCCGGCGCGTAAACCCGTTAACACTGCATTGACAGGAGGGTGAAGCCAAGGCGCGACGCACCAGGGTACCCTGGTGCCAACGGTGCCCTGCTGGAACAGGTGCCTTAGTTTCGCTTGCATCTCGGTGGGGAGGTGGAGTATGGGTTTGTACTCGGCTTTCACTCATACTCCTGAAGCCTTGTTATAACTCACTGTGGGAGATGTCAAGTTGCTCGATGGATTTCGAGTGTTCTTCTGCTACCGTGGATTCGGTAGCCGGCATATCGTGGATTCGATATGTGACACTCCTTTCGAGGAGTATCCTTTTCAATTTTACCCGTCTTACCTGGTTTGTTGTTGAGTGTGAGTGTTGTTGTGTGTGCGAATGATATATAGTTGTGTGCAATGTGTTTCACTAAGCATTAGCTTACTCTTTGACTTTCCTTTTCAGGGTGTTCCAAATTAGAAGACGTGATTGGCGTATTATATATTTATTGTTATTTTCGTATCAGAGTGTACAATTATTTCATTAATTATATTGATTGCAATTATTTCAGACTTTTATTTTAGCTACTCTACCTCATTAAAATATCTTCATAACACATATTAAATGCCGTAAATGATAATATTAGCACAAGTAGATATTTCTTTGTTGACGGTCCCGGGGATCAGGGAAAACATTTCTGTATAATACATTGATAAGTATTTTGAGGGGTTAAATCAGAAAGTTATAGCTGTAACTTGGACGGGAATAGCAGATACTCTGTTAAAAGGTGGTCAAACAGTTCACTCAGTATTCAAGTTATCAGTGCCTGTAAATGACGGATGTGTATGTAGAGTGAAATCAAATAGCAAAGTGAGTAAATTAATAAAAGAAGCAAGTGTAATAATCTATGATGAGGTAACAATGATACCTAAATATGCGCTCGATGCAATAAATTTGCAAGATTTGATGGATAATAATATACCATTTGCCGGAAAAGTTGTAGTTTTAGGCGGCGATTTCAGACAATGCTTACCAATAGTCAATTATACAAACCATTGAACTGTAATAATTAAAACATGTGTTGTAAAAAGTCATTTATGGCCATTGTTTAAGAAATTTTCATTAAAACAAAACATGCGTGTAAATAAAGACGAGAAAGAATTTTCAGAATATTTATTAAAAATAGGCAACGGTGAAAATGAAATTGTTATAATTCCTGCACATTGAGTTTCCGAAACATGTCTAGCAAATGAAATATTCGGTGAACATGACATACAACCTGATGATATTTATAAATTTACAGATAGAGCCATTTTAGCACCAAAAAATTATGACACAATGATAATTAATGAACACGTATTAAATAAAGTTGTAGGGTCATCTAGAGTATATTTAAGTGCTGGTTCTTATGAATGTGATGGGACAAATAAAATTAATTACCCCACCGAATTATTGAATGGCCTAACACCAACCGGAATGACTCCTTACAAATTAACACAAAATATTGGAGCAATAGTAATTTTATTATGAAATATGAATCCAAAGCGTGGTCTGTTTAATGGTTCAAGGTTCATAATAAAAGACATGAAAACTAATTATTTAGATGTAGAAGTACTAACCGGACAGAGTACAGGTAGCCGGCTCTATTTACCACGTTTTAATGTAACTACCAAAATAGATTTACCTTCACTTTGAAACGAAGGCAATTCCAAATAAGATTAGCTAAGTCAATGACAATAAATAAATCCCAAGGTCAAACATTTAATTATGTAGGAATAAATTTAGTAAATCCAGTCATTTCACATGGCCAATTGTATGTGGAAATGTCAAGAGTAAGAAGTTAAAATAATTTAAAGATAAAATTGCCAGATTCAAATATTATTAAAACTTCAAAAGAAGCATTCACAACGAATGTAGTGTTGAAAGAAATATTAAATTAAACAAGTTTAAATTATTTAAAACAAGTGACAAATTTTGAATATGAATATGAAAGAAATATTTACAATATCTAAATTGTATTAAAATTAATATAAACCTACCGAGCAAAATATTTAATGTTACACAACATATATCCAATTACATTTTAATCAGTAATCTAATTATATTACAAAAAAATTTCATATGAATTACAAGTTTAAAAAATTAAATCATATTTTAAAAATCGATTCTTACAGCAGCACTCGTAGTGAACGGACGTGCCAGAAACTAACAGTGACTACTAGTGAGATATAACTCTCTATGTGTATAATTAATGTGTATTTAATTAGTTACCTAATGTGGTAATCACAGAATTTCTCTTTGAACAATTGTGAGTGTATAGTGATAATAGTGATTTAAGTGAAAGAAAATAAACCTACCACCATATCGCGAGTGGCCCCAAAAGGCCACCAGCCCGATGGCGGATGGCCACCAAGTTAGAAATCCACCACAGCTAAATAGCCCATGGGCAACGACTATGAGTCAAACATATGTGCAAACACCAAAGCACCATAGCATGGAGACAAGTCCTCCCACCATAGAAAATCTACTAGAACAGTTAAAAACCTTACGCAATGAAAATCTTTCCATGCGAAAAGAAAATCAGGAACTAATGGCAATAATTGCCTCTTTACAACGAAAAAAAAACCAAGAGCCAAAAAATCTTGAAGTAACAAAAGAAATTTGTCACCGAAGAAACAGAATGGATTTTGCAAAAAAGCAAAAGAAAAAGACGCTCGACTAGTCCCGAAAATCCTGAACAAATACAAATACAAACACCAGTAAAACAAAATAAACCACCGCCAGTAATCGTAAGTAATATCAAATAATATAACCAACTAAACTCAGTATTAAAAAACAAAAAAACTTCAAAACAACAATGATGAATAACAGTCAGATTAAAATTAATGTAGATAGCGAATTAAAATACAGAAATCTTACGAAAGTTATGAATGAGCAAAACCAACAATGGCATACTTATGAAAATAAGTTACTAAGACCAATAAGGGTTATGGCCAGAAACCTACACCCCTCGTGCCAACCAGAAGAAATTAATAACGAACTTTTAAACAAAGGCTACAAAATTTTAGAAGTTGTCAATAAATATAAAAAAGAATGCGACAGTAATAGAAAGGTAACAATAAAGCCACTTCCTTTATTCATGTTAACTTTCAACAATGATGAGGACATTAAAAAATTTTTCGAAATTCAATACTTGAGTCAAATGAGAGTAAAAATTGAGGCAATAAGAATCAGTAATCTAATTCCACAATGTAAAAAATTCCAAAGATATGGACACACGCAAAAATATTGTGCACACTCACCTAGATGTGTTAAATGCGCAAACGACCATATCAGCACCATCTGTAGAAAGAAACCAGAAGAAAAACCAACATGCGCAAATTGTGGAAAAGAACACCCAGCAAACTACCGAGGTTGCGAGGTTGCTAAAGAACTCCAAAAACGACGAGAATTAATAAACAGAATAAAAAATCCACAAAATAAACTACCAAGACAGTTTCATTCTACTCCAGTAGAAGAAGGAAAATCATATGTCCAAGCTACCCAACACTCAAGCACCCAAGCACAGCAAAAACCGAATGAACAAAATAAATTAATCCAAATGATGGAATCACTAATAAATAAATTTGAATCCCAAGAGAAAACAATAACTTTGTTAGCTGAAAAAATAGCTACATTAGAAAAAAGAAATAATGTAAAAAGTTTCAACACCCATAAATGATGCCGCTAAACGACTTAAGAATAGCCACATGGAACGCCAACGGCCTTCTAAAGAGACGAGAAGAACTCCAAGTATTCCTAGACCTACAGAAAATAGACATCTGTCTAATATCGGAAACACACCTTACAACCCAGAACTATGTCAAAATACAAGGATACAAAGTATATCACACTACACACCCTGGTGAACATGCACGAGTCGGTAGTGCAATATTAATACAAGAATGCCTTAATCATTATGAAGAACTCTCCATGCAACGAGAAGAAGTCCAACTAACTGTAGTTGGAATCAAATCCACAAAACAAAAATTATTAATCGGTGCAATATATTTGCCTCCGAGACACAATCTCAAAAAAGACGATTATAACAACATTCTCCAACACCTTGGAAACAGATTTATAGTTGGAGGTGACATCAACGCAAAACACACAGACTGGGGCTCAAGAGTCACCACACCGAAAGGTAGGGAGCTAATGAAGGCAATAAGAGAAAACGGGTGCAACCATCATACTACCGGCAAAACAACTTACTGGCCCACGGACCTGAATAAAAATCCAGACTTATTGGACTTTTTTATCTCGAAGAGAGTATCACCAAACTTTATAAAAACAGAAGAGAATTTCGATCTAAGTTCAGATCATTCAGCAGTCATTTTAACTCTAAGCGAGAAAATAATTACAAAACAAAATAAACTAACTTTAGTCAACAAATCCACCGACTGGGAAAGCTTTAGGACAGAATTGCAAAATAATATCAACCTAAAAATACAGATAAAAAATAAACAACAACTAGAGGAAGCAGCGGAAAAGTTTAATGAACTAATACAAAATGCAGCGTGGAATAACACAAAAATACTCTCAACCAGAACAGTAGGCAACAACTATCCAATGGAAATTAAAGAACTAGTCAAAGAAAAACGAAAAGCAAGGAGGAAGTGGCAAATGACTAGAGATCCCACGGATAAAACTATTCTTAATAACAAAACCCAAGAATTAAAAAGGGAAATTAAAAAAATAAAAGAGGAATCTCTAACCAGAAGCTTAAGTAATCTATCCGCAGATAGAGATACAAATTACTCCCTATGGAAAATGACAAAAAAATTAAATCAACCAGTTAAACATAACCCACCCATAAGAAATATAAATGGAGCCTGGGCAAAAGACAATAAACAGAAAGCGGATGTATTTGCTGATCATTTAGAAAAAGTATTCGAACCAAATGAAATTGATATAACCATTATAAATCAAGAAATTATAAACAATGAAAATGAGGAAATTAGACATGTAACTCCACGGGAAGTTGCTAATGAAATATTTAGCTTGAACTCTAAAAAAGCACCCGGATTTGATCTAATAACAGGAGAAATCCTAAAACAATTGCCAAAAAAAGGCCTAGTCATGCTAACATATCTTATTAATGCAACCTTCAGACTCAAACTCGTACCAAGTGTCTGGAAAGTGGCTGAAGTCATAATGATTCACAAACCAGGAAAACCATTAAATGAACCTACGTCGTATAGACCAATTTCTCTACTACCAATAGTATCAAAATTGTTTGAGAAACTGTTACTGATAAGACTAAAGAAAATAATTGAAAGGAAAAAACTTATCCCGAATCATCAATTTGGATTCAGAAATAAACACTCAACGATTGATCAAATACATAGAATTACTGACAAAATTGAGAAAGCACTAGAAGCAAAACAGGTTTGTGCAGCCATATTTCTAGACGTTGCACAAGCCTTCGATAAGGTATCGCATAATGGACTAATAATAAAACTAAAAACAATGCTACCTGTACAATATGCAGATATATTAACATCGTATATATCAAATAGACTCTTTAGAATTAAACATGATGAAGATTACTCTGATCTAAAACACATCGGAGCAGGTGTACCTCAGGGGAGTGTGTTAGGACCCATACTCTATCTTTTATATACCAGCGACCTACCTCAACCAGAAGATGTTACCATAGCTACTTTCGCCGACGACACAGCTGTTCTAGCTGTAGCAAACACCATCGAAATTGCAACAGAAAAACTTCAAAGAACTAGCGACCGCATCACCGAGTGGACAAACAAATGGGGGATTAAATTAAACGAACAAAAATCCGTAAATATAAACTTTACAAATAAAAAATATGAAATTCTACCACCGGTAACTATAAATGGTAATATTATTCCCCATGCAAATACTGCCAAATATCTGGGTATGACCTTAGATGTGAGATTAAAATGGGCAGAACATGTGAAAAAGAAAAGACAGGAACTCGATATAAAATACAGAAAATTCTATTGGCTCATAGGTAGAACCTCTAAATTAACAATCTACAATAAACTACTAATATACAAACAGATACTGAAACCAGTGTGGACGTATGGGGTACAACTATGGGGATGTACTAAACAGTGTCATAAAGAAAAAATTCAAAGATTTCAAAACAAAGTTATGCGTAACATTGTTAACGCACCGCGATTTGCCCGCAACAGTGACATTTGCAGAGATTTGAAAATGGACAGTATAAATACGACAATACAAAAATTCGCCATCAAACATGAAACCCGGCTGCATCACCACATCAACACAGAAGCAACTGAACTGCTGCAGAATAATAGCATAACCCGACGTCTCAAAAGAACCAAACCTTTTGAGCTAGTGTAATGTGAGATAACTAGTGTAATGAATGTGATTGTTAGTGTTAAAATAATCCATACCAGTTAAGATAGTGCACCAACGGCAACCAGAAGAAACTAAAGAAAACCAGTGGGTGACCTTTAGAGGACCTTAATTTTAGTTTTAAGTACAGCCTAAAATTAATGGTTGATCTTATGATCAGTTTTAATATTATTAATGTATGAGAATATACGTGAAATAAAAAAAATATATATTTTATAAATCAAATATGAGAAAGCAACAAACATCAATTTAAAGTATAAAATAAAAGTAGATATATTCATAATAAATTTGAAACGTAAATTAAATATATGTAATAATATAAAAAGGAATAATATGAATTAAATATATAAATTAAAAATGTTAAATTAAACAATTAGAAATCAATGAATACAATTGACAATTTTTAAATGACTATGAACGAAATAGCAATAGTATGTAAATTGTATTATAATTAATTTAAAAACTATTAATCTCAATATACAATTTAAAAAAAAAGATATTCAAATCATGTTAAAAAGTACAACATATGTCCAAGTACATTTTAATCAGTAAACTAATTATATAATAAAAAAATTTCATATGAATTACAAGTTTATAAAAATTAAATCATATTTTAAGAATTAAATATGAGAAAGCAAAAAAGACCAATTTAAAGTATAAAAGTATGTAGATATATTCATAATAAATTTGAAACGTAAATTAAAAATATGTAATAATATAAAAAGGAATAATATGAATTAAATATATAAATTATAAATGTTAAATTAAACAAGTAGATATCAATGAATATAATTGATAAATTTTAAATGACTATGAACGAAACAGCAATAATATGTAAATTGTATTATAAATAAATTAAAAACTATTAAACTAAATAATAAATATTACAATAATGTTAAAATGAATATAAAAGAAAAAAATATTTATAATACCTAAATTGTATTAAAATTAATTTAAAACTACCAAGCAAAATATTTAATGTTAAAAGTAAAAGATATTAAAATCATGTTTAAAAATTCAACATATGTTTAATTATATTTTAATCAGTAAATTAATTATATAACACAAAATGTCATATCATTTACATTTGTTTATAAAAATTAAATGACATATTAAAAATCAAATATGAGAAAAAAAGCAATAAAGATCTATTTAAAGTATAAAATAAAATCATGTAGAAACATTCATAATAAATTTGAAGCCTACATTAAAGACATGTATGTAATAATATAAAAAGGAATGAAATGAATAAATTGAAAATATTAAATTAAACAAGAAGAAATCTTTGAAAACAATTGATAAATTTTAAATATGATTATGAATCAAATAATTATAATATCTAAATATTATAAATAATTTAAAAACTATTAAGCGGAATATTATATGTTAAAAGTAAATCTTGACAAAATGAAAATAAAAGAAATATTATGATGAAAGATGATAAAAAATACTCACAATGAAAATCATAAATAATATAAAGTATAAAGCAATGGTTTAGTATTAGAAAAATTTTGTACAACGTCTAAAATTCTGATTTAATGTATGTGTTACTAATATTTTTTTAAAAAAAATGTACATTAAAAATTTTATTTTCTGATAAAAAGGTCCCTACATCTATTGGTAAAAAGAAAACTTATTTTATATGCAGGTTTATAAAAAATATTTATAGTTTTTTACATTAAAAGACAAATAAAACCAAATTATATTTCATTCCATTTATTTTCCCTCTATTTGGTTAGAGAATTTTTTTTTTATTATAATACAAGAGTTATTAGTTTGCATTAATATTTTTCTTTAATGTAATAGAGCTTAAACAATACCGCTGTTAATAATATTCAATTAATATCATATAAAAATAAAGACGTTATATGAAATCTATCTAATACCAGGCTTAAGTTAAAACATGTTGCGTCTATCTATAATATATATTAGAAATGTGACGTTAAACAAAAGTATGTAATAAGTTGCAACATGTGGTCGGGCCAGTTTAACATTGTACCTAAAAATTCATGCAACAGAATATAAATACACATTTATTTGGCAATTTACTACATACTACTACAAAACCGCAAAGTATGCAAAAAATTCCAACTACTGCTGGTGGCTTTTGAAGTGTTATATATTTAAGTCATTTTCGCTGTTGTGTGAATTTGAGTAACAAGATTTTCATTTTTACAAAAGTACAAATATTAAGTACAATTTGTAACAGTCAGTGCGTTTGGATAGTGAACCGCACTGTCGTTGACGTATTAAACTATTACCCGGACAACCACAGAACGAATAATGAAATTTATACTTACCTGTGTCACTACGCTGCCTAGGTAGATACACTGCTGCAGATATGGATAATAAGTGCACACACGAAAGAACGAAACAAGTTGATAAAAATATAAATATAATTAGAGATTAATTAATAACAAACTCTAAAATATGCATACAATTTTGAAAGGTTTCGTAGTGCGACTGTTCGCTTCCACGACCGAATCGAGAATCCTCGCTTCTAGAAACACACAGTCTTTGCAAGCTGATTCATTTAACAAGGATAACAATTTTCGACCGAAAAGTTTCCGCGGTTCTACTAGAATTTACGTGTGTGGAAACTCGTCAGCCACGAGTCAGCGAGTGCAATGGACACGATGCACCATAGACAGAAAATTTATAAAATTTCCGAAGGCACACACATGGCTCTTACACTGCCTCCCCCTTTGAACTCAACTGTATAAAACCAATACAGTTGAGCACAACAAAAGGCAAATGAAGCAATTTGCAATCTACTTAACTACTCTAAACTGACAATGGCTACATTTCAATTCTCTACAACTAAACTTAATGTCCGTACTGAACTAAGGCACTACATGCTGACGGAGCGGACCGACATCGGCTGGCGGATCGGTGGCGTAAGCAGGAGGGTGAGTTTCTTGGAGGCTCGGGTACATGGTTAACGTGGATCCGATGTTGGTCGTGTCCGTCGCCAGGGTGCACGATCTGTCGTCTCGGCGCTCTGTTGTTGGATGAGGATGACCAAATACCGAGTCGTCATTCCATCCCATAGGCTCGCCAACAGGAACCATCTGCGTTGGGGCTGATTGTTTGCTGTCCTCCTCAAACTAAACATGTTTAGTACGACTGAGCCTACGTACTGTATCGCATTACATAGAATGTATAGGAGTATAAATACACTGAACAAGTTCCCAGTATATGACAGGAATCCTCAAATTTCTGCTGCGACACCCCAAACCATCTTCACAAACTCCTTTTGACTGAAGACGTTGGGGATGTGTAGGTCTTGTCCATCAGTTTCTGCTCCTATCACTCGATGCGTCATGATGTTCGTTACGGCACGTCGCTAGTTCGGGAAGAGAAGTGTTTGTTGAAACGCAGCCATATCCTGTTGGGTGCAAACACCGTGTGCGCTTATGGATGCAATCTTGGCCATAGGGATCGCTTCGTTATCGACATTAGCGTCCAGTATCGTTGGGTCAGGTTGTGTCCTGCGCAGGTCCGGGTTCAACTCCAACCACTTGCCCTCCAAGTGGAACATAACTAGAAGTTGGTTCCCGCAGTCGACTTGCGTGCCATGGTCCTGGATTATGTGTGTAATGGGTGCCATGAACTTGCTTATGTTTTTGTACGTGATCGGCAGTTCTTGGGAGCACGAAGTCGTTTTCCGATAGTCTCCTACTTTCGGGCTACATTTTATCACGTACAGAACCTCGCCCATTACTCGCCCCATGTGTCCTGATGCTTCTTTCACTAAGCCGCTTACCACGTCTGGGTTCTCTAGGGCTAGCACGATACGGTATCGCATGATCTGTTCTCTTAGGTGACACCGTTTTAATATAGCATTATACACTAAATCCGTAGCCTGTTGTTTAAAAGCTATGTCTAAAATCAATAATTTGCTAAGGACTTGTGTCATCAAGCCCGTATTTTGGTTCACTCTTCTAGATTCCTTGAAGTAGAAGCTTAGAGAGGATTCCGTGATAATTATAAGTCAATTCTGCTCAGTCCGCCAAGCCTGTCGAACTAATAGGAGGGCGAAAACCGTATCTTGAGCCTCTACGACGACATACTTTGTGGTGTTGTTAATGGTCCGCGCCACAGCGGCTCCTTCATAAAGGATGTCAATCCCCTCAGCCGAACATCGGTCAATGACTTGGGTTTTCCAGGTTACTTCACCCTCCAGATTGTCAAAACATGAAGTATCGATGTAAGTACATACGGTTCCGGATCGTAGCCGTACAGTATTCCTTTCGACATCTGCGATGGTGACATAATCCGACAATTTTACGGTAATCGCCGCGCTGACGATGACGTCTTTGTAGGTGTTGCCTTGTTGCGTATATTGTACCCCAGAATAACGACCACTAGGTTCCAAGTGACCGGCTATCGTTTTCGCTATAATCTGTACAAAATCAAAATGAACTTTTCCCATTGCTTAATTTTTTCTGTACTAAAACTACTGGAGCGGAATAATGACTAATCGATGGCTGAATGATGTTATTTTTTCAGCCACAAGTTGGCGAGTGCAACGGACACTGACAAGACAATGACTTGTTACATAAGATTTTAAAACCCTATACCAGTGGTATTTGGGATTTTTAGTGTACTTTGCTTCAATATTATAATAGCCCGTGGTTACAAATGAATAAAAACAAAGTAATAAGAAAAAATAAAGTAATAAGAAAAAATAAGCTTCATCATAAATAATCGTAACAAATTGGCTGGCTGGAATGAAGCAAATGAAGCGCAACACAACAGAAAAATTAGAGAGTAATGAAAGTGTGTAAATGATTGTATGAAATCGAGTTGCCAGGTTATCAAAATTTGTTTTTCATTTTATATGAAATATTTTACAATTTTAACAATAATAACTGCAGTTAGTAAACAAGTCGTATTATTTTAATTGAAAAAATATTTCTATACATTATCTAAAGTGTAAATGAAATTTTTATTAATATTATTTTACATTCATATTGTAAAATTATTTAACTTTTTTGTATTAAAAATTATCTGGCAACTCAAATAATTTCTAATAAAAACTAAAATATAATGTCAGAAAACTTTTCTAAAATTATATGTTTCTTAAAAAAAATGTAGAATGATTTGTTAAACTTTTGTAACTAATTAAAAGTTAAATTCATAGTACATAATAGAAGTACACAAATATTAAATTATTTTCGTTTGATTCACATCGATATAAAATGGTATGTTATTATCAAGTTCTGGGAAATATAATTTTTGTATTTCATATTTTTAGATAATAATAACTGAAATCTACACTGCTTTATGGCTGTAAACTAGGTCGAATATAATAAATATGGGATAGAAGTATACCAGTACTTGGACAATTACATATCTGGCATAATACCGAAGTTTTTTTCTACTGAGGCAATTATTAAAATGATTAGACTGGTTATGAAACATTATAAGCCAATATATGCGTGTTTTTCAATACTAAGTATTTCCAAAACTTATATTTATGATTTTCACTATAATTACATGAAAAGCGAATTGGGTGAAAAAGTTTAATTACTATAAACAGACACAGACAGTTTAATTTATTATTTTTCTAATATTAATACATACAATATAATGAAACGTGATTTATACAAGTTTAATACACCAGATTATAATAAAAACAATATTTATCATATACTATTGGTAAACAAAAAAATAAATGGTCTTAAGAAGGATGAAAAGAATAAACAAATATTGACTGAATTCATTGGGTTAAGATCAAAAATATATACATATAAAGTGACGGGCAAACCTGTTACAAAAAAAGTTAAAGGAATAAAAAGTGCTACAGTAAAAACAATAACTTTAAATGACTATTACAATTGTTTGCTTAATAACTCTACTAGTACAAGATATCAATTTTCTATACGTTCAAAACAGCATGTGGTGTACACTACAAAACAAAAAATTAAATCTAAGCCCCTATGATGATAAAAGAATTGTTAATTATATGTATCTATACTGATACATTTCCCTGGGGTTTTCTTCATAAATAGTTAAATTATTATATAATATATTTAAAAATGAATGTATATGTATATATATATATATATATATATATATATATATATATATATATATATATATATATATAGGGTGTTCATTTTAAATGGGCCACCATTGCTATCTCGAGAACTATAAGAGCTACGAGATCGGTTAAATTAGCAAACAATTTCTATTTTACAACACTATTAACATGAGAGAAACAAATTTTTTATTAAACCAGTGGTTCTCAAAATATGAGTCCTAACTTTTTTATTTTAAATGTGAACCTATATTTTTTATTTGCTTATTCAATAGAGAATTTTATTCTGAATTCAATGATATAATATTATCATACCCTAACATAACGATTTTTTTGAAAAAAATACATCTGAAGTTTTATAATTGCAGGTTAAAAAATGACTTGTATTCGGTTTTTTCCGTCATGGCACTGTTATTATTGTCATATTTTATTCAAATTAATATAAAACTTCAAATGCATTTTTCTGAAAAAAATCGTTATGTTAGAGTATGATAATATTATATCATTGAATTCAGAATAAAATTCTCTATTGAATAAGCAAATAAAAAATATAGGTTCACATTTAAAATTAAAAAGTTGGGACCCGTATTTTGAGTACCACTGGTTTAATAAAAATTTTGTTTATCTCATGTTAATAGTGTTGTAAAATAGAAATTGTTTGCCAATTTAACCGACCTCGTAGGTCTTACAGTTCTCGAGATAGCAATGGTGGCCCATTTATAATGAACACCTGTATATACAGGCTGTTCGAAAAATAGGGGAGCAAATTTGGAAAATATATTAATCAACCCAAAACAAGAAAATAATCCTAATATACCCATGTTCGGAAACGAACCATTTCGGATAAAAACACTCTTTTGTTTGAATTTTGGATTTTTATATTTAGAAATTTTTTTTACTGTCAATATTACAATAGTTACGTTAATACTTGTATTTTGTTTATTCACGTTTCCTTAGTAACTGTCAAAATTTGTTGTCACCGTAATTAAATTATTTTGATATTGTTTTGAAGCTTTTCTATTAATAGTGTATTGTTGGAGATGAGTTATTATGAGTATTATTCATGAAATTGTTTTTAAATCTTTGATATCAATACTCTATAAGAAGATATAATCGTTAAAATTTCATAGTCTGATGGTCAAAAGTGACGGATGACGGCGTGATTCTTCTTAAAATTAGACATGGCCTTTGGGATCCATTGTTTCTAGGCAGCATTTGTGCACAGTTTTAATTATTTACACGAAAACTACTAACAGTAAAAATATGAGATACCCAAAAGGCACCAGACCTCATTAGCCCCCACATATTAAAAAAAAATTATAATAATCACTTGCATGGTGCAGGCTGTAGGCCTTTACAAATGTTACTCGATGCTCGTGATGAATCTATAGAGAGTGATACGAAAGAAAGTGAATCTATCCTTTTAGTATAGGAGACTAGCGAATTCTCGGCTACACCGAGCATTCCCTAGAGCTCCGCTGTCAGTGCAAAAAACAAATGCCGATCGACATGAAACAATTATTTCATATTTGCACGTCAGGCCTCACCGAGACCTTTCATTAGATTGCAAACAAGATATACTTCTAATAATATTTTGCAAAAAACAAAAGCCGGTCGACATGAAACATTTTTGTCATTTATGTACCCCAACTCTCACCGAGACCTTTCATTTGATACCATACACGACATACTTCTGACAACTTTCTGCATTAAACAAAAGTCGATCGACATGAAACATTTTTATCATATCTACACGCTAGCCCACACCCAGACTTTTCATTTGATACCAAACACTATATACTTGTGACAACCTTTTGCAAAAAACAAAAGCCGATCGACATAGCACATTTTTTGTCAATTCTGCACGCTAGCCCTATCCGAGACCTTTCATTTGATACCAAACACGACATACTTCTGACAACTTTTTGCATAAACAAAAAGCCGATCGACATGGAACATTTTTGTCAATTCTGCACGCTAGCCCTCAACGAGACTTTTTATTTGATACCAAACACCACACACTTCTGACAACTTTTTGCAAAAAACAAATACCGATCGACATAGCACATTTTTATCAATTCTGCAGGCTAGCCCACTCCGAGACCTTTCATTTGGTACCAAACACGACATACTTCTGACAACTTTTTGCATAAAACAGAAGCCGATCGACATAGAACATTTTTGTCAATTCTGCACGCTAGCCCTCAACGAGACTTTTCATTTGATACCATCACCACACACTTCTGACAACTTTTTGCAAAAAACAAATCCCGATCGACATAGCACATTTTTATCAATTCTGCAC
Organism: Stenolophus ochropezus; assembly: GCA_035578165.1. NCBI lineage: Eukaryota > Metazoa > Arthropoda > Insecta > Coleoptera > Carabidae > Stenolophus > Stenolophus ochropezus. The sequence goes on along the minus strand of JAQOWZ010000024.1, from coordinate 1,819,353 downwards.
GCTAGTCCTCTCCGAGACCTTTCATTTGATATCAAACACGATATACTTCTGACAACTTTTTGCAAAAAACAAAAACCGATCGACATAGTACATTTTTGTCAATTCTGCAGGCTAGCCCTCTCCGAGACCTTTCATTTGATACCAAACACGACATACTTCTTATAACTTTTTGCAAAAAACAAAAGCCGATCGACATGGAACATTTTTGTCAACTCTGCACGCTAGCCCTCAACGAGACCTTTCATTTGAGACCAAACTCGACATATCTTTGAGAAATTTTTGCAAAAACAAAAGCCGATCAACATTGACCTTTTTTCTTAATTCTACACGCCAGCCCTTATCGAGCCTTTTCATTTGATAGCAAACACCACATACTTCTCACAACATTTTCCAAAAAACAAAAGCCGTTCGATATAGAACATTTTTGTTCATTTTGCACGCTAGCCCTCATCGTGACCTAGCCTAATATAACATTCACTGTCTTCAGTAACCTTTCATTTGGGAATATTTGTTCTTTGTTTATTTACTTTATTAAACATTTGGCAACATTGACTTTTGTAATTTGAAAATACCCAAACACGACATTTTTCTGACAACATTATGCAAAAAACAAATTTTAATCTACATGGAACATTTTTGTCATTCGTGCACACCAGTCCGTATTGTGTCGTTTCCTTAAAACCCAAGGACGACCTACTTCTAAGAACTTTTTATGGAAAACAAATGCAGATCGACATGACACATTTTTTTTGTCATTTTAAAACTGGCCCTTATGGTTTCCTTTCTTTTGATAACAAACACAGCAAAGTATTGAATTTATTTTATTTAGGAATATTTGATTTTTATTTAGTTACTTTATAATTTGGCAACACTGTTTGCATTAAAAAATAGTAGTTAATTTTTAAATTTATAAATTAATATTGTCAACCCTAATACAACTGCCACCGACTTCAGTGAAGTTAGTTTAGGAATATTTGGTTTTAATTTAGTTACTTCATCACACATTTGGCAACATTGACTTTTGACATTGGAAACGTCAAAATTTATATTAATTAAATACGTTATGTTTTAAACTTAAATTAGTTGTAACACATTTGCTCAAGTCTATTATTCATAATACTGTTTTTAAATCTTTGATATCAATGTTCTATTAAAAGATGTACTCAATTCATAGACAGATTGTCAAAAGTGACAGATGATGACGTGATTTTTCTTAAATTTATACATGGCCTCTGGGATCTATTGTTTTAAGGCAGCATTTGTGCACAGTTTTAATTTTTTACACGAAAACTACTAACAGTAAAAATATAAGATACCCAAAAGGCACCAGATCTCATTAGCCCCCACATATTAAAAAAAAAATTAACAATCACTTGCATGGTTCAGGCTATATGCCTTTACAAATGTTACTCGATGCTTGTGATGAATCTATAGATATATAGTGAATCTAATCGTTTAGTATAGGAGACTAGCGAAGGCTCAGCTACGCTGAGTTTCACTAGGCCTCCGGCTTTAATGAAGTATTTACAGTTGACGGCTAATTTCATTCCTGTACACCAGCTCTCGACGAGATCTTTCATATGATATCAAACACGACATACTTCTGACAAATTTTGCAAAAAACAAAAGCCGATCGACCTGGCAAATTTTTGTTATTTCAGTATGGCTGCCCTTCTTGAGTGCTTTTATTTGATACCAAACACGGCATACTTCTGACAGTTTTTCACAAAAAAACAAAAGCCGATCGAAAATTTTGTGATTTCTGCAAGCCAGCTCTTATCGACTGCTTTCATATGATACCAAACACAACATACTTCTGACAACTTTTCGCTAAAACAAAAGCTGATGGACACGGAACTATTTTATCATTTTTGCAAGCTAACCCCTTGTCAAGTGCTTTCAATTATTACCAAACACGGTATACTTCAGACAAATTTTAAATTGCTATAATCAAATTTTTAGTCTTTAAACCTTAATTACAAATTCATTTTTGTAAAAAAAAAGGATTAATTAAAATACGTCTTGTGGTGGATATAATTAAAGTTAAAGTTTTATTAAATTTTATTACATTTTCTTCTATTATCTTAATCGAAATTTTCACTTCGGTTTAGACTATTGCATTTAACGAACAAAAATTTGGAATGTATAATTTTGGGGAACAAATTATAATAATTTGAAGAAGAATATGTAATATTTACCAACACTTTCTTTAAAAAACAGTTTTTATTCAACAAAGTACATAACTTGCTTCACGTGAGAGTTATTTTGGTTACATTTGAGGAAGTTACTACAAGTTTTTTAGTTGATATAATCAAATGTGTTGTTTGTAAACCTTAATGGGATATATGATCTAATTTCTTTTCTTCCATTTTATGGTTCTGTACAAAAAATAAAATACCCGTATTTTTTAAATCGCTCTAGTATTGATTATTCCGGAGAAACACAATAATAAAATTTTGGAAAAGGGGATATGGGACGTCACGTAAGAAACTTTGACATTTCAATGTCAACCGAATTTGATTCCATGTTTTCTTGCTGTTGTAAATAAAAGTTGAATCCACAAAACATTAACATAATGAGAAGCGTAAACCAATAAATCAAGTGTGCAGCAGCACGGAACTGCTGCCATCTGATGTTCTCGGGGAAGAGTTACTGTAAGCCTACTTGATCATTAAATTTTCTATGTCACATAAACGTCAAATGCAGCTGTCAATATTCATTTGTTCATTTATTACTACTGGATTTTTTAATTTTAAATAAAAGATATAAATTTGTTATCATTATAATTATTGTTTATTTTTTCATTTAAAATATACATATATGATGAAAGATGTTCTCTCGGTGCCATTTGTCGAAGCGATGTTCTCTCTTCAAAAGTTTTGGAGAGATGTTCTCTCGGTGAAATTTGTCGAAATGATGTTCTCTCAGCGAAAGTTTTCGAGAAATGTTCTCTTGGTGCCATTTGTGAAAGAGATGTTCTCTCGGTGAAATTTTTCGAAGCGATATTCTTTCAGCAAAAGTTTTGGAGAGATATTCTCTCGGTGCCATTTGTGGAAGAGATGTTTTCTCGATGAAATTTTTGGAGCGATGTTCTCTCAGCAAAAGTTTTAGAGAAATGTTTTTATCTGTGATTTAATAAACATGGAAGGCATTTTATTAACCCATTTTACAATATTTTCTACCAATTGATTAAATACTATTTGACTTATATTTTTTTTAGCATAATTCATTTTTGAAAGTTTGTTCTTTAATTTTATAACTTTTATTTTCTCTTATCTATAAAATTTATATAATATTCTTTCTTTTCCAGATAAATTTGTAACACACAAACGTCAATTTTTATTTCTAGAATCACATGCCAAAACTGCGGTATTAGAAGGAATTTGATATAAATTATTTTGACGTATAACGTTAAACATAGATCCTAATTCATTTCTGGAAAACTATCCTATCATTGAGACATGACAGATTAGCATTTGTATCGGAGTTTAAAAGTGTCTGGGAGCCAGCGTGAATGCATTTTTAGTAAACGGTGTTTTGATATGTTGTAAAAAGAAATAATATCAAAATGATCTTCATAAAGATAAGAATATGATAAATTTGTACCTGCTTTAATATTACAAAAATTTATCCACACGTCACAGCTTATTTGATCGTGAAGAGCAAAACTAAAAAATGTTTATTCTTTGTGCCGCGGACATTCATACTTCTTTTATTCTTGCATTTGGGATATTTACATCGGTACTTATATGCTGGACTATAAATAAAAAAAATATTTTCTAATACATAGATAAAAAATTTCCGAAAATATTACTTACGATGTAACATTATAATTTTTTTTATATTATTGCCTTTATGATAATTATTTATGTTTACTGTCACACTTTTTTCTTTTAACTTTTCATTGTCAATTGACATTGTTTAATATTGTTTACCCAGTTAACTTAATTTTAAATTAAAATTAAAATCAAAAGTTACAAAATTTTTCCCCCAGATATGAAAGTACTAGTAATGCCATCTCTGCTTCTCGGAGATGAGTTACTCCCAGACTACTTTATGCTGCCAATTTTCCTATATAAGTTTCAGCCTGGAATCAAATTTTGATCTTTGTTTTAGACTATTTCATTCAACGAAAATACATTTCAAATAGATCATACTGAAGTACAAATTTTAATAATTTGGTAAAGCATTTGTATAAATTACATACTTTGTTCTTATAACAAATTATATTTAACAAAATACATAAATTGCTTGATATGAAAGTTATTATGATTACATCTGAGAGTAAGTAACTACATGTTTTTTGGTTGTTATAATTACATTTGTAGTTTGTAAACCTTTATATCTCCGTTTATCATTGTTGTTAAAAATTAACTTAATTAAAACATGCCTTATGATTGTAGTAATCAAAGTTTAAATTTTATAAATTAAATGTAATCATAATTTAAGCTTTGTTTTAAACTATTTACTTTTGAGAAATTATCTTATTTCATTTTAAAATACCATAGAATTTTGTAAAATCTAATCGTTTTGTAATCAGAAAATTTCATCAGTAATTTAATAACATACATAAAGAATTAAAAAAAATAAATTCGGCGGACGTAAAAAATATTTGTCATTTCTGCACGCCAGAAAACATTAATTATAATGCCATAATAACAAAAATAAACTCTCAGGCAAATATTTTTTATTTCCGTAACTATCGGATTTTTAGCGCAAAAGTTACATTTTTTATTTAATATATCTCATACTACAAACGTGTAGTGCCATCAGATATGATTTTATTTGATGTAGAATTGAAATTTGAACATCTTTGTATTTTTGTAGTTTTGCTCTAAATGCATCAGGAGAGAAAGTATTCGTAATTTTTTGAAATCAAATGTTAAAGTCCTATATTCCGTGTTTTATTGTACAGTTGTATACCGGGTGTAGAAATGAAAAGTGGCACATAGCGATTTCAATGTTATTTTTTTTCATACTTCTGTATCTCTTTACCTATTCATTTTAGTGCTAAAAGCATTGGAATATAAGTAGTTCAAAAATTAAAAAGGCATCCTATAGTTCAAATTACTTTCATAATTATTCATATTTAACGATATATTAATTAAATAAAATTTAAAGTTTTTTAGAAAATGAATTAAGATTGCCTTGATAACTAAAACAAATTTTTGAATAAATTATCTATCAACACTTTTCACTCATCGATATATTATTATTTCATTTAAAATTATTGTATTCATTGGAGCTTCTTTTAAGCACACACTTCCCAGGATCGTCGTGGCCAGTTGAGGAGGAGGACAATTCCTCCGGAGCTACAACTAAGATAAGCTTAATTAACAGTCTTAACACTGCTAATAATACTTTTACAGAAAACAGAGTTGAATGGGCGAAAAATGCTTTCAAACCCTACAAGACACCTGGTGGAGATGGCATTTTTCCGGCACTTTTGCAGAAATGCATAAAGGATATACTGCCAATACTCTGCGAACTATACAAGGGAAGCCTAAAGTTAGGATACATTCCCAAATTATGGAGGAAAACTAATGTAGTCTTTATACCTAAAGGTGGAGGGCGTCCAAGCGTCCAGCCTAAGTCATACAGACCCATTAGATTATCATGCTATATACTAAACGATTAGATTCACTATATATATCTATATATCTATCTATAGATTCATCACGAGCATCGAGTAACTTTTGTAATCGCCTACAGCCTGAATCATGCAAGTGATTGTTATAATTTTTTTTTTTAATATGTGGGGGCTAATGAGATCTGGTGCCTTTTGGGTGTCTCATATTTTTACTGTTAGTAGTTTTCGTGTAAAAAATTAAAACTGTGCACAAATGCTGCCTTGAAACAATGGATCCCAGAGGCCATGTCTATATTTAAGAAGAATCACGCCGTCATCCGTCACTTTTGACAATCTGTCTATGAACTTTAAATGATTATATCTTTTAATAGAACATTGATATCAAAGATTTAAATTTCATGAATAATAGACTAAAGCAAAGGTGTTACAACTAATTTAAGTTTAAAACATAACGTATTTAATTAATATAAATTTTGACGTTTCCAATGTCAAAAGTCAATGTTGCCAAATGTGTGACGAAGTAACTAAATTAAAACCAAATATTCCTAAACTAACTTCACTGAAGACGGTGGCAGTTATATTAGGATTGACAATATTAATTTATAAATTTAAAAATTAACTACTATTTTTAATACCAACAGTGTTGCCAACCTATAAAGTAACTAAACAAAAATCAAATGTTCCTAATTAAATTGAACACTTTGCTGTGTTTGATATTAAAAGAAATCCAATATTTTAAGTTTACAACGCAACACATTTAATTATTTTAAATTTTGACGTTTCGAATTACATAAGTCAATGTTGAAAAATGTGTGATGAAGTAACTTTGACAAGTGTAAAGGTGGCTTTACACCATCAAAGAAATTGAACTATTTTATGTCATATTTTTACATCATATTCTTTGATCAAATGGCTCCGCTTTACACGTTCAAAATTTTTGAACTATTTTCCCTTATAAATTAGGGGTATCAATAAAGAGAAGAAAAATGTTGATCACAATGATATATGATTTCACATTTGTTTATTTTTCAATTTTGACATTTGATAACAACATAATCCCTAGAATTAACTAAAATTTGAAGTAAACGACCTTGAAATTTAGGACATGCTCTAAGTGAGAATTTCTATGTCATAGCATATGAACTATGAACAGTCAAATTTCTTTGAACGTGTAAAGTGTCAGAATCACATTGAACAATACGAAGTTGTAGAAATTGATGTAAACTTATGATCGTCTAAAACGCCCTTAAAGTACGTATATTGAAGTACAATAATTTTGAAAATGGACAAAGATATTATTAACTGAACTATGTATCCGTGCTTTATAAAATTGAGCAAAATATGTATTATTATTGTAGAAATTGTATATGGTATAATTAAAATTTTCTGACATTTAACGTTTGTTATAATTGGTTATAACATAAATTTATACTAGAAATTTTGCAACTTGATACAAATACTCAGAACATATGTTGGTTTGTACTTATTATTTATTATTTAAATAAATATAAAATGATATATGTGTGTATAAGAAATGTAGAGAAAGATATAAAAAGGAAAGAAATATACAAAAGATTGGAAATAAGCAGTACTAAAGAATATGAAAGACGAAAGAGTATAATTTATTATTCCTGCAAAAGCAGAAACATTATTTTTCAGAAAATAATTCAATTAATTGACATTCTGTTTTTTATATACGAGGGTTATAGGAATAATTCAAATAACGCGCATTTTTTGAGCAGGTATTCTTATTTTGATTCATATGCGTTTTAACCCTCTATTTTATTAAGTGAACGACAAGTTCGAAGAAATTAAATCATTTGTCAAAACATGTTATGTGTCAGACCTTCATAATTTACATAAAAGTCTTGCAGCACATTGTTGTTTATTGTATTTGCAAAATGACAAGTACACCTATAATTGTAAGCCGGAATATACTTTGCATACGTATTAGAAATAGTAAGTTACAAATAAATTTCTATTATATTGAATAACAAGTTATTTATTATAGGTGTTTTTAAGTACTGTCCTGAGTACTGTACTTCATTTTAAATTAGACAGGCGATAAAAAATTAAATAATGATAATAAAAAAGTACATAATATCATTAAAAGATTTTGACTTAAAATCAACAATTAAGTGGGATAACTGACTATCGGAAATTTTAAATTCTGAGCTAAAATCGTTCACAATACTAGACAAACAATACGTGGTATTAATTTCCTGCAATCTGTTAACAAAACCTGTAAGTAGCAGAAGATATGTTTTAACTCTGAATGAATGTATGTACATAACAGATTGTGTTGTCCTAAAACATCTTTATTATGAAAAAAATAATACAAGCTGGAGGGGATGTACTATTTTTATTTTTATTAAAAAATAATTACAATCAAACGAACTAAGTAGAATTTAAAATAAATTTAATAAAATACATTTTATGATAAATATGTTTTTAATGCAGGATTGGTTTATCGACTGGTTGTTAATATGAAGAAAGTCTTTATTGGAGTTGCAATCATCTAATAAAATCCACGAATACACATATTAGTGGATTTTATTAAATTACAGTAACTGCAATAAAGACCTTCCTCTAATGTTTTTTTTTAATTTGTAATTTTCATTTTACAGCTATGAATGTGAAAAATAATAATAATGTAGGTACACTGAACAATAGTTGCAGTTTATTTTAACAAAAATACAATATGAATGATTATACACAAATTTTGAATGTATTTCATGTAAGTATACATTTTAGTGCAATTAATCTCTACCAATACGTTGCATTTTATTAACAGTTATTATGTTATTACGTTATTAGTATGAATCAGTGAAGAAGTTCATGTTGCAACCATTTGAAAACGGTTGCATTTGGAATATAAGCACTAATGCCAGAGTATCAGTTTTCGCTCAAAAGTTCGCCCTTATCTTATGATCAGTTAGAATGGAAGTTAAAGATTCGAACAACAAACCTTGCATCTGTGACGCTAAAAGTAAGTATTATAATTATTTCGTTATTGTATATAACACGTTAATTTCGTTTTAAAGGAAAATTCTCATTTAAATTAAAAGTATATTTGTGTTATAACGTTATGAATAAATTATTATTTAAAATTTATTATTTTTGAATTTTTAATAATTTAATTTTTCTATTTATCGGTATGTACGCTGTCGGTATTAATAATTTCACATATACCGACATTTCGGAAATACTAATTTAAGATCAGGGACACCATAGAAAACAAAATTTATTTATCAAGAATATTGCTTCTTCACTTGTGTGTAGAGTAATTTAATTTATTGTGCTTTGTTACAATATATTTATATTGCGAATTAATATTCATTATCTTTGATCAGAGCTGCAGTAGTCACAATAAAATAAATCCCGTTTATTGTGCCGCTAGATTCAAATCTAAGGTGAGAAATATTTTTTATCTTTTACAACCCTCGAAAAATCAACTTGCAAGTTCGCAATTAGAAGTAGAAAAATGTCATTTGCAACCAAGCTAATAGAAATTTTAATTTGTGATTTCATTATTTTTTTTATATTATTTTATTTCTTATTAAATTTTATATTTTTCTTGTTTACCCGGCGCCAGTAGTTTTTAACCGGTTTTCCGTAAACCTACAAAAGATGTGTCTCCATTATTTTTATTTAACTGAAGTATGCTTCAAAATATGCTAAATTATTTATTGCACTATTTAAAAAAATATTTAGGCGGGTATTTCATCGTCTCTGGTGGGCCGCGTGTTATAGCTAATTGCGAGTTAGTCCAACCTACAATTTTTGAGAGTTGATCTTTTATTTAAGTATAAGTAATTTACTTTAAATTTATAATCATTACACTATCTCTAATAGGCCGTGAAAGCGTGATGTCAAAATGGAGCGGGAATTACATATATATTTTTCGGTTTGAAATTTTGGTAATGGTGAACAAATCACATAACCGTTCAATTTAAATAACTTTCATCTTTTGTGTACTTATGTTTCGTTATGTATATGTCCGTATAAAATCTATTTTACCTTAATATGCAAGAATGCGTGTTTTTTTATTAACATATAGGGTAGGAAAGGTTACAAAATTATTTAGAAAATAAATTTATTAGGTGGTTGATTCTTGGGCCTCAGTAACAGTACTTTTATCTCGCAAATTTTTTATTCTGAGAATTTTAAAATGTTGCAGACGTTTTTGTTACACCCAAAAAAAAATTAAAATTACGAAAAGTTGACTATTTTATTGTTATATATAATTAGAAATCTATGAATGTATTTTTTGTGAAAAATCTTTAAAATATACAGGGTGTTCCAATTAAGCGTGCCACCATTGCTATCTCAAAAACTATAAGAACTACCAGGTTGGTTAACTTAACAAGGAACCACCATTTTACAAGTCTATTAACATAAGCCAAACAAATATTTTTTTAAACCAGTAGTTCTCAAGATATGGAGTGGTTTTTTTGCCCATTATGTTGTTCTTGTAAAATGGTGGTTCTCGTAGCTCTTATAGTTCTCGAGATAGCAATGGTGGCACACTTAACTGGAACACCCTATATTTACCGAAAACAACATTTTTATTTAAATTTTATTTATTTACAAATAAAACACATAATGTAAACTATCCGCAAATTTCTTGTAGTCCAACCATGATACCATGTCTTAAATACGTCCACTATTAAATTATAAACATATTTTTATATGAATATGCATTTAATTAATAATTAACGCGAAATATATCATTATCTTACAAACTACACATAAGAACACAACATATGACAGGTGTTTAAATTGCGCGGTTATAGTTTGTTCACTACATGGACAATCTCAAATATATTATTATATTTAACGTTGTGTAATTGCCGCTCGATTATGACCAGAGCAGTTTCACGGCCTAGACATTGTACATAGTTTGCAGTATTTAGTAATTTAGCAATCTAATAATATACAAATACACATTTATTTCGTATTAATTTTTTATAATGCTATGCATATATTTTAAATATTAATTTTACTGTAGGTTTACAACTAGACTGCAGCAGAGTAAGAGAAAGAGTGCAAGATTCCATTACCCTAACAGAAAAGAACCTGATCGACTTAAAATCGAAGGCCTGACGTAATTATTGGTAATTATAAATATTGAAAAGAACAACGCACTCAAAAATTGTAAGTTTTGTATAATTTTTAAGTACATAACAAAATGCCAAGTAAAGATAGAATTAAACGTCTTAAGCGCAAGCAAAACAACGAGAAAAATGCGGAAAAAAATAATAAAAATGATAATACGGGAAATGTAGAAGAAAACTTTATTAATAGTCAGGTTTAATCAGGTTGTAGGAGTATATCTGTCATTTCAGTAGCGGACAATAATATCAATAATGTACATACAAGTAATCAAACGGGTAATGTAAGAATTAGGACAGTAAACTATCAGATTCAGTTAATAGACCAGGATATTAACACGTTGCTAAATCCTGCAGGGTACTTAGAAGACGTACACATAGACTTTTTCTTTTCTTTAGTCCGTTCTATGACTGAGTTCAACCCTCAGCCTACAGTGTATGTAAATGCTCCGGACCGTATCATTCCAGTTCAACAAGAAACTAAACACTTACAAATTTTATTCGTATCAGGTGCAAATACTGGCAGTATTGGTCATTGGCTTACCGCGTACTATGACAGTTCAGAGATAATTATTTACGACAGCATGAATTCTCAATGTTTAAATTCAAATGCCAGTTTATATTTAGAAAGACTGTTTCCTTATAGACCAACAGTTAGATTTGTCCGGGTTCAGCAGCAGACCAACACTTTTGATTGTGGGTTGTTTGCAATTGCGTTTTGTACGAGTATCATATTTAACCGCAATCCGGAACAGGAAAATTATGATATCAATAAGCTTAGGTCACATACTTTAAATATGTTTCGAACACATAATTTAATATTATTTCCGGTAACACGACAGCAGAAATTAAGAGAAAATCATTTAAAGCGTAAAGAGAATGAAACAGCTGAAGAACTGTCCAAACGTCTAAAATTAAATACAGAAAATAAATTAAAAATTTTAGCTAATGAAACACTTGATCAACAAACAAATAGGTTAAATAAATTAAAATTTAATTTCAAAGAATACATTAAAAATGAAACACCTGAACAAAAAACAAATCGCTTAAATAGATTAAAAGATAACTTTCAAAATATGATTCAAATAGAAACACATGAACAAAAAGAAAAACGTTTAAATAGGTTAAAAAATAATTTAAAAACTTCAATAGAAACAGAAACACCCGAACAGAGAGAAAATCGTTTAAATATTTTAAAAAATAATTTTAAAATTTCAATAGAAACAGAAACACCCGAACAGAGAGAAAATCGTTTAAATAGGTTAAAAAATAATTAGGCGAGTTTCCGGAATACATAAAAACTCTAATGATCAGTAATAACGCGGACAGTAGAAATTTTAAAGATCATATTAGACAGTTCAATAGTGCGTTAGCTTTTGCTTCATTTGGAGCAAAAATTTCAATACCTCCGGGCAGAGGACCATATTGTTTCCGAATACATGGTCAAATTTATCATGATTCAGCCAGTTCCTTATATCCAACTAATAATAATGTTGAAAAATATGCGCAGTTATACATTATAAATTCTGCGGAAGCGTTAGAGAAAAGAATGAATGTAGAATACAATAAACAGTGTAAACCAAATATAATGGGGCAGTTAGATGATATTATTAGAGAAATTAATCCGTATTCTCAAGCGTACATGATGTTAAAAGAAGTAGAGCAAAGAGAAATAGCTAGGGCAAATATTAATAATCAGTCAGTGCCAGAAATTAATTTGTGGATAGTTAGTGACAGACGAAAAGATAAGCGTAGGTATAATGTACCAACATGTAATGAAGTGGCCGTAGTTTTTACATCAAATGACGGAGAGCCACCAATTGATAGAGACATTTGTGTTCACCCAAGAGCAGGCGGTTCTGTTAGAATTTTTCAGTTCAGCGAAAACTGCGACCCCATGACATATCTCATACTTTTTCCTCGCGGTGAATGTGGCTGGAACATGAACCTAAAGCATGCCGACGGTATTAAAAAACAAAGCATGCTACAATTTTACATGAATAGATTAGCAGTTAGAGATACATTTAATCCGTATTTAGAAGCCGGAAAGCTAACTCAGCAGTACATTGTAGATGCATACTTGAAAGTCGAGGCTGAAAGATTGACTTATATTAGATTAAATCAGCCTACCCTCAGAGTAGAGCTGTATAATGGGTTAATGGACCATGTAAATAATTTAGCAGATAATGAGGGCGGTAAGGCGGGCACAATGGTTATTTTACCATCCACATTCCAAGGTGGCAGTCGTTTTATGTTAAAAATGTATCAGAACGCTATGGCAATTGTTAGAGAATTCGGCCGACCTGATTTGTTCATAACAGTAACGTGTAATCCAAAATGGCCAGAAATAATTGAACAGTTACGCGAAGGTCAAAGTTCTGCAGATCGGCCAGAAATAGTAGCGCGAGTTTTCAACGGAAAAATTAAAAGTATGATGAATGAAATTCTTCACGATGATATTTTTGCAAAAGTCGTAGCCTTTATTTTTGTAATAGAATTCCAAAAACGTGGGTTACCACATATGCATTTGTTGTTGACATTAGATAGCGATAGTAAAATCCATAACAAAGATGAAATAGACGAAATTGTAAGCGCCGAAATTCCAGATGAAGACGATGAACCAGAGTTGTATCAATTAGTTCGAAAGCACATGATCCACGGTTCCTGCGGTATATTAAATAAATATTCACCTTGCATGAATGAAAATAAATGCACAAAAAGATATCCTCTTTACAAAAGGCCAGATAATAATGCAAAGATATATATTTTCTGGAAAAACGGTTTAGTAAAATATACAATAGATAACAGATGGATAGTACCTTACAATCCATATTTGCTAAAAAAGTATAAAGCTCATAGTAATATCGAAATAAGCTCTTCGGTTAAAAGTGTTAAATATATTTGCGATTATTTGTGTAAGGGTCATGACTGCGCAAGTATTAAATTAGGTCAACCAGATAAAGATAAAGTAATTCAATGGGATGAAATCAACGGTTATTTAGATGCGAGGTATGTTTCTGCTCCAGAATGTTGTTGGAGGCTACTGGAATATCCCTTACACGATAAATCACATACAATATTTGAATTAGCTGTTCATTTGAAATACCAACAGGCGGTATTTTTCGTTAATAGTCAAGAGAAAAAAGCAGTACAACGGGCAGCGAAAAAAAATACAACTTTAACTGCGTGGTTTATTCTAAATAGCACAGATGTAAATGCTCGACAGTATGTTTATATGCAAATTCCAAAATATTATGTATTTGTTAATAACGCTTGGAAGGTTAGGCAACGCGAGTCAAAACCACCAATAGGCCGAATGATTTCCGTCAGTCCCAAAGATATAGAAAGGTTCCATCTACGTTTAATATTAGTACACGCGAAAGGGGCCACAAGTTTCGAAGACTTGCGTACCGTAGATGGTAAGTTGTATAACACATACCAAGAAGCTGCCCGCGCATTAGGTCTTTTAGCAAATGATAAAGAATGCGAAAATTGTTTAGGTGAGGCAGTGATAAATAAATTTCCGAGACAATTAAGAGAATTATTTGCATATTTAATTTGTTTCCACACGTCCACCAATGCCGTAGCTTTGTGGGAAAAATTTAAAGAGTATTTGATAGAGGATTATTTATTGCACAATTCCGAAAAAGTAGCGCAAAATAAATGTTTAAGGATAATCCAAGAAATATTAGAAATACATAGGTTCATATTAAGCGATTTCGGTTTACCGCTCCAAATGACGTAGATGAAAATGAAAACGATTTGATTGATACTGCAGCAGAGAAATTAGAGGGAGAACAAAATGTAGCGTTGTTTAATAATGATGAAAGAGAAATTTTAGATTTAATTTTAAATGCCGCATCAGATAGTAATAGCAAAAATAGATATTTCTTTGTAGACGGTCCTGGTGGTACAGGAAAGACATTTTTATATAATACCCTCATCAATATTTTAAGAGGTCAAAATATTAAGGTAATAGCCGTGGCGTGGACAGGAATAGCGGCTACTTTAGTAAAAGGTGGACAAACTGTACATTCGGTTTTCAAGTTACCAGTACCTGTAAATGACGGCTGCGTATGTAAAGTTAAAGCGAATAGTAATGCAGGCAAAATAATCAAAGATGCAAGTGTAATCATCTGTGACGAAGTAACAATGATACCGAAACACGCGTTAAATGCAGTAGATTTACTTTTAAAAGATTTAATGAACAATACGGTACCATTTGGCGGGAAAGTTATAGTATTAGGTGGTGATTTCAGACAATGTTTACCGGTAGTAAATTATACAAATCATCGTACCACAATAATAGAAACTTGTGTAATAACAAGTCACTTATGGCAACTCTTTCAAAAATTTTCTTTAAAACAAAACATGCGTGTAAATAGGGACGAAAAGAATTTTCTGAGTATTTACTAAAAATCGGCAATGGTTTAACTGAAGTTGTCAAAATTCCTGCACACTGTGTATCACAAACGTCATTAGCTAATGATGTATTTGGAGATAATGATATAGAGTCAAATGATATACACAAATTTACAGACCGCGCCATTTTAGCACCAACAAATGACGATACAATGGTAATAAACGAACAAGTATTAAATAAAATCGTAGGACAATCAAAAATATATTACAGTGCTGATTTTTGTGAAGGCGATGATAAAAATAAAATTAGTTATCCAACCGAATTATTAAATGCGTTAACACCAACCGGAATGCCTCCTCACAAATTAACATTAAAAGTGGGGGCAATAGTAATGTTACTAAGAAACATGAATCCAAAACGTGGGCTATGTAACGGTACAAGATTTATTATAAAAGATATGAAAACTAATTACCTTGATGTAGAAATATTAACCGGGCAAAGTGCAGGTACCCGACTCTATCTACCAAGATTTGATTTAATTACCGATACAAATTTACCATTCAGTTTAAACCGTCGCCAATTTCCAATTCGATTAGCATTTTCAATGACAATTAATAAATCACAAGGTCAAACGTTGAATTTTGTTGGAATTAATTTAGAAAATCCAGTTTTTACTCATGGCCAATTATATATTGCAATGTCGAGAGTACGGTCATCTAAAAACTTAAAAATAAAATTACCGGAATCAAATATTAACGAAAATTCTAAAGAAGGAGTAACGACGAATGTGGTATTTAAAGAAATTTTAAACTAAACAAGATATTAAAATCATAATGAAATAATTTCAATTAAATTTTAATCAATAAAAAAATTATATAACATTATTATATGAAGTACATATTTGTAAACATTATTTCAAAATTTAAAAACATTATATAGAGGATTTCATAAACAAATTTTCAAAAAATTTAAGTTAAAGTGCAAGTATTAAACCAATCTTTTCACATGATGAACATTATGCAGTATCGTAGCCAGGTTATTAAAAACCTTAAAGATAAAATTATCAGATTCAAATATTAAAAATAAAGATTTGAATTGTGAACAAATGGAGTATTTAGAAAAAAATTAAATTGAACAAGTAGATATCATGATAAAAAATTGTTATATTTAAAATGTCATAGTCATTTCGTAACTTATTGCAAAATTATGAACAAAATATCAATAATACATAAATTTCATTATAATTAATTTTAAAACTACTCGTATATAAAAAAAATATTTAATGTTTGAAGTCAAAGACATTGAAATAAAATTTACTAAAACTAAATAAATCTAGCAAATACATATAAAAATATATAAAAAATTGCAATCCATTTAATAATTAATGAATGAACGTAAAATTTAAAAACATTTAATATACAAAAGTATATAATAAATGATAACAGACAACCAGACCATTCTACCATTGTATCTCAAAACTCATGCAACAGAATACTAATTTGTACTTATGTTTTTGGCATTATACCTACTACAAAACCGCCAAGTATGGTAAAAATTTCAAGTACCATTGAGGGTTTTAATGTGTTATGTTCCAAGTCATTGTGACTGTTGCATGAATTTGTGAAATAAGGTTTTGATATTCATAAAACTATAAAAGTACAAATATTAACTACAATTTATTTAAACATACATTTTTTGGTAAAAATACCTTTTTATTTTTAATTACTTTGGTAGATGGCAAAACAATGGCTTGGAAATAATGCATTAAAACCCAATACCAGTGGTATTTAAATTTTTGCTGTACTTTGATTTAGTATTATAGCCCGTGATTAAATAAATAAATATAAGAGAAATTAAATACATTAAAAAATAAACTTTACCAAATTATTCGCCACATAATGGCTGGTTGAAATTAGGCATATGAAGCTCATTAAAACCTTAAATTTTTAAATTTAAAATTTTTAGAATATCGGAAAAACATGTAATATTATAAAAAGGATTATTGATGGTGTATATGAAATATAAAATAAGAATATAAGAAAGCAATAATGATAAATTTAAAATATAAAATAAAAGCATGTTGAAGCAATAATTATGATTTAAAAATGTGATTTAGAAATACTTAATAATATAAAAAGGAATAAGAAAGAATTTAAAATATAAATAATAAAAAATGTTATGATGGTAAAATTTGATTTGTTAAATAATATATGCAATATATTTAATAAATGTAATTGATATAAGTATTAAACATTATTCCAACATGAAAAGTGGTTCGTAAAATATTGTAAAAGGTAATAAAAAAGAACTTAAGTCTGATAATACCATTGCTCCTTTTACAAGTTTTACGGACCTTGCCAAAATGTAAATACAATAAAAGACAATTATAAATAAAACTATTCTTTACATAAAAGTTAATAAAATAATATTAACAATGAAAAACATAAATAAAATAACTAGTATAAAGTATATATATGTTTAGTTTTAGAAAAATTTTCTATAGCGTCTACATTCTGGTATATTGTATGTTTTACCAATGTTTTCAATAATATACATTAAAAATTTTATTTAATGATAAAAAGGTCCCTACATTCAATATTTAAATGAAAACCTATTTTATATGTAAGTATAAAAAAATAATTTTAATTTTTTACATTAAAATACAATTATAATAAAATTATATTTAAATGCATATTTTACCTTTTACTACTACTAAAAGATTGGTTAAGCAACTGTTTTATTTTAATATAATACAACAGTTAACATTAATATTTTTCATTGTCAATAAAAAATGTAATAGCGCTGTGACGAAATAGAACGTCACAAAATATATCTCTAAGCTACGAACCATCTCGTCTAAACGCGAATTCTAACCCGGCTACTGAGTTAGCCAGTAGCTACCCGTTTAATTAAACTAAAACGTATAAAAACCAGGGCCGAAAGGCTGTTGGGACAGTGTTAGATGGCGATTACTAGTGTGTAGACCTAGTAGCATCTCCGAGACAAATTCACCAGGTGAGCATTTCCGTCTTTTTACCGTATAACCGTCTATTCCGTGAGTTCTCCACGTAAGTCACTACCTCAAGAGTTTGATTCCATTGTTTTGGCTATCATCTCCTTCGTCGTGGCTCGTTGTGAGTTAACCACCTCTAAGTCTAGACGCCGCCGGTGTGTAAACCCGGGCGTCGACAACCACGAGGTAGCGTGTCAATCCAGAGCCACCACGAACGAGCCGCGTCTTACAAATAGTGTAACTGTTCACAGAACAACCGGGCCGTAAGTTTAGCCGTTACTGTATTGCCCGTCGTCGTGGCTTATTGTGAGTTTAACCGCCTCCACGTCTAGACGCCGCCGGTGTGTACACCCGGGCGTCAACAACCACAAGGTTGAGTGTCAATCCAAAGCCACCACGACGAGTTCATTGCTTCACCCTCGCGTGCGCATCACCTGGTGCCCAGCGAACCGTTGCAAGTGTTACCGTTTCAAACGTCTCTATACTGCCGGCGTGTATACCCGGGTATCGGAGACCACGAGGCTGCGTACATATCCAGGTCACTCCCAAAGACACTTGCCGCGAACCCACACACCCACATTTTTTTGGCAATATACTACATACTACTACAAAACCGCAAAGTATGGTAAAAATTCCAACTACTGCTGGTGGGTTTTGAAGTATTATGTAAGCAAGTCATTGTCACTGTTGTATGATTTTGAGTAACAATATTTTCATTTTTAAAAAACTACAAAAGTACAAATATTAACTGCAATTTATTTGGTAAGAGTATATTCAATTTATATTTTTTGTTTTAAATTACATTTTTATGTACATAATGTGTACCATATTATCTATAATTCCTTGGTAGACTTGGCAAGACAATGACTTGTTACATAATACTTTAAAACCCTATACCAGTGGTATTTTGATTTTGATTGAGTATCATGGCGGGCGCAGCAACAGCAAATATTATAAGTGAACTTAATAAGTTTAAAAAAAGTGAATTAATAGACTTAATAATTTCTAGAGAAGTACCTTCTCAGTATAATAACAATGATGTAGTCATAAACTATTTTAAATCATGTTTTAAAGATAGTGATAGTGCAAATAGTGATAAATATTTTGACAGTAACGAGGAACTTACTCATGCTGTGAAAGATAATGAATTAAGTTTAATTAAAGAGAAGTGTATCGTGCTCGAAAGACTAAATTATCACTTAGAACGAAGAGTAAGTGATCTAGAACTTATAATAAATTGAAAATCTAAGGAATCAAATAAATCTGATTTTAATAAAAATAATAATCATAAACCATCAAAAACACAAAATGTAAAACAGTTAACGACATCTAACGGTGAATCACAAATAAACAATGCAGCAAAAACAACTCCCTGCACGACAACTCTGGTAAAAGAAGGAACATCTTTATCAAGCAGCAGTCAAATAATGAAGGAAAGTAAACAAACACATGGTAACCTCAAAAACCATAATAAAACACCCACAATAACTGGTAGCGATACAAACAATCTTTTAATACGTAGTGCTAATAAATTCGCTTGGCTGTACGTAGGAAAAGTGCATTCAGACATTACTGAAGAAAATATTAAAGATTTCTTAGTAAACAAATGCCCAAATAGAGAGTTTGACGTCAAGAAAATGTCCAGTGAATCGTCTACAAATAATTCATTTCGTGTTAGAGCTGACTTCGACTTACTTGAAAATCTTAATAAAGATTCATTCTGGCCAAAAGGAATAATTATACGAAGGTTTAAGTTTTTTCTCAAATCCAGAACCTCCGCAGACAGTGGATAATAATCTAGCCGAGAATCTAGCTCACTCGTCCGTCAACAAGCAGACCACATCCATTATTGGAATTATGCACCAGAATCTCCAGTCTATTCGAAATAAAATCGAAGAACTCGAAATTTTCTTAAATTCACGCTTCTATGACATTGTGTGCTTTTCTGAACATTGGCTGAGTGATAATGAAAAATTAGCTTATACACTAAATGGCTATAGATTGGCAAATGGTTTTTATAGACAATCCTACATTCATGGAGGCGTGACTATATATTGTAGAGACTCTATTAATTTTGAAACAGTTGATTTTATTAACAATTTTAATATTGAACTAGTTTTTGAATGTAGTGCTATAAAATTTAAACATAATAATGTTCTTAATTATGTACTGGTTCTATATAGAACACCAAACTCTAACGTTAATGATTTTGTAAGACAACTAAATGCGTGCTTATCCAAACTTTATAATTATGACAATAATATAAATCTGTTTGTTGTAGGCGATTTCAATATAGACCTTTTAACTGACAACCCACATAAAAAATTATTAATCGATGTCATGAATTCACACAATCTGTATAATACTATTAATGAACCAACTAGGGTAAGTAACACTAGTCAAAGTTGTGTAGACAATATATTTACGAACATAAACTGTAACAGTTATACATCTGGGGTCATTCACAACAAAATATCAGATCATTCTGCACAATATATAAACATTAAATTTAAAGAGGAACCCTGTACTAATAAATCAAATTTAATTTACAATACTCGCATTTTTAGCAATAATAATGTAAATATGTTCCGAATTTATTTAACTAAAGAACGTTGGGAAGAAGTGTATAAAGCTAATGGTGCAAACAAAAAATTTGAAGAGTTTTTCACTAGTTTTCTATATTATTTTGAATTATCCTTTCCAAAAAGAAACGTAAAACGTTATAAACATAGCTGGATTACAAAAAGTATAGAAAAATACTCCAAGGATCTTAAGGATATGTTTCATTTGCTTAGTTCTGGTTTTATTACGAAAGATTATTATAATAATTGCAAAAAGCGATATAAAAAATTCATTTTAGAAACAAAAATACAATATAATGTATCTCAAATTAGTAAAAATGTAAATAATACTAGAAAAATATGGTCTATTATAAATAATAATCTTTCTGAAACAAAACCCAACACAAAATATGTGCCTCATATAACAAATGGAGATAAAGTTGTTAGTACCTCCAAAGATATTTCAAACTTATTTAATGAATATTTTGTGAACATTTCTGATACCTCACGTGATGCTACTTGTGATAATGATGTCTACAATAATACTGTCAACAATAATACCACTCATAATACTATCTTTCTAGACCCAGCAACGGAAACCGAAATAGTCACGGTCATAATGTCGATAAATAGCTCATCTTCGCCAGGAATGGATGAAGTTCCTGGAAAACTTTTGAAACAATGTTATGAATCGTTCATCACACCATTAACGCATTGCATAAATTGTTCAATGTCAGAAGGAGTCTTCCCGGAGGCATTAAAACATATTAAGGTAATTGCGTTATACAAAAAAGGCAGTGCAGAATCTGTATCTAACTATAGACCTATCAGTTTGGTATCAACTTTTCATAAGATATATGAAAAAGTTCTCCTAAATAGAATTTTATCTTTCCTGAAGATGCAGAATACATTAATACCCGAACAATTCGGTTTTCGCAAAAACCACAGCACAACAACAGCTTTATTTAACCTAGTTGACAATATATATAAACATATTGATGCTGGTATGGACATAACAGGTATTTTTATAGACTTATCCAAAGCATTCGATTGCGTTCATCATGCGAAATTAATTGAAATAATGTGCAATTATGGTTTTCGTGGTGTTTTTGAAAATTGGCTGCAATCTTATCTTTGTAATAGAAAGCAATCGGTATATTTCAATAATTGCAAATCGGATGAGAAAATTATTACCTGTGGAGTTCCACAGGGTAGTATTTTAGGTCCAATATTATTTATCCTATATTTAAATAATATAAAAAATCTACTAAAGGCACATAGTTTTATCGCATATGCTGACGACATATCTATTTTAGTACCCTTTTCTAATACCAATCAGTTTACAAATAATTTATCAAATTTAATATCGGAGCTCTCTACCTGGTTTTCCTCTCTACAACTTTTGTTAAACGTAAACAAATCTGTGGTAATAAAATTTAGTACCAAAAACCGCAACGAAAGTATGCTTATAAAGTGTAATAATCGGTCTCTGCCTCACGTCAAAAGCACGAAAGTTTTAGGCATACAGCTAGCTGAAAACATGAGTTGGAACATCGCAATAAATGAAAAATGTTCGAAATTAGCTCCTTTTTGCTTCGTAATTAAGCGCCTTGTTCAAGTAGCAGATATTAAGGTTGCAAAAATGTTTTACTACGCAAAATTCAATGCTATTTTAAATTATGGAATTATCTTTTGGGGTGCTACCCCTTCTGCGGTACGGTTATTTAAACTTCAAAAACGCGCAGTAAGGAATTTATTTAAGTTGAAACATAATGAATCATGTAAAGAAATTTTTAGAGCAGAAAAAATCCTATCTTTACCATGTATGTATATACTTTCTGTAGTCCTGCATATCCGGTCAATCTCTAAAAATATTTTGACACACGAAAACGTACACAACTACAATACAAGAAATAAAACTGATCTTATTGTTCCTAAGCACAGATTATCTTTATGCACACATAATCCTAACATTATTGGTGTTAAACTCGTAAATAAGCTACCCAATATTATAAAGAATTTAAAATCTGACAAATTATTTAAAAATAAATTAAAAGACTTTTTAACTGACAAGTGTTACTACTCTGTGGATGAATACTTAAATGATGACTTATAGTTTTAATCTAATTTCATGTAAATTTAAATTTGTATTTTACTGACAAGCCACATATCAATGTAATTGGTCTACTGGCAGAATAAATTTATTATTATTATTATTATTATTATTTGGGATTTTTGCTGTACTTTGCTTCAATATTATAATAGCCCGTGGTTAAAAAAATTAAAACAATAAATAAGAAAAAATAAGCTTTATATTAATTACTCGTCACAAACCGGCTGGTGGGTATGAAGCTAATGAAGCATATTACAACATTATAATAAAAAAAAAAACCACAAAGCGATCAAATAAAAGAAAAATAAGAGAGTAATAAATCGCAAAAGTATGAATGTTTGTGCGAATGTTTGTATGTAATCGAGTTGCCAGGTTATAAAAATTTATTTTTAGTTTTATATGAAATATTTTATAATTTTAACAAGAACTTCATTTTGTAATCTATTTGAAACTTTTAATTCAATAAAATAATTCTGTAACTTAAAATGTAAATGAAAATATTGATAATATTGTTATACATTTATATTTGTAAATTATTAAACTTTTTATTAATCAAAGTATTCTGGCAACTCAAATAATTTATTAAAATAAATGATATATAATATCATAACAAAATTTCTAAATTTTAAGAAAAAAAAATTGTAGAAAAATCTTAAACTAATGTAACTAATTAAAAGTTAAATTCATAATATATAATAAAGATACACAAATACCAAAAATCTTCATGATTCACAACAATGTGAAATGGTATGTTTTTCTTATGTTCTAAAAAATATCATTTGTGAATTTTATATTTATAGATATTGGAAACTGAAGTATACATTGCATTGTACCTGTGAAGTACATCGAAGATTATAAATACGAGTTATATCCTTATTTGGACTATTGCAATTAATATAGAAGTTCTTTCATCTGAGGCGAAACTTTTTTTATAAAAAAGTGTTCAATGTTTACATATTTTTTTTTAATTAGTAATATTTCCTTCTGAATACAGAAAAATGGATCAAATCCTGAGATGGAAATTTCCTTCATTCAATATTACAAGAAAAGGATTCAATTTCAATCGAAGCATATGGACTATTAGTCCAAATCAAATATATACTACGTTGATGTTAAACAATATTTGGAAAAATGAATCCATTTTAAAACGAAGGCATCATTTGAATAAAAATTATCTTCCTTTATTATATAAGTTTTCATTGTTTATAGGGTAGCAGTTTCACAAAAAATATATTTTTGGAAAACTTGTCAAGAATAACCTCCTTTGGAAAGCGATATTGAATATTTTGGAACTTAAAATGGAAACCACTGTATTCGCTGACGATTCTGCTACCATCGGAAAAACTATATTATTATTGTAAATACATTTATATTTAAAGAAAAAAAAAATATTAACTAATTACTATTTTTTATTTAACAGAACGCATATCTGTTTGATCACTGGAGGAAAATTTCGTCGTATTTTCAGAAAGTAAACATATAAATTACCACGTGAAATGAAAGAAACATTCTTCAAATTTTGCTTGACAAATTCTACGAGAAAACTTTGCAATGTCCAAATAAAGTAAGTCAAAATTCATATTAACATTCTCTGTGGCCTTGATATACAGTATGTCATCGGATCGAGTTAGAAAGAAGGAAAACATTTTTATTTTTTATTTTACGAGAAACATGTATTCTTAATAAAAGTTTTTACATGTTTCAATACTGACAATTCAGTTTTAACCTTTTCAAATTTTCTTTTAGTCTCACACAAAAGTGACTTAGAATTTTTCTAATTGTAAGCCCCAAAAAACAAGTTTGCGTTATCATAGAAATTATTGTTAACATGACTTTAACTTTAGTTTCATAAATTTAACAACAAAAATAATATAAACAGTAACTATTCTACTCAATCGATTCACGGTTTGTTGAGCGCACAATTGTAGTCTTAATTGCAATTATTTAACTTCTTTGAATTTCTTCCGCAGAGTTAAAGACGTCACAGCGTCTCTAATTCTCTCCTTTAAATTCTCTACATTCGGTCAAAGATAATTTGCATAAACTATTTGTTTCCAACGGCCCCAAAGATAAACATGAGACCGATTGCCATAGCATTGAATTAGGTAAAATCGTTGTTTTTTGACAACATTTTCAACGATTACAACAGATTTTTCTAATTGACAGTCAATGAAATTAAATAAATAATTCCAGTTATTTTCAAATAAGTCGACCTATTTTCGTTTTTCTCTGAAACTAAAAGAAAATTTGAAAAGGTTAAATCTGAATTGGTCGTTTTGCCCACTGCTTCTTCGGAAAACGCTCTTTCTGTATGGCAATTCCAATATATTTAAATAATGTAAGTGTTATTACCGGTTCGATTAATTCTTTCACATTATTCTTTTTGTTTAGTTATCGTCTTTTGCTAACGTTTTTGGCGGTTTTCCGTTAGCATTTACAGGGAATCCTGAAGACTAATTCGTTCCGCCCAGAAGATTTTTACTACATAGTTTATTGTCATTATTATTTATTGTAATATTTTAATAATATATAACTTTCCTATTTTGTGTATCTAAGTTATAATTATACATCTGTTAAAGAAAACTGATTTTAAATGCTTCAAATTTCTTTCTTTTAATACAATTTTCTTAAAAAATATTTCTTATTTATTCGTATTATCGATAAACAAAAAATTCATCTTGGGTCAGTACTGCATAATTTAATTTTCCCGCCCGAGAAAAATGGTGGCATATCGGCGAAACTCAAGTAAGTAAAAATAATGAAATAATTATCTTCATGAGGTAAATTTTAAATTTATTATCTAACAAATATAAAAGTAAAACCTAATTTTAAAATAACATTATTTACACTTGCAATTCATACGTTTCATTATAAAAATTTCTTTTGTAAGCACAGCAGTTCTGAAACGTTTTTATAATAACATAATCAAATCTAACTGATCAAAATTATAGTACAAAGAAATGTTTAATAGCGATGTGTCGTTTTAAAAAGTTTTAATTGTTATTTGTAAATTTATTTTTATAAATGTTGTGTGAAGTAAATTTTGAAGCAAATCGGTTCTCAAACAGTGGAGTTTTATATAACTATAAAATTACTACTAGATTTATATTTCATTTTTAATCAAACACGAAATAAAATTAAATATCGTTAATGAAAAGACTGCATTATCAGAATGAAAAAAATTAGCTTCCACGGAATAAAATTAGTAGTCATGTTTTAATTATGATACCTATGTTACCGACATTCCGAAAGTTAGTTGACAGTTTCATTTTATACAATTTTTGTTCATATTTTTTCTTTGGAATAAAAATGTAAGTAGAGAACTGAGAAAAACTCCAGTATAATATATTGTAATTAAGAATTGCTCACTTTTAACTGTATATAGTGCTATTGTTTCCAAATAATATTTGAATTTTTAAACGTTAAACTTAATAAAAAATCGGTTCTCAAACAGTGGAATTTCAAATAACTAACTATAAAAATACACATTTATTCAAGGATTTTAAATCAAACACGAAATAAAATTAAATAGTAGTTATTTTTAAATTTATAAATTAATATTGTCAATCCTAATACAACTGCCAGCGTCTTCAGTGAAGTTAGTCTAGGAATATTTGGTTTTAATTTAGTTACTTCGTCATACATTTGGCAATGTTGACTGTTGACATTGGATACGTCAAAATTTATGTTAATTAAATACGTTATGTTTTAAACTTAAATTAGTTGTAGCACCTTTGCTCAAGTCTATTACTCATGAAATTGTATTTAAATCTTTGATATCAATACTCTATAAGAAGATATAATCGTTCATAGTCTGATTGTCAAAGTGACGGATGACAGCGTGATTTTTCTTAAATTTAGACGTGGCTATTAGGAGTTATCTACACAGGAGCGATTTTTGCGGAATCCAGAATTCATTTTGCTATATTATCATAAAGAGAATTTATTTTATTAAAAAATGTAAAGAAGTTAGCAATGTATTGTGTATCACAACTTGTACAAATGAAACTACTGCAAGAAACAAAGTATTTGTTTACATATGTGTTATTTCTATAATTTTACCTTCAATTGTATCTGTGTAGTGAAGTCACATTTAAATAAGAATTCTAAAATACAGTCCAAAACTGATCAGTCTATCATTTGGAACAAGCCTTTACAAACGCAGGTTGAAAAATATCACAAAGTTTCAATAAAACCATTCTACAAAAACACGACTGGAAATTTTCTTGATATTCTTTTTACATTTTCAGAACATAAGCAAAGAAATTTTGTCTGAAACGAGTGCATAAAGTATTATACCTATAGGGAAATTAAAAGCAGATTAAAAAATCCCCATAAAACTGCAATGAACTCTTTCATTGTACATGTACATATATACCAATAGAATTAGATTGGTACAGAGAAAATATGACAGTGATTATTATAATGAAAATGTTGTTGTTAAGAATCAATGGCTACAATTTTTATTGTAATCAAGCTATGCGTTATGGCTTGGAAACCAAAAGTGAAGCGAGATCAGTATTTCAAGCTTCAAATAATATATTATACATGAAATTGAACTTGTAGTGTTGTAATATTATCTAACCAACCATACTTAGCGTGTAGTGATGATGGTTTTATCAAAACGGAAAACGGATTTGAACTTCTGGAAATAACATGTCCTTATTCCTGTCAAAACAAATTAATTGTAGATTTACAAAATAAGAAATCAGCTGTAAATGATTTAGAATTCCATTAAAATAGTAACGTTAAACTCAAGAAGTCCGACAAATATTACACACAAGTCCACTTTTCAAAGCACATACTTTATATTACCGTTTGCC
Organism: Stenolophus ochropezus; assembly: GCA_035578165.1. NCBI lineage: Eukaryota > Metazoa > Arthropoda > Insecta > Coleoptera > Carabidae > Stenolophus > Stenolophus ochropezus. Next base: position 1,791,776 of record JAQOWZ010000024.1, on the reverse strand, counting down.
ATTTCATTATTCGTAGAAAAAGATGAGAAGTTTCTATCTACAATAATTCCAAGGATTAGCGACTTTTTTTTAAATATTTCATACAGATTGTTCTAAATAAGTTTTAATTATATAATGTAATCAATTTTTATGTATTTTGATCAAATATTTCATAACATTATTTTCAATATTAAATATTATAAAAGCCCTTAAGATTTACTCTGGGGATTCAAGTTTTTTTCTTTTCACATCATACAGGTGATTTGGAAATAAATAAAACAACACTGGCACCACCAGTTAGTTTGGTATGTCACAATGTATTTAAAATATTATTATGTTCTTGTTTTTGCTTAGAATAATAAATTTCATTTATGCCTAAAAATATTATTTTAAAATATATACATAATTAAATATAAAAATATTTAATTGTTAAGTAATTATATCGATTCCTTCTTTAGCAGATGCAATAAATTTCATAATTAGTGCCATCTATGTGATTTTTTTAAACTGTTAAAAATATTGTTCTTTTTTCTGATATACATACAAACAAATTTTACAAAGACTGGTGTAAACGGTATTGTTAAACCTATAAAAATTATGTGTACAGGGTGAATACTGAAAACCTTGACATAGAGAAATAACATGGGAAAACAGTTTTTTGCTGTTTCCATCTGTCCCGGTAAATAAAATCGGGTGTATATGGTATCGTTAGTTAGATTAGTTAATATTACATCTAATAGAACAAAATGTTGTGTAATATGGCCTTTTCTAACTGAAATATTTGATAAAAAAAATTGTATTTTGAAGGTTATCCTTCATATTTTCGAATAAGAAACGTCTAAAACAAAATGCTCCATAGCCGAGTGGATAAGAGGGCGGATTCATAATATAAATAATCTACAAGACCTGGTTCGAGACCACCTCGGCCCTGTTTTTTTTTTATTTAATGGTATCAGGCTGGCTAGACTAGTACTATGGGATAAGACAGAAGGAATATACAAAAACAAAAGCGTGAGCAGAAATATGCACTCATTTGAAGCAAAATTTTAATGAATTGAAAGACAATTATTTTTCGACGGCAAAGTCGTCTGTATAAAATCCACAATGCATTAATGCGTTCACGCGCCATTGTCGTAAGACAAAATGTAAATTAATTTTCTTGACCGGGGTAAATAGGCAATCGCAGTGCTACTTGGAATGGATACCCGGCTGCCGGCCGTCGGATCCAAATGTGTGAAAAGGCTCTAAATGAGAAACATATTTTACGTCGACCGGCTTTTGTATTTTTCAAAAAATTGTTAGAAATATGTCATGTTTCGTATCGAATGAAAGGTCTCGTTGTGGGCTAGCGTGCAGAAATGACAAAAATGTTCCATGTCGATCGACTTTTGTTTTATGCACAAAGTTGTCAGAAGTATGCCGTGTTTGGTATCAAATGAAAGCACTCAAGTAGAGCAGCCATATTGAAATAACAAAAATTTGCCAGGTCGATCGGCTTTTGTTTTTTTGCAAAATTTGTCAGAAGTATGTCGTGTTTGGTATCATATGAAAGGTCTCGTCGAGAGCTGGTGTACAGGAATGAAATTAGCCGTCAACTGTAAATATTTCATTGATGCCGGAGGCCTAGGGAAAGCTCAGCGTAGCTGAGCAATCGCTAGTCCTATATACTAAAAAAGCATGTGTCGGTGATGTTTATTTATTTTCATCACGACGTTCGCCAAACTTTGTGGCAAGCCTAACTACCTTAACCATGAAAGGGATTGTTGTAAATTTTTTTTTAGATTGCAGGGAATAATGTGTAGTTGTGCCTTTTGGTGGTCTCATATTTTTACTGTGAGTGGTTCTTGTGTAAAAAATAAAAACTGAAATTAATAACTTGAAACAATGGATCCTAGTAGCCATGTCTAAATTTAAGAAGAGTCACACTGTTATCTGTCACTTTTGACAATCTGTCTATGAACTTTAAACGATTATAACTTTTTATAGAACATTGATATTAAAGAAGTAAATACAGTATCATGTATAATAGTCTTGGGCAAAGGTGTTACAATTAATTTAAGTTTAAAACATAACGTATTAAATTAAAATAAATTTTGACGTTTCCAATGTCAAAAGTCAATGTTGCCAAATGTGTGATGAAGTAACTAAATTAAAACCGAATATTCCTAAACACTTTGCTGTGTTTGATATAAAAGAAAAAAAAACCATAAGGGCCGGTTTTGAAATGACAAAAAAAAATATGTCACGTCGATCTGCATATGTTTTGCGCAAAAAGTTGTTACAAGTAAGTCGTCCTTGGATTTTAATGAAACGACACAATGTGGATTGGAGTGCACGAATGACAAAAATATTCTACGTCGATTAGAATTTGTTTTTTTGCAAAAAGTTGTCAGAAATATGTCGTGTTTGGTATCGAATGAAAGGTCTTGGCGAGGGCTCGCGTAGAGAATTGGCAAAAATGATCTATGTCTATCTGATTTTGTTTTATGCAAAAAAAATTCAAAAGTATGTCGAGTTTGGTCTCAAATGAAATGTCTCGTTGAGGGCTAGCGTGCAGAATTGACAGAAATGTTCCATTTCGATCGGCTTTTTTTTTCTGCAAAAAGTTCTTAAATGTCGAGTTTGGTCTCAAATGAAACGTCTTGTTGAGGGATAGCGTGCAGAATTGACAAAAATGATCTATTTCGATCTGCTTTGGTTTTATGCAAAAAATTCTCAAAAGTATGTCGAGTTTGGTCTCAAATGAAATGTCTCGTTGAGGGCTAGCGTGCAGAATTGACAGAAATGTTCCATTTCGATCGGCTTTTGTTTTCTGCAAAAAGTTCTTAAAAGTATGTCGAGTTTGGTCTCAAATAAAACGTCTTGTTGAGGGATAGCGTGCAGAATTGACAAAAATGTTCCATGTCAATCGGCTTTTGTTTTTTTAAAAAAGTTGTCAGAAATATGTCGTGTTTGGTATCGAATGTAAGGTCTTGGCGAGGGCTCGCGTAGAGAATTGACAAAAATGATCTAAGTCGATCTGCTTTTGTTTTATGAAAAAAAATCTCAAAAGTATGTCGAGTTTGGTCTCAAATGAAAGGTCTCCTAGAGGGCTAGCGTGCAGAATTGACAGAAAAGTTCCATTTCGATCGGCTTTTGTTTTCTGCAAAAAGTTCTTAAAAGTATGTCGAGTTTGGTCTCAAATGAAACGTCTTGTAGAGGGATAGCGAGCAGAATTGCCAAAAATGTTCCATGTCGATCGGCTTTTGTTTTTTGCAAAAAGTTGTCAGAAATATGTCGTGTTTGGTATCGAATGAAAGGTCTTGGCGTGGGCTCGCGTAGAGAATTGACAAAAATGATCTATGTCGATCGACTTTTGTTTTATGAAAGAATTTCTCAAAAGTATGCCGAGTTTGGTCTCAAATGAATCGTCTTGTTGAGGGCTAGCGTGCAGAATTGACAAAAATGTGCTATGTCGATCGGTTTTTGTTTATTGCAAAAAGTTGTCAGAAGTGGCTGGTGTGCAGAATTAACAAAAATTGTCAATGTCGATCGGCTATTGTTTTTTGCAAAAGGTTGTCAGAAGTATAGAGTGTTTGGTATCAAATAAAAAGTCTCGGTGTGGGCTAGCGTGCAGATATGATAAAAATGTTTCATGTTGATCGACTTTTGTTTAATGTAGAAAGTTGTCAGAAGTATGTCGTGTTTGGTATCAAATGAAAGGTCTCGGCTAGGGTTGGGGTACATAAATGACAAAAATGTTTCATGTCGACCGGCTTTTGTTTTTTGCAAAAAATTATTGGAAGTATATCGTGTTTTCAATCTAATGAAAGGTCTTGGTGAGGCCTGACGTGCAAATATGAAATAATTGTTTCACGTCGATCGGCATTTGTTTTTCGCACTGACAGCGGAGCTCTAAGGAATGCTCGGCGTAAATGTTCTTTGTCGATCGATATTTGTTTTTTGCGAAAAGTTGTCAGAAGTGTGTGGTGTTTGGTATCAAATGAAAGGTTTTAATGAAGGCTGGTGTGCAGAATTAACGAAAATGGTCAATGTCGCTCTGCTTTTGTTTTTTGCAAAAGGTTGTTACAAGTATATAGTATTTGGTATCAAATGAAAAGTCTCGGTGTGGGCTAGCGTGTAGATATGATAAAAATGTTTCATGTCGATCGACTTTTGTTTTATGCAGAAAGTTGTCAGAAGTATGTCGTGTATGCTATCAAATGAAAGGTCTCGGTGAGAGCTGGGGTAAATATATATCGTGTTTGGTATAAAATGAAAGGTCTTGAAGAGAGCTGACATGTAAAATTGTCAGAAATGGTTCATGTTGACCCGTTTTTGTTTTTTGGAAAAAGATGTTAGAAATATGTCGTGTTTGGTATCAAATTAATTGTCTTGATGAAGGCTAATGTGCAGAAGTGACAAAAAATTGCCAAGTTGTTTTGCATTTGTTTTTTAACAATTACTTGCCGGAAGTACACCGTATTTGATATTAAATGAAAGCATCCGACTAGACCTGCCTTGCAGAAATAAAATTAGCTTTCAAATGTTAATATTTCACTGACGCCGGAGGCCTAGGGAACGCTCAGCGTAGCTGAGAATTCGCTAGTCTTATATACTAAAAGGCATGTGTCCGTGATGTTTATTTATTTTCATCACGACGATCGCCAAATTTTGTCACAAGCCTAACTGCCTAAACCATAAAAGAGATTGTTGTAATTTTTTTTTAGGTTGCAGGGAATAATGTGTAGTTTTTTACTGTGAGTGGTTCTTGTGTAAAAAAATAAAAACTGTGCAAAATTAATAACTTGAAACAATGGATCCTAATAGCCATGTCTAAATTTAAGAAGAGTCACGCTGTTATCTGTCACTTTTGACAATCTGTCTATGAACTTTAAACGATTGTAACTTCTTATAGAACATTGATATTAAAGAAGTAAATACAGTATCATGTATAATAGTCTTGAGCAAAGGTGTTACAACTAATTTAAGTTTAAAACATAACGTATTTATTTAATATTAATTTTGACGTTTCCAATGTCAAAAGTCAATGTTGCCAAATGTGTGATGAAGTAACTAAATTAAAACCAAATATTCCTAAATTAACTTCTCTGAAGACGGTGACAGTTTTATTAGGATTGACAATATTAATTTATAAATTTAAAAATTAACTACTATTTTTTAATACAAACAGTGTTGACAAATTATGAAGTAGGTAACAAAATAAAAATCAAATATTTTTAAATAAAATAAATTGAACACTTTGCTGTGATATCAAAAGAAAGAAAACCATAAGGGCCGGTTTTAAAATGACAAAAAAATGTGTCATGTCGATCTGTATTTGTTTTGCGCAAAAAGTTTTTAGAAGTATATTGTCCTTGGGTTTTAATGAAACGACACAATGTGGACTGGTGTGCACGAATGACAAAAATATTCTACGTCGAATAGAATTTGTTTTTTTACAAAATTTTGTCAGAAATATGTTGTGTTTGGAAAAAGTTGTGAGAAATATGAGGTGTTTAGTATCAAATGAAAAGGCTCGATAAGGGCTTTTGCTTTTTGCAAAATTTTCTCAAATGTACGTCGAGTTTGGTCTCAAATGAAAGGTCTCATTGAGAGCTAGCGAGGAGAATTGACAAAACTGTTCCATTCCGATCGGCTTTTGTTTTGTGCAAAAAGTTCTCAAAGGTATGTCGAGTTTGTTCTCAAATGAAACGTCTCGTTGAGGGCTAGCGTGCAGAATTGACAAAAATGTGCTATGTCGATCGGTTTTTGTTTTTTGGAAAAAAGTTGTCAGAAGTGTGTAATGTTTGGTGTCAAATGAAAGGTTTCGATAAGGGCTGGTGTGCAGAATTATCAAAAATGGTTAATGTTGATCGGCTTTTGTTTTCTGCAAAAATTTCTCATAAGTATGTCGAGTTTGGTATCAAACAAAACGTCTAGCTGAGGGCTAGCCTGCAGAACTGACAAAAATTCGCCATGTCAATCGCCTTTTGTTTTTTTGCAAAAAGTTGTCAGAAGTGTGTGGTGTTTGGTCTCAAATAAAAGGTTTCATTGAGGGCTAGCTTGCAGAATTGACAAAAATATTTCATGCCTATCGGCTTTTGTTTTTCGCAAATAGTTGTCAGAAGTATGTGGTATTTGGTCTCAAATGAAAGGTTTCAATGAGGGCTAGCGTGCAGAATTGACAAAAATATTCCATGCCGATCGGCTTTCGTTTTTCGCAAATAGTTGTCAGAAGTATGTTGTGTTTGGTATCAAAATAAAGGACTTCATAAGGGTTTCGTGAAAAATTAACAAAATTGCTTATTGTTGACCGGCTTTTGTTTTTTGTGAAAAGTTTTCAGAAATATGTCGAGTTTGGTCTCAAATGAAAGGTCTCGTAGAGGGCTAGCATGCAGAATAGACAAAAGTGTTCCATGTCGATCTGCTTTTCTTTCTACAAAAAGTTGTCAGAAGTTTATAGTGTTTGGTATCAAATGAAAGTTCTCGGTGTGGGCTAGCTTGTAGAAATTGCAAATATGTTCCATGTCGATTGACTTTTGTTTTATGCAAAAAAAATGTCAGAAGTATGTTGTGTTTGGTATCAAATGAAAGGTCTCGGTGAGGACTGGCGTGCATAAATGAGAAAAATGTTTCATGTCGACCGGCTTTTGTTTTTTCAAAAAGTTATTACATGCATATCGTGTTTGGAATCTAATGAAAGGTATTGGTGAGGGCTGACATGCAGATATGAAAAAACCGTTTTATGTCGATTGGCATTTATTTTTTTTGTACTGACAGCGGAGCTCTAGGGAATGCTCGGCGTAAACGAGAATTCGCCAGTCCTATATACTAAAAAGGCAAGTGTCGTGATGTTTATTTATTTTCATCACGACGATCGCCAAATTTTGTCACAAGCCTAACTGCCTGAACCATGAAAGGGATTGTTGTAAATTTTTTTTTAGATTGCAGGGAATAATGTGTAGTTTTGCCTTTTCGGGGTCTCATATTTTTACTGTAAGTGGTTCTTGTGTAAAAAAATAAAAGCTGTGCAAAATTAATAACTTGAAACAATGGATCCTAGTAGCCATGTCTAAATTTAAAAAGAGTCACGAGGTCATCTGTCACTTTTGACAATCTGTCTATGAACTTTAAACGATTGTAACTTCTTATAGAACATTGATATTAAAGAAGTAAATACAGTATCATGTATAATAGTCTTGAGCAAAGGTGTTGCAACTAATTTAAGGTTAAAACACAACCTATTTAATTAATATAAATTTTGACGTTTCCAATGTCAAAAGTCAATGTTGCCAAATGTGTGATGAAGTAACTAAATTAAAACCGAATATTCCTAAACTAACTTCACTGAAGACGGTGGCAGTTGTATTAGGATTGACAATATTAATTAATAAATTTAAGAATTAACTACTACTTTTTAACACAAACAGTGCTGCTAAATTATGAAGTAGGTAACTAAATAAAAAAAATATTCTTAAATAAAATAAATTGAGCATTTTGCTGTGTTTGATATCAAAAGAAAGAAAACCATAAGGGCCGGTTTTGAGAAGACAAAAAAAAAATGTGTCATGTCGATCTGCATTTGTTTTGCGCAAAAAGTTGTTAGAGGTAGGTCGTCCTTGGGTTTTAATGAAACAACACAATGTGGACTGGTGTGCACGAATGACAAAAATGTTATACGTAGATTACGATTTGTTTTCTGCAAAATGTTGTCAGAAAAATGTCGTGTTTGGAAAAAGTTGTGAGAAGTATGTGGTGTTTAGTATCAAATTAAATGATCAATGTTGATCGGCTTTTGAATTTTGCAACACTTTCTCAAAGGTACGTCGAGTTTGGTCTCAAATGAAAAGTCTCGTTTAGGGCTAGCGAGCAGAATTGAGAAAAATGTTCCATTCCGGTCGGCTTTTGTTTTCTGTAAAAAGTTCTCAAAGGTATGACGAATTTGGTCTCAAATAAAACGTCTCGTTGAGGGCTGAGGGCTAGCGTGCCGAATTGACAAAAATGTGCTATGTCGATCGGTTTTTGTTTTTTGCAAAAAGTTGTCAGAAGTATTTGGTGTTTGGTATCAAATGAAAGGTTTCGATAAGGGCTGGTGTGCAGAATTAATAAAAAGGGTTAATATTAATTGGCTTTTGTTTTTTGCAAAAAGTTTTTAGAAGTATGTCGTATATGGTCTCAAATGAAAGGTCTCTGGCGTTCAAGGTTGACAAAAATGTTGCATTTCTTTCGGTTTTTGTTTTCTGTAAGAATTTCTCAAAATTATGTCGAGTTTGGTCTCAAACGTAGTTACAATTCGTTTTTTGCAAAATTTTGTCATAAATATGTTGTGTTTGGTATCGAATGAAAAGTCTTGGTGAGGGCTGCTGTGCAAAAAAAAATTTTCATGCAAAAAGTTAATAGACGTATGCCGTGTTTGGTATCTAATGAAAGGTTTTGTTAAGGGCTGACATGTAAAATTGACAAAAATATTCCATGTCGATCAGCTTTCGTTTTTTGTAGAAAGTTGTCAGAAGTATCTCGTGTATGGTATTAAAAGAAATTTCTCGATGAGGACTGGCGAGTAGAATTGACAAAAATGATCTATGCCAATCGATTTTTGTTTTTTGCAAAAAGTTGTCCGAAATATGTCGTGTTTGGTATCGAATGAAAGGTCTCGGCGAGGGCTCGCATGCAGAATTGACAAAAATGATCTATTTCGATCGGCTTTTGTTTTTGGATAAAAGTTGTATAAAGTATATGTTGTTTGGTCTCAAATGAAAGGTCTTACTACGGGCTCGCGTGCAGAAATGACGAAAATGGATTACGTTGATGAGCTTTTATTTTCTGTAAAAAGTTGTAAGAAGTATATCGTGTTTGGAGTCAAATAAAAGGACTCGATGAGGGCTGGCGAGCAGAAATGTCAAAAATGTTCCATGACGAACGGCTTTTGTTTTATGTAAAAAGTTGTCAGAATTATATCGTGTTTGGTATAAAATGAAAGGTCTCGATGAGAGCTGACATGCAAAATTGACAGAAATGGTTCATGTTGACCCGCTTTTGTTTATTTGAAAAATTTCTCAAAGGTATATCGAGTATGGTCTCAAATTAAATGTCTTGTTGAGGGCTAATTTGCAGAAATGACAAAAGAATGCCAAGTTGATCTGCATTTGTTTTTACAATTAGTTGGCGGAAGTAAACCTTGTTTGGTACTAAATGAAAGCATTCGACAAGACCTGTCTTGGAGAAATAAAATTATCTATCAAATGATAATATTTCACGGACGCCGGAGGCCTAGGGAAAGCTCAGCGTAGCTGAGCATTCACTAGTCATTTATACTGAAAGGTATGGAAAAGGTCTTAAATCAATACCTTAGGAATAAAGTGATAACTGCTTCACCACTAAACATAAATCAATTTGCTTACCAGGAAGCAAAATCGACAACTACGGCTCTCCATAGCCTTGTCAATAAAATAGAGAAAACCTTCATGGCAAAAGAAATAGCTCTGGGAATATTTATAGATATTGAGGGTGCCTTTGATAACACCTCCTATAAGTCCATTGAAAGAGCTGCTAGGTCAAAAGGTTTCGACCCAGCTGTTATGGAATGGATAAAAGTCATGCTGCAAAGTCGAACGATTACAGCCTCGATAGGAGGAGAATCAGTGATGATAAAAACCAACAGAGGATGCCCACAAGGTGGGGTTTTATCACCTCTACTGTGGTGTATTGTCATTGATGACCTCCTGAATAGGCTCAATAAAGCTGGCTATTTTGCTGGGGACTACAGCCAAAAATGACCCATTGGGCATATACTAGTGTTGTAAGACCCATGATCACCTACGCGTCACTTGTATGGTGGCCAAAAGTGAAACAAATCACAGCACAGGCATCACTGCGGAAACTACAACGCATGGCCTGCCTCAGTATTACAGGTGCTATGAGTACCTGTCCGACTGCAGCAATGGAAGTGATTCTGGGGCTAACACCTCTACACATTCAGGTGAAAAAAGAGGCGATGCAACAGGCACTGACTCTCTGCAGAACGAAACACTTTATGCCCGGAGATTTCGTAGGCCACTTGGAAATTCTAAGGGAAGTACAACCAGATAAACTGGCCTTGTCTGTCTGTGATAAGATGACAACAAAATACAATTTTGACCATAAGTATAAGGTTGTTATTGGTAATCGCCTTGAATGGGCAACGGAAAGACCTGTTGAAAGAGATTCTTTGTCCTGGATCACTGGTGGTTCAAAATTGGACATAGGAGGAACTGGAGTAGGTGTGCTTGGCCCAGATTGCCGAATTAAGGAATCCATAGGCACCTGCTTCACAATTCTTCAGGCTGAGATTTATGCAATAAATCTCTGTGCTCACATAAACCTAGATAAAGGTCTAAAAGGAGCATTAATAAATATAATGTCAGACAGCCAGGCAGCTTTAAAGGCATTGAATGCCTTCACATATAAATCAAAGTTAGTCTGGAACTGCAGGGGACCCTCCAATTGCTATCCGAAGCAAACCAAGTCACCCTACGGTGGGTACCAGGGCACGAGGGAATCCTAGAAAACGAGAAAGTTGATGACCTTGCAAAAAAAAGGGGCTAAACTTTCATACCACGGGCCGGAACCTTCATGTGGTCTTCCACAAAGCCACTATAAGAAGGTGGTCAAAAACTGGGAGGAATCCGCCATATCCTCATATTGGAAAAATATTCCAGGCCTCAATCAAGCTCGGAAATTCATTTCCCCAGCTTCGACAAACGCCAAAGAGTTACTAGCTCTCAGCAAAAAGGATCTTAATATAATGACAGGAATTCTTACTGGCCACTGTCCTTGAAAGTATCATTTGCACAAAATTGGTATAGCTGAAAATGAAACCTATCGACTCTGTGAAGAGGACGAAGAATCGTCGGAACACATACTGTGTGAATGCCCAGCCGTAACTGCGCAGAGACTCAATCAAGTAGGTAAGAGGTATCTTACGGCAGATGAGATCAAGAACTTGACTCCTGGAGCCATGATCGTCTTCATCAAAAATCTGAATATACTTCCGGAAAACTAAGTAAGAGCTGTGTCACAATAGATCTTCTAGGTCGCGTTGACAAAAAGCGACAAAACGCTTAAACCCTCATATACATACAATACAAAACTATTTTACTTTTGAGAAATTATCTTATTTCATTTTAAAATACCATAGAATTTTGTAAAGTCTAATCGTTTTGTAATCAGAAAATTTCATCAGTAATTTAATAACATACAAAAAGAATTAAAAAAAAAATTCGGCGGACGTAAAAAATATTTGTCATTTCTGCACGCCAGAAAACATTAATTATAATGACATAATAACAAAAATAAACTCTCAGGCAAATATTTTTTATTTCCGTAACTATCGGATTTTTAGCGCAAAAGTTACATTTTTTATTTAATATATCTCATACTACAAACGTGTAGTTCCATCAGGTATGATTTTATTTGATGTAGAATTGAAATTTGAACATCTTTGTACTTTTGTAGTTTTGCTCTAAATGCATCAGGAGAGAAAGTATTCGTAATTTTTTGAAATCAAATGTTAAAGTCCTATATTCCGTGTTTTATTGCACAGTTGTATACCGGGTGTAGAAATGAAAAGTGGCACATAGCGATTTCAATGTTATTTTTTTCATACTTCTGTATCTCTTTACCTATTCATTTTAGTGCTAAAAGCATTGGAATATAAGTAGTTCAAAAATTAAAAAGGCATAAAGTCAAATTACTTTCATAATTATTCATATTTAACGATATATTAATTAAATAAAATTTAAAGTTTTTTAGAAAATGAATTAAGATTGCCTTGATAGCTAAAACAAATTTTTGAATAAATTATCTATCAACACTTTTCACTCATCGATAAATTATTATTTTATTTAAAATTATTGTATTCTTGTATTAAAAATAACTATAACTTTGTTTATAAATTTAATTACTATACAATATTATTTTTGAATTAATAAATCTATGTTTTTAAATAAAATATACACATAATTTTTATAGGTTTAACAATACCGTGTAAACCAGTCTTTGTAAAATTAGTTTTTGTGTATATCGAAGAAAATCAATATTTTTAATTGTTTAAAAAAATCTCATAGATGGCACTAATTACGAATTTAATTGCATCTGCTAAGAAAGGAATCGATATAATGATTCAACAATTAAATATTTTTATATTTAATTTTATATGTATAAGCATCAAAATATTATTTTTAGGCATAAATGAAATTTATATTCGAAGCTAAAACAAGAACATAATAATATTTTGATTACATTGCGACATGCCAAACTAACTGGTGGCGCTAGTGTTGTTTTATTTATTTCTAAATCACTAGTATGATGTGAAAAAAAAACCTGAATCTCTAGACTTCTAAAGGGCTTTTATAATATTTATTATTGAAAATAAAGTTATGAAATGTTTGATCAAAACGCAAAAAAAACTTTATTACTATGTACAAAAATAGATTACTATACCCATTATTTATTGAGTTTGTAACATAAATATACAACTAAAACTTATTCAGAACAAACTGAATGAAATATTTAAAATAAAAGTCGTGAATCTTTGGAATTAATGTAGATAGAAACTTCTCATCTCTTTCTACGAATAATGAAATGGCAAACGGTAATATAAAGTATGTGTTTTGTAAATTGGACTTGTGTGTAATATTTGTCGGATTTTTTCAGATTAACGTTACTATTTTCATCGAATTCTAAATCATTTACAGCTGACTTCTTATTTTGTAAATCTACAATGATTTTGTTTTGACAGGTATAAGGACATTTTATTTTCAGAAGGTCAAATTCGTTTTCTGTTTTGATAAAACCATCATCACTACACGCTAAGTATGGTTGGTTAGATAATATTACAACACTACAAGTTCAATTTCATGTATAATATATTAGTTGAAGCTTGAAATACTGATCTCGCTTCACTTTTGGTTTCCAAGCCATAACGCATAGCTTGATTACAATAAAAATTGTAGCCATTGATTCTTAACAACAACATTTTCATTATAATAATAATCATAAATAAATAACAAGATAATTAGATAACTTTATTTTGGATGCGTTCAAACTTGTCTTAAGTGTAAATTTTAAAATTCAAAGACACTTGTTAATAAATTTAATTTCAACACAATATTTTTTTTTAATAAAAATATTATAAATATACCTTAACAATTAACAATGAGCCTTTAGGGTCCCGAAAATTTACAAAAAGAACAGCTAACAATCAAAGCCTGTCGTTTTCTTTTAAATTTTCGGGAATCTAAAGGCCCATTGTTAAATGTTAAATAATTTTGGTTTCTAAATTAATCATTTTAAAATATATCTTTTCATTTTAATAGGTACACTTCGTTAATGAAAATGAATTTTAGATGTCAGATTCACAAATTTGAATTAAATAAAATAAGTAAAATATATGAAATAATAATGTTCATAAAGTAATTTTTATTCACTATCCAATAAATATTAAAGTGTAATAATATATTTTTCCGCCCACCGGTTATTAATAGGTTATATTACGTGCCTCGAACGTACCAAAAATTGGTCATTAATAATGCCCTGATTTTTATTAATAACCAATTTTTGGTGCGTTCGATACACGGAATATAGTTGCCTAAAATGCTCGATAAAATTAAAAGATATGATTTTTACAATTACTAGCTAGGTATATTAACGTAACATACATTTAAAATTAATTTGAACCCATAATACTTGTGAAATAAAATTAAAAAAGTATTTGTGCTACGTAGCGTTCAGTAAACTCAACGCATTCACTGAAAACAATTGACAAATTTGTTGATTTTTGACGTATCAAGGTAGGTCAGTCAAATGTAAAATGTGTTACTTACCCTAACCTAAAAAAATTATCAATGAATAAAATTGGAATTTAACAAGAAACGCTGGACGGAAAAGTATTGTAATTACCTCGGATGTTAATAAGCGATTAATGATCTCAAATATTAACGCGTTAAAATAACTCAATCATTAATCGCTTGCATTAATATCCTTGGTCATTAAATAACTATTGTAGGTCAGAACACGTCCGTCCGCTCCCCATTGTTCTAATTTCGAGAAGAATCGGCGAATATTCGAGAAGGGTCGACGAATATTCGAGAATGACGCGTTTTATATAAATACCCCGAGTAAAAGATCGCGAGGACAGTCTTGTATCGATACGGGTAGTGAACACATGGTGATATAAATAAATAAAGAGTGATATAAATATTGTTGAAATAAATATTGCGTAGTTCTAATTGTTTAAATAAATTATCTTAGTGTTTAAGTCTTTAATAATATATGTTAGTCGTAAATTAGTGTTTATATTTGTTAATTTTTAGTGTTCGTTATTTTTCATAATTCTTTATAATTCATATTCTTTAATTAAACTTAGTTATATAAATATTGTGTTTTAATCAATTTTACACTTCACCTAAATAAATAAAACGTTACAGTATTAAAATAACATATGTTTATAACTACAGAATAATAACTAAAAGTAACTGTGAGAACTTGCAAACCATGCTCGCAACTTTCATCATCACAAATTTTTGCATAAATAATCCATTTTTTTTTCAACTTTATTGTTGTATATGAAAGAATATGTTATATTTATATATTTTTATACCAGTATTTACGATAAAAATAGCTTCATTATATTTCATTTGATTACATTCTGAGCTAGTAACCTAACATATCATCTGTAAGTGTTAAAAATTAAAAATGTACTTAAAAGTATTTATATCATACCTTAAACTAATATACAACAATTCTCAAACATTCTTTTGCATTATTTCGTAGTAAAAATATGCATTTTCATGCAATCCATTCACAGTCACACACGACTAAGAGCATATGTCATCAAACGCATGTCTCGATTAATATTTGGTTTCAGAAAGTGTTTATTGTTTGAAATATCAATTATAAATGAAAAAGTGGATAGATACTTTGTTTTTGTAAACGTTTTCATCTATAAAATCATCTCATTCCATAACAAAATACAATAGAATTTTTAAATATCTTATCGTAGTTGTAATCAACCACTTTTTCTGAAATTTGATGAAATGCATAAAGAATGTATAAAATGCAGTTACTTACAGTTTAATATAATCCAGATCCATAAATCAAAATAATTATTGTATAATAAATTGTTAAACATTTCTTCCAAAAGAGAAAATATATTCTTGTTTGAATAGCTTACCAATTAAAAACTATAACTGATATGAAAACACATATCTAAATACAGCCAAGAAAATATAAAATTACATACTTACATTACAAAATGTTGTGTAATTTTACTTTTAAACTAATTTTACTATATATTTCTCTAGGAAAATACAAGACTTGCATTATGATTGTTTGATTAGAGCTGACGTTTTGACAAACGTCATATGACATGAAAATTTAAATAATGTAAATAAGGTTTCGCGTATATTATTATGTACATTGCACTTTATGATAATCAGTTACACTTCAGTAGTGCTATTATCAGTGATTTTATGTTATTTCTCTTCTATAAATGTACTCTTGTTTGGGTAACCAATTAAAAATTGTAACTGAAATGAAAATACATATTTAAATACAGCGAAACATATTTTAAATGATGTACTTACATCACAAAGTGTATTGTACATGTTCTTTTAAACATAGTTTACTTTATATTTCTGTATATTTCTCTTTGAAAATATAAAACTTGTGTAACGAATTTCTGGATTATAGACCAACGGATGATAAACGTCAGATGTCATAAAATTAAATATTTTAAATACACCACACTTAACATTCAGTGTATTTGTATTTAATTTGCTCACTATTATAATGTATAAAAATATAATTACGTTTACAATATTACATTTTATTCTCAAAATAACTCAATTAAAAGTTTCATATTGAATTGTCAAATTTGACGGATGACAACCGTGATTATTCTCAAATTTAAATAAAATTAAATATTTTAAATACAGCACACTTAACATTCAGTGTATTTGTATAAACCTCGCTCACTATTATAATGTATAAAAATATATTTATATTTACAATATCTCTTTTCATTTTCAAAATAAATCAAATAAAAGTTTCATATTGAATTGTCAAATTTGACGGATGACAACCGTGATTCTTCTTAAATTTAGACATGGCCTCTGAGATCTACTGTTTCAAGGTACCAATTTTGCACAGTTTTATTTTTTTTAAACAAAAACCACTCACAGTAAAAATATAATACCCCTAAAAGGCACTCCGGCAAATTAGAACCTACAACGTGAAAAAATTACAGCGATTACTTCAGTGGTCTAAGAGTTTGAACTGGACAAGTGATGAATCCAAATATAGATATATATATATATATATATATATATATATATATATACAGTGAATCAATCAAAATAGTATAGGATAATAAAGAAATGATTTTTTATACACATAAAATTATTATGATATGGACGAGACACACATTTCTTACTATACACATAAAACAAAATGGTACCGCATTTCAAGGTATTATGTATATGTCATTTTAATGTCTTATTATAAAGTAAAGATTTAATCATACTTATACAAACAAATATTCAAATCGATTAGTCAGTAAGTTTGTTTAGTGCCCACCACGTAAAAGTGTACTGTCCGGTCTTGGGCGATCCCCTGCTCCAATGGAGCTTCGAACAAATATCCTAAGATACATTTCGGGCTGAGTATGCGACGCTCACTGTTGTGCTAAGAGAATTATTCTCAAGTGCATCTTCCGAATCAAAGATGAGTGGCTCTACCATCCAGCAGGTTGGGGCCACTAGCATTTTCTTTCAGAGAACACATAACAAATGAGTGAGTCTACCAAACCAAAAGTTGGGGCCACTGGCTGTTGTGCTAAGAGAATCACTCTCAAGTGCGTCCTTCGAACCAAGGTTTAGTGGGTCTACCAACCAGCAGGTTGGGGCCACTCGCTTTTGCTTTCAGAGAACACTTCACAGATGAGTGAGTCTACTAAACCAAAGGTTGGGGTCACTCGCTGTTGTACTAAGAGAATTACTCTCAAGTGCGTCCTCCGAACCAAGGATGAGTTGATCCAACAACGAGTAGGTTGGGGCAACTGGCTTTTGCAATCAGAGAACACGCAACAGATGAGTGAGTCTACCAAAGCAAAGGTTGGGGCCACTCGCTGTTGTGCTAAGAGAATCACTCGCGCCATATTTAGATACAACCGCCTTGTACTATTATAAAGCTGTAATTACCAAATATAGTATATCACACTTGCACAAAGACCCAAATCGAAAGTTTACTCTCCTTTCTCAACATATTCTCGCTCGGATTATTGTGAGTTAGTGTGTAGCCGTTATTTCTATTACACACAGATATTCTATATATTATTATAAAGTAGTGATGTTACTCACATACTTATACAGATTAAAAAATGATCTTTCTGTATTCACTATACTTTCGTTACTTTCAACTGTATATTTGTACACAATGCAATTCATGTGTGCCGCACTTCAAAACGAACAGCGTTATACAGGTTATAGTAATTTCATGATAAACGTAAAACAAAAATTATCTTTACTTATATACCATAATTTTATCACCGTTCTCAGTAACGAGCACTCAATATAGTAAGAATCACACTCATACAAGGTATATATATATATATATATATATATATATATATATATATATATATATATACATAACATCATGATATTATTAGCACCAATCATTATATCTCATCACAATTATAATTGTTCTACTCATAAACCACATTTTTGGCTAAATGAACAAACAATAATACATCACGTTACCAGTTCATTCCTAACAAACGTATCCATCATTTTATTAAATCTACAGCAGATATGTTAGGAATATATGTAAGTGTATATTATATTATGTTTATATGCACTTTCTAAGCCGTAACTTCTGAATTCACCATCATAAGCTATTATAATAAATTCTAACACAATAGTTATTATTAAACTATAAATAATTATATGAAATTTGTTAATTTTATCATCCAGAACAATGTTGATATTTTTTAATTGTTTCTTAATAATTTGCATACCTTTTAAATCTCTAAATTGATTTCAGAATCTATTTTCTGACTGTCTGTTAAGTTGAATCAGTGAGTATAAAGTAACTATAGAGGAATAACGTAACGGTATTCCTTGTAATGCGTTTAACAACTTTTGTCACCAGAGGGCAGCACAGTAGTATACTAGTTAGCAACTTTGACCTAGAGATGGCACAACAACAACATGTTTTACTTTTGTGCCATCTAGTAGGTATAATATAAACCACAAAGCAAGACGGTAAAATAGACAGTTACTGACTAGATATGAGGAACTAAAGTTTGCTTGCATCGTTGAAGGGTTGTATGCTCAGAACGTTGATATTTGTTGCAACTTTTTCTTTACCTATGAATACCGTAACCCCTGATCTAAACTACTTGCAGGTAGCTACTGTATTCTTGATGATGCACACTTTAAAAATTTGTATTGTATTTATTTATGTATTTACTATTTACATTTTTTTTTGGGAAGTAACTGAAACTTGTTTTAAGGTTTTTATGGATTTGGCACATGGGCACATATAGAGTGATGACGAATTTTTTTTTCTTAAGTAATAATATAACAGAAACAATTTGTATTGAAAAAAAAAAATATTTTGGTATTTTTTTTTCTTTGTCTCCCATGAAAATATGACATTTATGCTGTCATTTGTTATTGTAAAGTTATTAATTATTAAGGAACGAGCAAAAAATAAAAAAATAACGTTAAAATCAAGTGTAAAGTACTTTTTTTGCTCACTTAAGTGAATTCTCATAAATTTTTGAGCATATTTTTTTATTTATTTGTAATTTTTTTTTATAACCTATGATAGTTGAGAACAGAATTTTTCATTTACTTACTTGGATATTAATATCGTCATGCTTACACACATACTGAACTTGATTAAATTGTCCTAACCAAATAGGTAATATTTTTTTTATTATAGTGAGTAAAGAGGTAGAAAAAAATAATTGTGCATCTCAAGTGTAAAGTGTCTTTATTGTCCTTTCTGTATAGGAGTACGAACAATAAAGATCCACTTTACTTTCTTGATACACATAAATTCTGGATTAAAATAACAAATTAATGCTTAAAAAGATGATTATTCGATTGCTTTTTATTTATTGATGGAAGAATAGTTCCATATATAAACTATAAATTTTTGTTAATAATTGTTACATTACAAAATGATGAAATTGTTTCTCGTATTTAAAATGAAGAAAAAACATTTGTTAGTTTGTCAGTTAACATTTATTTACACAAATTAAAATATTATAATATAAAATATTTTCCCTTAAATACAGTGCAATTACAAGTATTCTAAGAAATAATAATATTAAGAAGCTATTTGGAGAATTTCGGTAATACCTTGAAGTAAGAGTGAATGGAAGAAATCCAGATGGTCATTCATGGCAATTTACCTTCATAAGCGGCTTTCTTTATCTCGAAACTTTCTAAATAGTTCACTTCAAAGAAATTGTCGGTAATATGTAGTATTTTTCAATTCTCCAAACTGAAACTATTATTACACTCGAACATGTGTTTTTTTGATGGAAAGATCTTTCATGTTTCTTAAATTTAGTTATAAAATTCCGAGCTGTTTGTCCAATATATATATATATATATATATATATATATATATATATATATATATATATATATATATATATATATATATATATTGTTACGTGTGCCAGAAATTTAAAAATAATGTTTAAGAAATTGTTCCGACCAAGAAGATATAGAGTTGCGTATCATGCGATACCAAACGAGAGCATGGCCGGTAAAGAGATCACCAGCTTGGCGAAATAATTGTTCGTGAGAGACGCCACGAGAATAGGCCATGCTGTCGATATTTTCGAGAAAACTATTAAGGCCGGTATTTCCATCAAATGTAATATTCTATTTGGGAACTAAATTTTTATGATCGCAAGTCGCGGAACGAGGTAAAACAGTACTGCTTGGTAGATGATGTGGTAGCGGTGTCGGTGGAATTTCAGAATGTACATTAGATACCGTAGGGGTAATATTTACGTTACTAAATCTAATAGCATTCAATTTTTGCAAAAAGCTCTGGCAACTATCTTCGAACGAACTTAGCATGGCAATAGGAATACATACAGTAGTTGGAAAAGAATTAGTGGAAGGTATTTCATCAAAATCAATTAAATTTACTACCTGGTTAGTATCAACTACACGGGACATGGAAGAAAAGGCAGATTTGATCATAGAGAGCAATCTCAAAAGCTCGCCACTTAAATGTTGAGGCAAACGAGAAATACGAAGGTACAAGGCAACTAAACGAGAATTTATTTCAACTTGAAATTGCTCTATATGAGAACGATTTCTACTATTAAAATTTTGAATCATACCTGACATCTCTTTAAGTGTTTCCAGACATGTCCGAGAGTCATTGATGGGATCAGGAAAATAATCAGCATTAACTGTAGTTTGCCCAATACTTTCCATCTCGATTAATCCACATAATATGTTTAAATTTTCCTCATTTGATCCGGGATAGGAACAATTTCGAATTTTGAGCTCGTAACTGATTTCCTCTCCTCGTAGATATTGGATGTGTTCCACGGTAAGTGACATTTAAAAAAAAAAAAAATATTAGTGCCAAATAACAATATGTAAAGAGAAAAGCAAAGAGAAAGATAGAAATTAAAGAGTAAAGAGAGATTTAGAAAAGACCTAGCAAAACCACGAAAATTAACTTTAAATTTAAAAAAATTACAAGCAAAATATTAACATCGGGCCCCACGTTGGGCGCCAAAATTATTTGTGTGACGTGTGTCAGAAATTTAAAAATAATGTTTAAGAAATTACCATGATTTCTCGAAGAGAAATCACTCGAGAAATCACGCGTCACACACTTACCTCGACAGTTCAGAATTGATCGTGGTATCGCTAGGTCGTGGGTCACTAAGATATTTGTAATAACAATAATAGGGAAGGGCGCCAGTTGTGCCGAAAGGAAAATGGTGGACACAACAACACCGAAAATAACAAATTAAAAATAAAACTAATTTTATTTACGGCTAGTAAATACAATAGGGAAGTTAACGGGGACAGTTATTGCCTATTACAAAAAAATAAGAAAATACCTTTTGTGGGGTAACAAAATATCGATGGGTTTGGAATGGCTAGGTCGTTGGAGTGAGTCCCTGGACGTCTTGGTACCGAGGTTCGGCTTGTCGACGGAATGTGTACTGTTCGTGTTAGTATTAAGCGGCACCGCAGGATGTCGGACACAAGCAGTGTAGTAGCTTAAAGCAGGATAGCAGGATAATGCGTGGTGTCATCGGACTAAGCGTGTCTGGCGGTTGCGTGAGTTGTTTGTGTGTAAATGCAAACTGCTGTTTTTTGTGGGTGATGCCTGAGTACTGTGTGTAAGTTGGTACTGTGTACGTGTGCACGTGTCGCAGTACTATTCAGCTTGGATTGGAACTCCACACTCCACTACCAACAAACCTCGACCATCTAGGACCAGCAGGGAATATAAAACATAAAAAAAAATTAGCAGATAATTGACCCCAAAAAAATAACTTGCCGTGGCAAAAAAATACAAAAAATATTTATAAAAAAAAATGAACAAATAATTTATTTAACAATAAATAAATGCAAAAATTATTATTCACAAAAAAATTGTGCACAAAAAATACTCCAAATAATTTTACATAAAAACTATCAGCTGGCCAGGCTGTAAAAGACTAGAAAATAGAGAAAGAAAGAATATTACAAGACTTGAAAGGTTTTCAAAAACTAACGTTTTTACTACGGGACTTGTAAAGTATATTTCTTACTTTTTGGCTGCCAAAAAAAATAATTAACGATAAAAAGGTAACTAATGGCATCCAAAAAATAAAAAATAAAATAAAATTGGAACGATAAAAATTCTACTTACGACAGTAAACCAGCATGAGCTCTGTCTAAATGCCACAGTATAAAAAATAACCTAAATCGTATTCAAAAAATATTAAGCAAACTAATAAAAAATGAATCTTTCTTGTGAAAGATACACGAGGAATTTTGAAAATAAGATCTATCAAAAAAAGAAAAAAGGTGAGGAGGTTTCCTTGCAAGCTTTGACAACACGTGGTTATCTAAATATTTCTTTAAAAAAAGTTTCGAATAAAATAAAAAATATCACTTTACTCACCAAAATCAGTGAAAAAAAAATCCGGAGTAAGAATATTTTAAATAAAATCTTGAAATAACTTTAGATAAAAAATTTTAGAACAAACAAAATGCTATCAAAATACGTCCGTTGTCTCAGCTTGCAGAAACTCAACTCATTCTACAGACCGCGCTCGCCTCTCAAGCAGTCAGCAGCACTAGAGATGTCGTATGTTTAATTAAAATATGAAAGATTTAAATAAAAAACCGCGAAACGAATGAAATCGTTTCACTGCCTCCCCTCCAAAAAGGATGATGACGTAACGGAATCATCAAAAGTTGTGTCAGGATCATCGGGGACAGTAGGTGCAGGTTTTAGGTCCTTTATGTGGTAGATGCCAGCATCAGTTCCGTCGGTATCGTGAAGGTGATACGCGAGAGAAGATAGTTTTCGAAAAACCTTGCTTTCGACATAACGAGGTGCTAGAGCCGAAGAGAAACATCTAGAACCAACAGATAAAACTCGATTTCTACGATAAACTAGATCACCTTCATCAAATTCGAGCTGACGACGAATGTTTATTATAATATTTCGCGTTTCGCTCATAAGCTTGATGAATACGGTCTTGAACGATTAAGAAAAATTCAGACATCTCTGATAATGAGTTGCCATAATCAGCCGGGGAATCGGAACAGATATTGTCAGGTAAAGAACGGTAAAAGTTTCCTGAAACTGGAACATGCATACCAAAAGTAAGGAAAGCTGGAGTAAATCAAGTAACTTCGTGCACACTCGTACGAATGGCCTGAGCGATGGCTTGAAGATTTTTATCCCAAGCACGATGATTATTGTCGAGATAAGATCTAATGATATTTGCAGAGGATAAACGACTGATGATGTTGATGGATGAATCAATTATGCAGGAATGCAGTCATAAATTTTTTATTGAAATCTTAGGCCGACGTTTCGCTACTATTTGTAACTTCTTCAGGGCAAACTGGTGAGAAAAATTACAAGATTTATAAAATGTATGAATTACAAAATAAATACATTACTTACAGATTAAGGTCAGGTAATATAACATGCATTAAAGTTAAAAAGTTCAAACATAAAGTTATCGTCGAAATTTGAAAACAATTTTGAAAAAATTGTAACACGCGTCATTCGAGAAGACTGAAATTGGTGAAAAAACTACAATGGCGAGGGAGGTGAACATGCAGAAAAAATCTTTGCAGAAAAAAGGAACCTGATGTAACACGCAGTGAAGTGAGGATGTCTTCGAGAAGCTATGGTGGATGATGGAACAATTTGCAGATCCTGCTATATATAGTGCTTAAATGGTCAATGTCGGTCTTGAAATTTATGTTGTTGGGGTCGTTTTTAATGTGGAACATTTCTAGGATCAGTCTTTTTTGCAAATTTGGTTCAATGTCTATTATTTTAACTGTTTCAAATTCAAGACTAAAATCAAGTGCATCAAAACCGACATTTTCTTCTTAAAACAGTGCAAATACCATAAAGTGTTTCCAAAGTTCATAAACCTCTACACAAACAAACATACTAAAGATCTCTCTAAAATTATCAATAGTGCTAAAACCAAGTGATTACAGTTTGAAATTGGATCCCTATACAACAGACTTTCGGAATTAGAAGTGAAAACTTATAATCTACACCTTAAACTAGCCAAACATTTTAAAGACGAGTGGGACATACACGACAGGAAAACCAACATAGTAGCTAATGCTAAATGTAAGAATAAATCCATAAAAATTAACAAGAAACTTAAAAACCTCATCGCCAATAAAAATCACGACAAAACAGTGAAGGTCAACATAGTGCACAACAAGACGAACACCTTATTCAATACGGATGAAATGCAATTACTCAACAAAGGACTTAAACACAGTGTCGCTCCACCAAAACCGCCGATAGAAACAATTATAACAAATTTGGAACACGCCATCGCTCGCCAACCCACAGAAATCCAATCCGTCGTAAGGAAAGAAGCAGAACAAATAATCAAAGAAGAACAAGAACACAAAACCAGGAATAGCAAGGAATATCACACCGCAAGAAAATTAAAGAAGAAGGATTGCGTTTATCTCAAAGCTGACAAAGGTAACGCCATAGTCATCATAAAGAAATCAGACTATAAACAACATGTCAGTGAATTATTAGAAACAGGCCCGTACATAAAACTAAAGAAAACCCCGATCATGGAATATTCCACAAAATTAAACAAAGCCCTAGATAATTGCAAAAACCTCATTAATAAGGATTTAAAAATTAAACTAAAATTACCGAACCCGAACCTTGCGAAACTCCACTGTATGCCAAAAATCCACAAACCAGGTAATAATTATCGACCCATCGTTTCCAATATAAACTCTCCGACATACCACCTCGCGAAATGGCTAGTTAATGAGTTTAATAACCTTAATTTCCCAAACAACTTAAAAGTAAAAAATTCTAAAGAACTGTCAGATAATCTAAAAAATGTCAAATTAGATCCGGGAGATAGATTTGTTTCATTCGACGTTACATCCTTGTTTCCAAACGTTCCAATACCCGAAACTTTAAATATTCTAGAAAGTGAACTCATCAAAAACAATCTACCAGAAAATATAGTGAAAGAATATTTATTACTAACAAAAACTTGCATGGAATTAAACGCTTTCACTTTTGAAAACAAAGTGTATAAACAAACATTCGGCACATCTATGGGAAATCCTCTCTCACCCTGCCTAGCCAACTTATTCTTAGCCCATTTTGAAAACAACTTGAAAACTGATTCCACTTTATTTCCAAAAACCTGGCTCAGATACGTCGACGATGTGTTCGCCATCATAGACAAAGACTTTGACCTTGATAAGTTCCTAAACCTGATAAATACACAATTTCCCACTATAAAATTCACTGTTGAATTAGAAAAGGAAAACACACTTCCATTCCTTGATTTAAAAATCATAAAAAATGAAGACAAAATAGAATTCGACATATACAGGAAACCTACTTCAACAGAAAACTTTATTCACTCCTCATCAAACACTTACTACAAAAACAAACTCGCAGCCTTCCATTCCATGGTCCATAGACTTTTTACTATTCCATTAAACAAAACAAGATTTCTAGCAGAACTAAAGTACATATACTACTTATGTGAAACCAATGGATACGAAAAGTCAATGATTAATAAACTTGTTAATAAATACAAACAAAAACAAAATATCAACAACAGTACAACTTTGACAAAAGAACCAAAGAAAACCACATACCGGAAATTCACGTTCATACAAAATAGCCATCACAAACTATCTAACCTTTTCAAAAAATTTAACATAACACTAGCATACAACAATAATTACACCCTCAAAAACCTATTAACTGATAATTACCATAAGATGAACAAACTAGATTGCTTCGGTATTTATTCTATTTCATGCACAGACTGTAACAAATTATACATCGGCCAAACGAAAAGGAAAATCGGCACTAGGTTCAAAGAACACATTTACCACTTAAAGAACAAACACATCTTCAACTCAGCCCTTGCCCTACATCACCATAATACTGGACACAATTTTTCAACAGACAATGTCAAATGTCTAAAAAATTGCACCAATCAAAACCTTAACATCCTTGAAACCATAGAAATGAAAAAATTCTCAAAACATTTACCCAACACAGATCTCGCTCCTTTAGAAAATCCCTTATTAAAATTCATAAAACCGCTCGACGAAAATCACCCCCACTTGTCATAGCATTGTAATACCATTAGTTATTGCAAAACCATTGATTACTGTAAATCCCCACTGTAATTCGAAACCCGAAATATGTATATAAACTCTGTTATCTGTATGTAATTTGTATCAACTGATGATGACTGCTTAGCAGTTGAAATGTACATTTTGTGTGTTTAATAAACTAGTGAAGAAAGTAACTAAGTGTTATTATTTAATCAAACGTGTGTTGTGTTTCTATGCAGTGTTGTGTTAGTGCACAGTGTCCATTTGTATTTTGTTTTGTCGAGTTCCTTTTATGTTTTGTAATTCGCGTTTTAATGTGTCTTTTTGTTTGTCCGGTGTATGTTTTAGGGCAGTCTTTGCATTTAATTTTGTATACAACGTTTATTTGTTCATTTTTGTTAATTTTGTCTTTTGTATGGCTGAAACGTAATTTTAATGGTTTTACTGGTTTTAAAGCTATTTTTATTGGCAAATTTGTTTCAAATAGGTGTTTTATTTTTCGCGCCAGACAACCTGTATTTGGAATGGATACATATTTGTTTGGTAGGATGTTTTTATTTTGTTCTTTATTGTTATTCGAATTGTATAATATTTTATTTATTGTTTTTCTTGGGAAATCATTATGTAATAAAATTTCTTTTAATTTAAGGTCAGTTTCTGTTTTGTATTCGGGTGATGTTAATTTATGAGCTCTATTTTTGAGGTTAACCATAGTGTTTATAATCTGTGTTTTTGGGTGTGTAGAGTTGTAGTTTATGTATCTGGTTGTGGAAGTGGGCTTTCTGAACCATTTATATTTAAGTGAACCATCCGGTTGGTGGTGGACGATGGTGTGTCCAGGAATGGAATTTCATTGTTGGATTCGGTTTCAATGGTGAACTGTAGGTGTTGGTTGTAATTGTTGAAAGTGTTAAGTGTAATGTCTATTTGATCTGCAGGGATGGCTGTAATGATGTCGTCGACGTATTTGAAAATGAAAGGAACTTGAAAAGGAAGTAAGCTGATGGCTGCATCAAGAAGTTGGTCCATTACGAGGCAGGCCGCTATCGGAGCAAGACAGGAACCCATGGCAAATCCTAGTAGTTGCCATTGTAGTTTTTTCACCAATTTCAGTCTTCTCGAATGACGCGCGTTACAATTTTTTCAAAATTGTTTTCAACTTTCGACGATAACTTTATGTTTGAACTTTTTAACTTTAATACCTGTTATATTACCTGACCTTAATCTGTAAGTAATGTATTTATTTTGTAATTCATACATTTTATAAATCTTGTAATTTTTCTCACCAGTTTGCCCTGAAGAAGCTACAAATAGTAGCGAAACGTCGGCCTAAGATTTCAATAAAAAATTTATGACTGCATTCCTGCATAATTGATTCATCCATAAGATCTAATAGCTGTTTTAATTACTCGATTGGTACGCTTAACAAAATTCACCTGGGGGTGAAACTTGGCGTTATACCATAATTTAGGTATTTCATATTTAGCGATAAGATCTGTAAATAATTTAGAGACGAACTGAGTTCCATTATCGCACATGACAATTTGTGGTACACCAAATAAAAGAAAAACATTTTCTTCTAAAATTTTACAAATTTTTGGAGCGTTAGCTTCACGCATAGGGTGAACAATGACAAATTTGGAAAACCAATCGATCACTACTAGAATATAGCGATTTCCAGCTGACGAAAGAGGTAATGGTCCCATAAGATCAACCGAGATAGCTTGCCAAGGAAACTTTATAATCTTTTCCATGCCCATTAAACCAGGTGGAGGGATTTGAGGAACTTTTTGAGACAAACAAGTCTTGCAACGTTTTACATAACCGGCAATAAAATGATGCATCTTAGGCCAGTAATATTCTGATGCAACACGGTGAAAAGTTTTAAAGATTCCAAAATGAGCGGCAGCTACATCATCGTGACATCGTGAGACAATTTCTTTATGAAACTCCCGGGGTACAACTAATTTCCATGTAGACAAATTAGAAGGAAGGGAATAGGGAGATAAGATGTTTTTGTACAAAAAAATATTTTCCACGCGCCAATCCGGACAGTCGTTTGGACTTAAAACTACCTTTTCACGCATTCGACAATACCAATTGTCCCGGGTATTTAAAAAAGTCTTATTGTCGATGACACAAACCTCAAGAGGACACCTAGATAGAGCATCAGGTAATTCATGGAGTTTACCAGGGCGGTGAGTGATGCTAAAGTCAAATTGTTGTAATTGTACCGACCATGCGGATCCTGCAGGCGAAGCAGCCACAAAAGAGAGTAGTGGTCGGTAATAACTTCGAAATAAAGCCCTTCGATAAAAGAACGAAATTTTAAAATACCGAAAATTACGGCAAGACATTCTTTTTCCGTAACTGAATAATTTTTCTCAGCTTTATTCAAAGTACGACTTGCATATGAAATAGGATGTTCCTCATTATCATCGCCAATCTGTGTAAGCACAGCTCCAAGTCCATAATTGGAAGCGTCAGCATGGATCTTAAAAGGTTTAATAGGTTTACTATAATCAGGGCTAGCAAGAGTTGGAGCAGATATTAGCGCATTTTTTAATTGATTAAAAGCTTCGTCAGCAGCTGACGTCCAAGAAATGGTGGACTTTTTACCTTTACCTTTAGTGAGGTCCGAAATAACAGCTGACATAGAGGCAAAGTTTGGTACAGAGCTCCTGTACCACGAGAATAAACCTAAAGCCCTACGCACTTCGGTTACGGTATTAGGTCTAGGAAGATTTGCAATAGCAGATACCTTATCGGGATCAGTACGAAGACCGTATTGATCGACAACAAAACCAAGGTATTTGAGAGAAGGTAAACAAAATTCGCATTTCTTGACATTTTCAGTGAAACCGGCCGCTTTAAGGTGATCTAAGACTTTATAGAGATTAACGATATGTTCTTCAAAAGAAGAAGTAGCGATAATTAAATCGTCCAGGTAAACAAAAACGTTTGGGACTAATTCTGGACCGAAAACTTCATCCATTAGTCTTTGAAGAGTTTGAGGGGCATTACAAAGACCGAATGGCATTCGAACGAACTAAAACAGACCGCGACCTGGTACAGAGAAAGCGGTTTTTTCTTTAGACGAAGCCGATAAAGGAATTTGCCAAAATGCACTCTTTAGATCAACAGAAGACAGAAACTTTGCATTACCCAGCTTACTTAAGATGTAATCTACGCGAGGCAAGGGATAGCTATCCTTACGCGTAACCGAATTAAGTTTCCGACTATCAAAACATAGCCGATATTCTCCCGATTTCTTTTTGACAAGTAATATTGGACTAGACCACGGACTCACAGATGGACGAATCACTCCCAATTCCAACATTTTGTCCAGTTCTTTATTAACGAACTCCATCATAACTGGAGAAAGAGGATATTGGCGCTGTTTTAAGGGAAGCGCGTCACCAGTATCAATAACATGTTGAATTTTATTGGTACAACCGAGTCCTAGGGATCCGAGCTTTTCAAAATCAGCAACAACGGAATTAAGAATTTCTTGCGGACGGGAAGATAAGTTTTCACGGCTAGAAACACCACTAAGAGAAGCAATTTCATTTTGGGCATGCCACGAATTCTTAGAAAAGTCTAACTTAAGACCAAAACAACGACAAAAGTCCACACCTAATATTACAGGATGTTTTACAGAAGGAACGACAGTAAAAGAAAAATGACTACTCGTTTTACCCAACGAGAAAGGTACAAAAACGTTGCCTAGGGTTGGATGAGATTTACCATCAGCAGTTGAAACGGTAGGAACAACACTAGGTTTTAGAGAAAATAGATGTTTTAGCATTAAATAGTCTCGACCGCCTACAATAGAAATATTAGCACCCGAATCAACTAAGGCTGTCATAGGTACTCCGTGAATGAAGATAGTAACGAAAGGTCGGTTATCATCACTTGATTTATTAAAAATAGGTGAAATGACATTATTCGTGAAAAAGTTAGAGACTTGGTTTAACCATTGAGACCACTCGTCTCTGTCGGTTTTTCTAACGACTTTACCAGCGTTGGGGTGGCGTTTTCCTCGACAGCTGGCAAGACCGAGGCGCCGCACACGTTTTTTGAACAGTTAGGGCATTTTGTTTGGTAACGTTTCTTTTACCACAAGAAAAGCAAAAGAGATTACGAGGCTTTGGACATTTTGGATAAAGATGTTCCGTACGATTACAGTTCCAGCAACTAAGAACACGCCCTTGACCTACAGCTGCAACGGCTGAACGAGACAAAATTCTATCCAATTTACAGGATGATTTAGAACTACTTTGAAATGAAAGATCGGGTTCTATAGTATGTGAGGAACGAGTTGGTGGATTTTTAAACTGCGAGACATTAAGTTCAGTGTCTTCAAGTCTCTTGCAAATGGTAATCAATTCTGAGAGAGAGTTAATATTTTGAAGTGAACAAAATCTCTGAAAATGCGGTTGTAAATTACGAATAATGTAACTAACCATGGTTTGTTCGTCAGGAGTTTTAGTTAAACGACAGAATAAGTTTTCCATGATGGCAATAAAAATTTCTACCTTCTCACAAGAAGCTTGATTTCGATTCCGAATCTCATCCATAAGAGCTAGATCATAATTAGCAGGTAAAAAGGTAGAACGAAGTTTAGAAACAAGTTCTGACCAAGAAGATATAGAGTTGCGTATCATGCGATACCAAACGAGAGCATGGCCGGTAAAGAGATCACCAGCTTGGCGAAATAATTGTTCGTGAGAGACGCCACGAGAATAAGCCATGCTGTCGATATTTTCAAGAAAACTATTAAGGCCGGTATTTCCATCAAATGTAATATTCTATTTGGCAACTAAATTTTTATGATCGCAAGTCACGTAACGAGGTAAAACAGTACTGCTTGGTAGATGATGTGGTAGCGGTGTCGGTGGAATTTCAGAATGTACATTAGATACCGTAGGGGTAATATTTACGTTACTAAATCTAATAGCATTCAATTTTTGCAAAAAGCTCTGGCAACTATCTTCGAACGAACTTAGCATGGCAATAGGAATAGATACAGTAGTTGGAAAAGACTTAGTGGAAGGTATTTAATCAAAATCAATTAAATTTACTACCTGGTTAGTATCAACTACACGGGACATGGAAGAAAAGGCAGATTTGATCATAGAGAGCAATCTCAAAAGCTCGCCACTTAAATGTTGAGGCAAACGAGAAATACGAAGGTACAAGGCAACTAAACGAGAATTTATTTCAACTTGAAATTGCTCTATATGAGAATGATTTCTACTATTAGATTTTAAATTTTAGATTTGAGGTGAAGGGTGGATAAACTCCACGTGCACTGAGGCCTCACATATGGGCCCATTGTACTGCCTCCAGGTGCACAGCTCCCTAGCTATCTTGAAGCCATTCTACGCTACGGAAGAAGGCTAACAAGTTGGCAGGTGGGGTTGTGCTGAGTGTTGCCTCGGAAGGCCACATATCCCCAAGCATGGAACCTCTTTTTAATGATAAAGTGGGGCATTCCTGAAGAATGTGCTCCACTGTTTCATCATCCATATCACATCCTCTGCAAAGTGAGGTGTTTGAGATTTTTATACGATGCATGTGCTTGTTGAAACGACCATGCCCTGTATATACTTCAATAAGGAGTTTGAGATTGTTCCTCGAAAGCCTTATTAGGTAATTAGCCAGCTTGAAAGTTGGCTTAAAGATAAAAGATTTCGTCTGTTTGCAGTTAGATCTAGTGTTCCAACTAGCTGAAAATTTGTCGAAAGTAATGGTTCGAATGATGTTATGAAGAGTCGATTTACTTAGCGGCAAGATGGGCTCGGGCCCACAAGGTGGGGTAGATGAGCCTTGCTTTGCTAAATAGTCGACACGAATGTTACCTTCATTGTCACTATGTCCTTTTACCCATATGAGTTCAAGAGTATTATCTTGGCATACGTTTGACAGGGCGGTGTGACAGAGTTCAGTTAAACCTGAGGTAAATTTAAAACCATTCAGGCTTTGAAGAGCTGCTCTACTGTCAGATGCTATCCGTATATGCTTATTTAGAACGTTGTGTTCTTTAATCAGCAATGCACTATGCAGGATCCCCAGTATTTCTGCTTGGAAGACAGTAGCATATTTGCCTAGTGGAATACTGACGTCCAGGTTCATTTGTTCAGAGAAAATGCCTGAACCGGAGCCTTTCCCATTTTTGGAACCGTCAGTGGAAATTAGAATGTCGGGATTTGATGATATCTGACAGTCTAGTATAATCCGATAGGGTTTATCAAAGTATAATTTTGGAGCAATGCAGTCAGTGTTCATTTGCAGAAGAGGAGCACTTTGACCTGCTTCTTTGAAAATAGAACAATGCCTGCAACTTGGTCCTATTTTGGGCCAGTGGCCTAATTGTGAGAGGCGTAGGACTGCTTTCAGCGCGACTTCCTCTATGTGAAGGTTTAGAGGAGGAAGGCATAGAAGGACTTCCATTGCCGCTGTTGGTGTGGTGCGCATTGCACCGGTTATGGCTAGACATGCCAATCTTTGTACATGTTCTAGTTTTGATATTGCTACGGATTGTTTGATTCTGGGCCACCAGACAAGAGCTCCGTAGGTGATCATTGGCCTGATTATGGATACGTATAACCATAAAGCGAGTTTTGGAGTTAGACCCCAGGTTTTACCTAAGATCCGTCGACACTGCCAGAATGCTATGCAGGCTTTTTCAACTTTGTAGTTTAAATGTAGACTCCAGTTAAGTTTGCTGTCAATTATGACTCCCAGATATTTGACGTTACTGGACAAACTTAGAGACTGATTGAATATTTTTGGCATTGTGAGAGTGCCAATTTTCCGCTTTCTTGTGAAAAGAACCATTTCAGTTTTGGCAGGATTTACCGAAAGAGAGTGGTCTTTGCACCAGTTTTCAATGAGTTTGAGAGCAGCACTTGCTAGATTTGCAAGGATGTTCTCAAATTTTCCGTTTAGCAGGACAGTGATGTCGTCTGCATATCCAATAGAGTGATATCCATTGTTGTTGAGGAGTAGCAGAAGATTGTTTACTAATATCGCCCAAAGAAGGGGTGACAGAACACCACCTTGGGGACAGCCTCTTGTAACATAGCCTCTTATGGTTGTTTCTCCAGAGGAGAATTCGATCGCCCTATGTTCTAGCATGAACTTTATCCACCTGATAAGAGGAGATTCTACTTCATGGAACTCTAGAGCATGGACTATAGAGTTGAAGGTAGCTTTGTCGAAAGCGCCTTCTATATCTATGAAAATACCCAGGGAGGAATTGTTGTGTTCCAAAGAATTTTCGATCCTGCTAACCACAGCATGAAGAGCAGTTTCGGTCGATTTTCCTTGAATATAAGCATGTTGGTTGGGGTGCAGCGGATTTTGAACCAGTGCAGTTTCCCTTATGTATCTATCACAAAGTCTTTCCAGAGTTTTAAGAAGAACTGAGGTAAGGCTTATTGGGCGATATGATTTAGGTATTGAGTAGTCTACGCGTCCGGGTTTGGGAATGTAAACTACTTTAACTTCCCTCCATCCTATAGGGACATATGCGAGGGTAATGCAAGCTCTAAAGATCCTAACCAGGTAAGGTGTTAATTGCTTGCAACCCCATTGAAGAAGGGCCGCAACAATACCATCTAGACCTGGTGATTTATAAGGCTTTAGGGTGTTTATTGCCCAGCTTGTGCGTGTCTCATCAATGATTACCTTAGAGAGTTCGAGCGCCTCCTCTGAAAAGGAGTGATCGTTGTCCTTCCAGGTACATCCTTCAGAGATCACACAGCCGGGGAAATGACATTTTAGAAGAATTTCATTGTTTTCAATGATTGAGGAAGCGTAGGTGCCATCTTCTTTTTTGAGGCAGCCTAGCTGTTGGTTTGGTTCTTTGCAGAACATTTTTTTCAAGCAAGCTACGGGTCAGATTTGTCAATATTGCTGACATATTGTTGCCAGGCGTTCCTTTGCCTTTGCCTGATAGCTTTTTTGTATTTTGTTTTCTCCAATTTGTACGAGAGCCAGTCAGCTTCCATTTTGGAGTTTTTGGCTTTGTTGAACAATTTCCTAATAGAAGTTCTCATTTTACTCAATTCCTTGCACCACCATGGGGCGTTCTTTGAGTTAATTGTACTTAAGGGACATGCCCTTTCATATGAATTGATAAGAACGTGCTGGAGTTTGCTGACGCAATCCTCGAGCGAATCCTTGCTAATTTGATTTGGAATATGACATCCCTCTATTCTAGAATGAAGAAGATCTAGGAATAGAGTTTTGTCTGTTTTCCTGGGGTTCCAAAAGACCTTTTTATCAATATGCTTAGCGTTCAGCGTAAAGTGAATTGATTTGTGATCAGACATTGAGACATCAGGTGATACATACCATCCTGATACGTCATTAGATATCTTAGGTGTTGCCAGGGTGATGTCAATCCTAGATTGTGCACGAGACGTGACGAAAGTAGGTTCATCGCCTTGGTTGAGAATTTCTAGATTGGTACTAGTGATGTATTCACATAAAGATTTACCTCTGGGGTTAATATCTTTGCTGCCCCAGACAGTATGGTGTGAGTTAGAGTCACATCCTACAATTAGATGTTTGTGATTTTCTTCACAAAACTCGACTAGTTTGACAAGTTCAAGGCTAGGAGGTGATTGTGAAGAATCTGAGGGAAGGTAGCAGGAGGCAAGAATGATGTCTTCCTTGCTGTTGTTTGTGACTCTACTAAGAAGGATGGCAGTAATATCACGTGTACACAGGTGTTGGCGAATAACAGCCTCAAGGTTGTTAGGCACTACTATACATGTCCTCGGATTTTCAATACCAAAACCTGTAAAGGTAAAGGTATTTTTGTCGCCTAGTCCACAGATCTTTGATTTTACAATCCAGGGTTCTTGAACCAGGGCTATACTGTGCTGCCTACTGTCTAGGTGTCGTCTCAATATTGAGGTCGTCGCCCGACAGTGTTGCATGTTTATTTGAATGAAGGATAGAGGTGAAGAAGAGGGAGATTTAGGATTGGGATGGGTCATTTAAGGTTTCGGATGTAAGGAGGAGAGACTCGAGCTCCTGCAGTTCAGCATCCTCTTTGGAGCAAACCTCCATTGAGGTTGCACTCTGCGAGGACTGAGCTGCGGTCCCAGGAGTTGGTTGAGGTGGTACTGAACTACCAACCTTCAACTTGACGGTGAGGGAGGAGAAAAGATACCGAAGTTTCTTCCCTCTCTCCGTAAGGGTTTTGGCATCCTCTTCGTTGACGCCGAAGACTAACAATCTGCCCAGTGGTTTCTCCTTAGGTGCATCATGAAAGACGCACCAGTTGGAAACCTTGAGGTCTTTGTTCTGAGCTGCCAGCCTCCGAAGGACAGTCTGCCTTTCATCGGCTTTACCCGGAATCCAGACAGCTGCCTTCACCAACCGAGGAAGGCAGTCCAGGCCAACGACCTCAAGTTGAGCGTTGTCCCAAAGGGGGGAGTTTGCTCACCGCAGATTTCAGCCATTCCAGGGAATGGTTGTCACCGAAGGTGATGCGAAGAATTTCCCCGGAATGAAGCCATCCATCGAAGACAGGAGGCTGTTCTTCATCCTTCAGGGTAAATAATGCGGTGTCCAGTTGTTCATACAGCCGGTCCTGCAGTATCTGCACCTGAGAGGAGGAGATCTTCCCAAGGGGATTACTGCGACAGATGATCGCCACTTTCAGATGTCTCTTAGAGGCATCTGCGTAGCTCACACTTGGGGCAGGGGGTTTTGCTGATGGGAGAGGGCGGTTTCTTTTCCTGACATTGGGAGAAGGTTCCGACCCTTCCGATCGTTGGCGTTTGGTGTTTCCTGGGCAGCCAGCCGTCTTCACCGGTTTAGACGATTGTCTAGAGCCAGCGGGGTTAGCTTTTCCCAAGTGCACCGAAGACGCGGAAGGTGGTTTGCCGGCTGAGTTAGCTCAGCTTCACGTGCCTTCTTCCGACGTTTTTGCTCCGCTCCGCTAATGCGGTGCCTCTTGGGCTTGGGAGCAGTTGATGGGGTGTCCGACGACGCACCCATTGGTAATGGGGTGTCCGAAGACGCACCCACTGGTGTTGTTAGCGGTGTATCCGAAGACGCGCCCGCTGGGGTTATGGTGGTCTTTACAAATCCATCCATGGGGAAAAGAAGCTTCATCTCACCAGCGAGCTCCAAAAGGGGACGTTGAACTTCAACGCCAGAGCCTACCAGTGAGATATAGCCTCCAAGGATGACAAACACACGAGGAGGTTGCCAGTCAGCCAGAGGAAAGCGACCAACAATCCAATGGTGGCTGCCCCCCCTGCGTGTCCGCAGTCCCCAGAGACTCACCCTGACGGCGGTCTAACCCGACGTCGCAGCCGGTTGATCGAGGTGGGTTAGTCTCGACCGCCCGTCTAGGTGAAATCAGGGCCAAAGTGGAGTGTTGTCTGACGACTCAGCCACCAGGATTTGCCACGCACGGCACAAACACGTGGGAGGATGGTCCGCGGTGACAGCCTTGGCTAAGCCCATGCCGGGGTTTTAAGCCCAGAGGGTCAGCGTATAGCTGTCACTAACCATGACTTGCGAAATGGCCGTTCGATTTCTTTCAGTTAATGCTGATTATTTTCCTGATCCCATCAATGACTCTCGGACATGTTTGGAAACACTTAAAGAGATGTCAGGTATGATTCAAGATTTCTACTATTAAAATTTTGAATCATACCTGACATCTCTTTAAGTGTTTCCAAACATGTATGAGAGTCATTGATGGGATCAGGAAAATAATCAGCATTAACTGTAGTTTGCCCAATACTTTCCATCTCGATTAATCCACATAATATGTTTAAATTTTCCTCATTTGATCCGGGATAGAAACAATTTCGAATTTTGAGCTCGTAACTGATTTCCTCTCCTCGTAGATATTGGATGTGTTCCACGGTAAGTGACATTTAAAAAAAAATTATATTAGTGCCAAATAACAATATGTAAAGAGAAAAGCAAAGAGAAAGATAGAAATGAAAGAGTAAAGAGAGATTTAGAAAAGACCAAGCAAAACCACGAAAATTAACTTTAAATTTAAAAAAATTACAAGCAAAATATTAACCTCGGGCCCCACGTTGGGCGCCAAAATTATTTGTGTGACGTGTGCCAGAAATTTAAAAATAATGTAATTACCGTGATTTCTCGAAGAGAAATCACGCGTCACACACTTACCTCGACAGCTCAGAATTGGTCGTGGTATCGCTAGGTCGTGGGTCACTAAGATATTTGTAATAACAATAATAGGGAAGGGCGCCAGTTGTGCCGAAAGGAAAATGGTGGACACAATAACACCGAAAATAACAAATTGAAAATAAAACTAATTTTATTTACGGCTAGTAAATACAATAGGGAAGTTAACGGGGACAATTATTGCCTATTACAAAAAAATAAGAAAATACCTTTTGTGGGGTAACAAAATATCGATGGGTCTGGAATGATTAGGTCGTTGGAGTGAGTCCCTGGAGGTCTTGGTACCGAGGTTCGGCTTGTCGACGGAATGTGTACTGTTCGTGTTAGTATTAAGCGGCACCGCAGGATGTCGGACACAAGCAGTGTAGTAGCTTAAAGCAGGATAGCAGGATAATGCGTGGTGTCACCGGACTAAGCGTGTCTGGCGGTTGCGTGAGTTATTCGTGTGTAAATGCAAACTGCTGTTTTTTGTGCTTGATGCATGAGTACTGTGTGTAAGTTGGTACTGTGTACGTGTGCACGTGTCGCAGTACTATTCAGCTTGGATTGGAACTCCACACTCCAATACCAACAAACCTCGACCATCCAGGACCAGGAGGGAATATAAAACATAAAAAAAAATAGCAGATAATTGACCCCAAAAAAATAACTTGCTGTGGCAAAAAAATACAAAAAATATTTATAAAAAAAATGAACAAATAATTTATTTAACAATAAATAAATGCAAAAATTATTATTCACAAAAAAATTGTGCACAAAAAATACTCCAAATAATTTTACAAAAAAACTATCAGCTGACCAGGCTGTAACAGACTAGAAAATAGAGAAAGAAAGAATATTACAAGACTTGAAAGGTTTTCAAAAACTAACGTTTTTACTGCGGGACTTGTAAAGTTTATTACTTACTTTTTGGCTGCCAAAAAAAATAATTAACGATAAAAAGGTAACTAATGGCATCCAAAAAAATAAAGAGAAAAATAAAATTGGAACTATAAAAATTCTACTTACGACAGTAAATCAGCGTGAGCTCTGTCTAAATTCCACAGTATATATATATATATATATATATATATATATATATATATATATATATATATATATTATTTGTGCAATTTTTTCAGTAAATTTATTACAAACAATTATTATTCAGGTATTTATAGTTAATATACACTACTTTGATTTAAATTCATTCATCAATATTCTCACAATTAAAAATTTTCACTACACATGCACTACACACGTAACCTCACTTTAAGAAAGCACATGTTGCTGTGTTAATTTGACACAACTTTTAGTTATATCTTGTTTTTTTTTTAGGATGAGTGGAAGTCAGAGAGATGTTTCTCCATAGGTCCTAAGGGATTCCAGTCCCAAGGACGATCTGACTATGGAAGAGGAGCTACGTAGCCCAACTCTATCCACTTCCAACCTTGAGGAGACTATAGGAAAGCTCTAACTAAGTGAGCAAAAAAGCAAACTGAGCGGTGCCGCCAGAAAACGCTTTAAGTGGCTCATTAAATGTGGGCTTAGTGCTGACGAAGCACGTGTTAAAGCCCTTTAATCCATAAAGGATAAGGGTCCAAAACGGACCCGGTCCGAGGAATCAACGCCCGAAATGTCTGTGAAAAGGCAAAAAACAGATGCTAAAGGCCAACCCAGCAGTGGTGCTCCGCCACCACCTGATAAGGCCATGCCGTCTGTGAGCTTTAAGCAGGCAATCCTGGGCACACGCGTCGGCATCCTGCACTATAATTAACCGGAGGATATTTTAGAAACAGGACAGCTGACGAAAATTCAGGATGCAATCCCGGATTTAATTAGTAAAGAAGCTAAAGACTCTGTGAGGCCTAAGTTTCTTGGGACAACCTTTAAGTCCGGATGACTGAGCGTCAACTGCGCCGACAAAGTCACCGCCGAGTGGCTAATAGGCAAAGTCGACAGCTTAAAGCCTTGGAAAGGAGCCCATTTAAAATCTGTAGAGAAAAGGGATTTGTCAAAGTCCAGCATTGTAAATGCATATTTCCGTAACAGTAAAAACAATCCAACAGATCAGATATTGAATCTGATAGAGGGCCAAAACGAGGGTCTGGATACGCAACAGTGGAGGGTTTTAAAGAGAACAAATGAGGGCTCGGCAGTGCTTCTTACACTGTCCATAGACACGACATCCTTAAACACCTTTGAAAAAGCTGATTTCAAAATCAACTACAAATTTGGCTAGACAACGATCAGGCTAAAGAGTAAAAAACCCAACAAAAAGCCTACCGACGTCACTGCCAAAACAGCCACTACCAGCACTGCTACAGGTAAGGTTAACATAAAAAAGGAGGAAGGGAGTAATGCCACCAATATTAACACTGGAAATTCCAGATTAAAAGTAGGTAAAGGTAAAGAGGCTGCCTCAAAGCCTCAACCCAAACTCACACCTACACACTCCAAGACACCATCGGCCGTCGGAATCACGCACAAAGGGCAACAAGTTTTTAGCTGCGACGTAGCTCTGAACAAAACGTGATGTCCAGCAGTAATATAAAGATGCTGCAAGTGAATCTTCAATACTGCAAAACTGCCTCTGATGTGTTGAACAAAACATTCACCACCACTAACACCGATATAGTGCTAGTTCAAGAGCCTTATGGGTATGGAGGCGTAGTAAGGAAACATACTACACCAGTAGGTAAGTTAACCTACTGTAACAAACCAGATGTCATTCCAAGAGCAGCATTGCTCATTAAGACATCGATTAAATTCGTAACATTAAATAAATTTATATCTAGGGATTTGGTAGCTGTGGAAGCTACATTGCCTGTATCAGGAGGTACGCAAGAGGTAATCATTGCATCGGCGTATTTCCCGGGAGAAACGATGGAAGCCCCACCTCCGCTGGTAAAGGACCTAATCTCTTATTGCAAACATAGAAACAGAAACCTCATCCTAGGATATGATGCAAACACACATTAGACAGTTTGGGGTAGTACGGACATAAATACAAGGGGTGAGTACCTTTTCGAATTTATTTCTAGTACTAACATACATATAATAAATAGGGGTAAAGAACCCACTTTTATAACTAAAAACAGGCGAGAGGTATTGGACATTACGTTAGCCACTCCTCAAGTTAACTCTGAAATATATAATTAGCATGTCTCAAATGAAACCTCAATATCGGATCATAGATATTTAAGGTTCAAGATAAAGGCTAATAAAGAACTTAAAACTCAAATTCGTATTCCGAAACTAATAGACTGGGTCTTGTACGAAGGCCACTTAAAGTGTGAAGTGGAAGAACTTACGAAAATTAATATAAACACAATTGAGGAACTGGAAACAGCCTCTATTGACTTTCATAATGCGCTACACACAGCATATGAAAACAGCTGTACAGTAAAGCTTCGACAAAGTACTAGAAAAGTACTTTGGTGGACCGAGTAAACAAAGAGTCACTGTTAGAAGGTTATACCAAAACCAGTGGCAGCGATGAGAGCTGGGAGCAATATAGAAGTGCCCTAACATCTATCTTCCTGTCCGCAATCACGTATACTCCCCGTTACTCAAACAACACTGTTCCGTCATCCGATCATCATCATCATCACAAGCCTTCCAGACCACAGGGAAGCCGTTCATATCGTTTTTTTCACCAAGCACACGGTCTAACCTAACTTCGAGACCACGTGCTCGGCCAAGTGACAGTTCTAGATTTACATACGAAACCACGATCATAAAACATCACCCTGTTACTGATAATCATACTTAAATTAAACAACCCTGCGTAAAATGTTTATTTTCACAGATATTTCACTCTACAGAAAGCTGTCAAAAACACCACCAAGACGCCACTGGGCAGATGCGGCAAACATCCGTACTTCCGACCGAAGCCGAAATTCAAATGTCCAAAATAAATTGTGAAATATTCTAAAAAATCATAAAATGTAATATATTACTTTGTAAAACGCAGGGAAGTCAGAGAACGACGTTTAGAATAAAATTAAATTTTATTAAACAAAAATAACAACATTTCAAACCCTACAAGACACCTGGTGGAGAGGGCATTTTTCCGGCACTTTTGCAGAAATGCGTAAAGGATATACTGCCAATACTCTGCGAACTATACAAGGGAAGCCTAAAGTTAGGATACATTCCCAAATTGTGGAGGAAAACTAATGTAGTATTTATACCTAAAGGTGGAGGGCGTCCAAGCGTCCAGCCTAAGTCATACAGACCCATTAGTTTATCATCAGTTATACTGAAAGGTATGGAAAAGGTCTTAGATCAATACCATAGGAATGAAGTGATAACTGCTTCACCACTAAACGTAAAACAATTTGATTACCAGGAAGCAAAATCGACACCTACGGCTCTCCATAGCCTTGTCAATAAAATAGAGAAAACCTTTATGGCAAAAGAAATTCTCTGGGAATATTTATAGATATTGAGGGTGCCTTTCATAACACCTCCATTGAAAGAGCTACTAGGTCAAAAGGTTTTGACCCAGCTGTAGTGGAGTGGATAAAAGCCATGCTGCAAAGTCGAACGATTACAGCCTCGATGCGAGGAGAATCAGTAATGATAAATACCAACAGAGGATGCTCACAAGGTGGGATTCTATCACCTCTACTCTGGTGTATTGTCATTGATGACCTCCTGAATAGGCTCAATAAAGCTGGCTATTTTGCAAATGGTTATGCAGACAACGTTGCAATTTTTTAGTGACACTACTATCTCGTACCTTACACAAAAAGCTCTAAATCTAGTGCATGAGTGGTGCCTGGAACATGAACTTAGTGTTAACTCTACCAAAACTACAATCGTCCCCTTCACAAAGAGAAGGAAGATAAATCTTCAAGCTCCCTACTTGAACGGTACTAGTTTTCTACAGAGGTTAAGTATCTAGGAATCATTCTAAACCAAAAACTCACGTGGAACTCACATATCAACAAGATTACAAAGAAATCAGCAGTGGCGGTAAACACATGCCGTCGGCATCTGGGTAAAAACTGGGGACTACAGCCAAAAATGACCCATTGGGCATATACTAGTGTTGTAAGAGCCATGATCACCTACGCGTCAATTGTATGGTGGCCAAAAGTGAAACAAATCACAGCACAGGCATCACTGCGGAAACTAAAACGCATGGACTGCCTCAGTATTACATGTGCTATGAGGACAGGTAGTCCGACTGCAGCAATGGAAGTGATTCTGGGGCTAACACCTCTACACATTCAGGTGAAAAAGGGGCGATGCAACAGGCACTGATTCTCTGCAGACCGAAACACTTTACGCCCGGAGATTCCGTAGGCCATTTGGAAATTCTAAGGGAAGTACAACCAGATAAACTGGCCTTGTCTGTCTGTGATACGATGACAACAAAATACAATTTTGACCAAAAGTATAAGGTTGTTATTGGTAATCGCCTTGAATGGGCAACGGAAAGACCTGTTGTAAGGAATTCTCTGTCCTGGTTCACGGATGGTTCAAAATAGGACACAGGAGGAACTGGAGTAGGTGTGCTTGGCCCAGATTGCCAAATTAAGGAATCCATAGGCACCTGTTCCACAATTTTTCAGGCTGAGATTTATGCAATAAATCTCTGTGCTTACATAAACCTAGATAAAGGTCTAAAAGGAGCATTAATAAGTATAATGTTAGACAGCCAGGCAGCTTTAAAGTCATTGAATGCCTTCACATGTAAATCAAAGCTAGTCTCGAATTGCATGGAGACCCTCCAATTGCTATCCGAAGCAAACCACGTCACCCTATGGTGGGTACTACGGCACAAAGGAATCCTAGAAAACAAGAAAGCTGATAAACTTGCAAAAAAGTGGGCCAAACTTTCATACCACGGGCCGGAACCTTCATGTGGTCTTCCACAAAGCCACTATTAGAAGGTGGTCAAAAACTGGGAGGTATCTGCCATATCCTCACATTGGAAAAATATTCCAGGCCTCAATCAAGCTCGGAAATTCATTTTCCCAGCTTCGACAAACGGCAAAGAGTTACTAGCTTTCAGCAAAAAGGATCTTAACATAATGACAGGAATTCTCACTGGCCACTGTCCTTTAAAGTACCATTTGCACAAAATTGATAAAGCTGAAAATGAAACCTGTCGATACTGTGAAGAGGACGAAGAATCGTCGGAACACATACTGTGTGAATGCCCTGCCGTAACTGTGCAGAGACTCAATCAACTAGGTAAGAGGTATCTTACGGCAGATGAGATCAAGAACTTGACTCATGGAGCCATAATCGGCTTCATCGAAAATGTTGATCTACTGCCGGAAAACTAAGTAAGGGCTGTGTCACAAAAGATCTTCTAGGTCGCGTTAACAAAAAGCGACAAACGCTTAAACCCTCGCATACATACATACATACATACATACATACATACATACATATGATATTGAAAGGCATTTAAGATGGATTTGAAGATATTATGTTAAATACATTTGTTTGTATATAATATCAAGCTTAACCATAAAACCCATATTCGAAATTATTGCCAACAATCTATAATTTTTAACACAAAGTATAAAGTTGCCCTTAGACAGAAAAATGCTTAACCATACAACTCATATTTGAAATTATTTCTAACTACGTTATAATTATAATCATAAAATATAAAGTTGGACTTAAGCAGAAAAATGTTGATTAATTTAGATTAACAGTATACATATGATATTGTAAGGCATTTAAGATGGAATTAAAGAGATTAATTAAATACGTTTGTTTGTGTATAACAGCTTAATATACAACCCATATTTGAAGTTATTGCCAACTACTCTATGATTGTAAGCATAAAGTATAAAGTTATTAGTACTAGAAATAAATTCGAAAAGTTGCACTTAGACAGAAATATGATGATTAATTTAGATTGTCATTTTATATATAGGTATAGTATAGTAAAGCGTGATAAATTATATTTATTGTATGAATGGTGTAAATCTGGAGGGAGTGTCTGAAATAAAAGATTTGGGTGTTATCTTTGATCCTAAGTTACTTTTTATTAATCATATTAATTATATAGTGAACTGCTCTTATAAAAACTTAGGGTTTATAATCAGAAACTCCCATTGCTTCAAAAAATATTTCAACTCTCAAATCTTTATTTTATACCGTCATTAGATCTAAACTGGAATACTGTCTTGTTGTGTGGAATCCACTTTACAGCAATCATGTTTTAGAAATTGAATAAATTCAAAGAAAATTTGTCAGGTACTGTGCTAGAAAATTCTGTCATCCATTCGATCATTTAACATAAAGTTATTCACGAACATCATTACAATTTAACATGTTATCACTAGAAAATAGACGTAAGCTAATATCTTGCTTATATTTGCATAAATTAGTGCATAACAAAATTGATGACATATTAAGTTTAGGTAAAATAAGAATTTGTGTGCCTCGTTTGCCCTTTAGACAAACTAAATACTATTCGACATTCTCTAACTTTCCTGTCAAAACAAATTATGAATTAAGAGCCCCTATTACAAGAATTTCTTTTATTTTTAATAGTTTAGA
Organism: Stenolophus ochropezus; assembly: GCA_035578165.1. Classification (NCBI taxonomy): domain Eukaryota; kingdom Metazoa; phylum Arthropoda; class Insecta; order Coleoptera; family Carabidae; genus Stenolophus; species Stenolophus ochropezus. Next base: position 1,747,191 of record JAQOWZ010000024.1, on the reverse strand, counting down.
ACTAGAATTAAAAGCTGATATTCTTTGTTATTCGTACATCCATCTAAAATCTGTTTTATATACACTTCTGATGTCCTTGTAACGTTGTTCTATCATACAGTCTTGTTTCCACAATCTTGTTTCTAATTCTTTATATATTATGTTCAAATTTCATGTGTGTTAATTATGTAGCATATCCAACTACCAGTAATTGGGATACTTTGTATCCTGTTGTGTAGTTGTAAATTAAATAAATAAATAAATAACCACTCTATAAATATAAGCATAAAGTATAAAGTTGCACTTAGACAGAAAAATAAAGATTATATTAGATTGTCATTTTATATATAGGTAAGTATACATATGAAATAGTAAGGCATTTAAGATGGAATTGAAGATATTATGATAAATACATCTGTTTGTGTATAATATGTTTAAGCATTCAACCCATATTTGAAGTTATTGCCAACCACTTTATAATTATATGCATAAAGTATAAAGTTGCACTTAGACAAAAAAAAATAATTAATTTAGATTGTCAGTTTATATACATATGGTATTGTAAGGCTGCTACGCCCCTGAAGGGCTATCCCGAGCAAGATCGGTTGAACCACGGTTCGATACAGTGGAAACGGGTTGGGTCCCTGTTAAAAGCGGTAGTTGTTGGATTGAGCGCCAGTGTCCGAAACGGTTCAACAAGGCTGGACACCAGCCTGCGGGAAGGGACGACGCAATAGGAAGGTTTCAATACAAATAAATTGAACTGTCTCATGTATTTACAATTCGGTTGGTACACAGAAATATAACGACGGCTTATATACTCGTCCGTAGAATCAAGGACGCGGAGAACAGTCAGATGTTAATATAAGGGCACGCAAGACGGACGCGATGGTACCAGCGGGACAACGATGCGGTATTCGATAAAGTGATAGTAAAATGACGGGTCCTATGATCTACAGCGGTGTACGACTACCTACTCGTAATGAAGGTCAGTGGTACCTCAAAACAAAATAACTTAAACGCCGTGTGTTCAGATTTTACAGTTCTCACGATGACACCAAATAATCATATGAATACAGACAAGAGATTGACCAAAGTAAGCGGTCGCAAAAAGGTTACACAAGATAATAATAAACAAAAAAACAAATAAATAGGCTTATCTGCGAGTCCGGTGTGAAAAATGGCAGCGTCTGGCGGTCCGATGACGTCAGCGGCTGACGAATTCCGGAACAGATGGCGGATGCCAAGCCGCAGTCGCAGTACGTGTTTCTCAACCCTTCCGGCGCAGATTTAGGTTCTTGTGTCGCGTGGAATCCTTTCACTTGGCTTCGACTCGATCTCCGGAAGTCGGGTGTTATAGATAACGTTGTTTGTATTGGTATTTTGTGATACATGCTAGTATCAATGTACTAACAATCACGATTTGTACAATAGAAATAAATAAAAGAAGAAGTGTAAAAGAAGAATCCTATTAGCAAACCACAAATTCCTTATAAGCCAGTACGTTTTAAACAATGCAGTTAACTTGACCTAACGGAAATTCACCTTGGATGTAAGGCGGCTTTGAGATAATTGAAATGTTGGCGTGCAACAAAATCCGGGAAATTCTTGTGAAGGACAAACAAGCTCCTGTCTAACGTCTTGAATATTCCTTAAAAAAGGTAGTATCCGGTACTGCGGGGCAACAATCGCACAAAACAATACTTTTCACTAGCCAAGAACGTCAGAGCACGCAACGTTTCAAGATAAACTGACTAAAACTCAAGCCGGAGGCTGGTAGTTCAAGGTAAAAGCACGTTTAATTAGTATCAAACTCATAACTCGCCGGGGTTGCATCAAGGGCTCGTGGGCTGTAAAATCAGCAGGGTTGTAAAAAGATGAGAAACGCGCAAGATATTCGTTACAGTTTGAGCGGGATATGGACAAGGAACGCATTCGAATAAACTTCTAAGCCACGCGCAACCTACTCACGCTAAACAATTAACTGCATGAAGCAGCGGCCGTCAATGTCACGCAAGTTGAAAATGCCGGCTGTAGAATCAAAACAAAACAAGGACAATGGAACTAAGTTAAATTAAAATGGAGTAAAAAGAAAATAGGAAAAAAGATACAGGAGATGGTAAGTACAAAAGCAAATGACTCTAGAAATTATTAAATAAAACGTAAACAAAATTTATTAAGTTTGACAATTTTTAGTTTAAAAGGAAATGATGACAATGAATTCAAGGATCGGTAAAATGAAACCGTAACAAGGCATTTAAGATGGAATGTTAAATACATTTGTTTGTTTATAATATCAAGCATAACCATACAACAGGTATTTTAAATTACTGCCAACAACTTTATAATTATATGCATAACGTATAAATTTAGACTTAAACAGAAAAACGACGATTAACGTACATTGTCATTTTATATATAGGTAAGTATACATATGGTATTGTCAGGCATTTAAGATGGAGTTAAAGAGATTATGTTAAATACATTTGTTTGTGTATAATATCAAGCTTAACCATGCATAGCATATTTGAAGTTATTGCCAACCACTCTATTATTTATATATTATATTATATTATATTATATTATATATATATATATATATATATATATATATATATATATATATATATTATAAGCATAAAGTATAAAGTTGTACTTAGACAGAAAAATGATGATTCATTTAGAGTGTCATTTTATATATAGGTAAGTATACATATGATATTGTAAGGCATTTAAGACGGAATTAAAGATATTATGTCAAATATATTTGTTTTTGTTTAATATTAAGTTTAATCATACAACCCATATTTGAAATTGTTGCCAACCACTTTATAATTATAAGCATAAAGTATAAAGTTGGACTTTGACAGAAAAATAATTATGAATTTAGATTGTCAATTTATATATAGGTAAGTATACATACGATATTGTAAGGCATTTAAGATTGAATTAAAGATATTATGTTAAATACATTTGTTTGTGTTGTGACGAAGTATCACTTACCAGTAAATTTTTTCGCAACCACGTGCACCCCAGTTGACTCCACCAACATCGTTCCGTCATTTTTCCATCCGATCATCTTCATCTGAAATCCTACGAAGCACGGGGAAGCTGTTTAAAGCCGTTTTTCCACAAGCACGTGATCTAACCTTACTCCGAGACAGGTGACAGCCACAGATTCACCTACAACACCAGACTCATAGAACACCACCCTGTTACGGGCAGTTAAACTTACATGAGACATCTCCTGCATAAATTGTATATTTTTAAAGTTGAATTACAGCACAGGACACTGACTGTCATGACAGACCACAAACTGCTCCTATAGTACAGCCTCAAGCTGGTATCCGGTTTGACTGTACTTCCCGCCAGACTTTATTAAATTCAGACCGCGACAGTTACAGTGACTTCCCAGCGTTAACGTTGTTCGAAGTCAAAGGATCTAAATAAAGATTTGTTTTAGTAATTCTGGATTTTAGTGTTACCCCCTGGCTCACCGACCTAAAGCTCCCGTGGCATACCATATCTCCTTCCGTTTCCCTCGTCGTGCTACAAAAATGCGTAATGTCATAATGAATGCTTCGGCTGTTCATTCTGACACCAGTTCTAGATGAACAGCCTTAGATAAAAAACATATAAATAAACATACATAACATTTTGTGATTTTAAAATATCGTGTTCTACGGTCTCTTAGACGAAATGGTCCAGCGTAGTCTACATCACTTGTCATAAATGGGAATGTAATCTCTAGTTTTTCTGTCGGTAAATTGCCCATGATATTGTGAGTTTCTGTTGGCTTCACTTTAAAACAAGGAATACATGATCTTACAATTTGTTTCCCTAAATTTCAACCACCAATAGTCCAAAAAGTTTCTATATAATAATGATTGAGGTCTTGAATGTAGTAATTTTTTATGCATGTCTTCAAATATTAATTTAGTTATTGTATGTTTTGAATCCAATATAATTGGATGTTTTTTTTTTAAATTCGAATGTTGAATTTTTTAGTCGACCGCCTATTCGTAGTAGCTCTTCTTGATCGATGAATGGATTTAGATTTAATAATTTTTAACGTTTATTTAATTGTTTCGATTCCAGTAATGTTTTGGTGCAATCAGGAAAAGATTCATTGTGTGTAAATTTAATTAAACGTAACATTGCTTCATCTAATTCTTTCAGTGTCAAAGCGCCTGTATTATGATTTTGCTTAATTTGACAATTTTCTTTGAAACGCAGAATATAAGCTACTATGCGTTTTAATCGATTTAGATTTGAATTTTTATCAAATATTTCAACTTTTGTGGTATTTAAAAAGCATGGTTCTACCTGGATTTTCATTTCAGGAATTTCTTTTGGTTGCGTTAGTTCAAATACTGGCCACTTTGATACGTCCTCGCATAACCATGTACGGCAATGCCACCATATTTGCATTTCCTGAAGATTTCTGTTGTAACTGCCTCGAGATGCAATATCAGCACGATTTTCTTTCGTTGGCACATGCTTCAAACAATTAGCTGATGCAAGATTCTGTATTTCAGTTACACGATGAGCTACAAAACTTTTTAATATATTAGGTGATGTTTGAAGCCAATAAAGTACAATGGTTGAATCTGTCCAAAATATTGTTTGATTGATGTTTACTTTTAAAGCTACTTTAGTTTTGTATACTAACCTTGAAAGCAATAAAGCACCGCATAATTCTAGGCGTGGCACCGAAATAGATTTAAGAGGTGCAACCTTAGTTTTAGCGAATATTAAATGAATTGACGTTTTGTGCTCTTGATTTATTGACTTGACATATACACAAGCTGCATATGCTTTTTCTGATGCGTCGCTGAAGCAATGGATTTCTATGTACAATGATTTGTAGTTTAATATATATCTTGGTATAATAATATTCAAAACTGTACTCATGTTATGTTTAAAATTATTCCTTTCTAAATTAAGATTATGATCAATCGGTTTATCCCAGTTGTTTTGATTTTGCCACAATTTTTGCATAAATAATTTTGCCACAATTGTAATTAGACTTCATAATCCTAACGGGTCATAGATCTTTGATATGATAGATAAAACCTTTCGTTTTGTAACCCTTTGACTTATTCTGTCACTGTCACTATAATTTACTGCATATTGAAATGTGTCATTGGCAGGTTTGTAATGGATTCCAAGTGTTTTCATATCTGTATTCTCACATATACAAACTTGATTTGAACTATTAATATTTTTCTTGTTAATATAATTTAAAACATCTTGATTATTACTATTCCATTTACGTAAAAATAATTTTGCTTGGCCTAAAATTTGGTTCAAATTTCCGTACAATTTTATTGCTTGTTTGACAGTGTCGGTACCTGATACTAAATCACCCACATAAAAATCATCTTGAATGATTTCACTTGCCTCAGGATATTTTTCAGTGTTCTCAATTCCTAGTTGCACCAAACATCTTATAGCTAAAAATGGAGAAGCAGTCATTCCATATGTAATTGTATTTAATCGAAAATTTTGAATTGGTTTAGACATATCATATTGATATAAAATGTGGTAATGCCTTTCTGACGGATGGATAAGTATCTGACGGTACATTTTCTCTACATCGGCCATTAATGTTATTGCATGTGTTCTAAATCTTACCATGATAGAAAAAATGTCATTTTGTATTCTGGGTCCTATTAAAAACTACCCTGACTTTTGCAGTAAGACTTTCTTCTCTTATCACGGGATGATGTGGAAGAAAATATTGCACTGCTTCTAGTTAAACATCCTGTATGTTAGTCATGTGGTTTAATGATTCGTACTCCTCCATAAATTGACTATAATCTGCCTTTAATTTAGGGTTTTTGTCCAATTTTGCTTCAACAGACCTCAAACGTTTAAGAGCTATTTCTTTTGTGTCACCCAATTGATTTATACTTGCCTTAAAGGGAATTTTAACAATGAATCTTCCATCAGAATCACGAGTCGTGGTTTTTGTAAAATAATTTTCACATTCCTTTTCTTCATTAGAATACTTGTCAGTTATTTGAATTTCTTCCAGTTCCCAAAATTTTGTCAGTTGTTCTTTGAAACCTTCTTCAACCCATAAGTTGCTAACAGTATGAATTGATCATGAAGGTACTCTGTAAGACCCAGCTACAATCCATCCAAAAGTAGTATTCTGGAAAACTGGTTGCCCTGTTCCAAATGACACTTGTTCATTAATCAGAGTCTCAAAAAATAATGATGCTCCAAACAAAATATCAATTGGCTTTGATTCATTGAACTCTGGGTCTGCTAACACAATATTGTTTGGAATCATTACATTATTTTTAGTAAAAGATGTTACAGGTAAATTGTTTGTAATGTTAGACATGACGAGAAATGAAACATTTGTTTAAAATCTATTATTTAGTGAACCAATTGTTGTATTACATTTAACGTTTGTCTTTGTTAATGTCTTATTTATGCCAGTAACGCAAAACTCCAAATTTGTTGTTTTTAACTTAAGCTTTCTGCAAAGTTCTTGTATGATAAAATTTAATTGAGAACCAGTATCCAAAAGAGCTCTAACAATATATGGTTGTTTATTGTTGTCAAATATCTTGATTAAAGCAGTTGGTAATAATGTTCCTGTATTATTATTACATGTCATTGATACACTAGTTCCTACTTTTGATTTTGAATCATCAGATTTTTTATTGGGACAAAATTATCTCCCCTTTCCTTTAGATGCACGTCTCTATTTATATGTAACAAAGTGTTATGATTTTGGTTACAATTTCGACATTGACTACTTTTGCAATCATTAGCAATATGTCCATGGCGTAGACATTTTAAACAGTGTTTTATTCTTTTAATTCTTCAATGCGTTGTGGAACAGAAAAAAAACATAAATTAAGAGCACATGAATAGTGGATGTATATTTGAATCACAAACTTTACATGTTGATTTCATACTAATGTAGACCTGAAACTCATTTTTTGCATATGTTGGTTTGTCATAATTTATATGGAGAGATTCGAGTATGAATGAACGCTAGAGTAAAAATTCATTCATTTGTACCATGATTGTTATATTTGTACCATTTGTATAGATAAATGTTTCCCATTCACGCTTGTTGATAATATCTAGTTTAGTTACAATCAAATGTATGATAATAATATCCTAATGATCAACCGGTTGCTCTAAAGCTCTAAGAGCACGTAAATGACTTTGTACAGAACCGTGTAACTGACGTATAGTTATAGTGACATGAGATTCCTTATGTATATATAATATAAAAGTATTTAGTTTTATATCACCTGTTTTTACAGATATTTTAAATTTTTAACAAATTCTTGTTTATATGCAAGTTAATGATGATAAAATATTCAAAGCAATGTAACAGCAAAAATATTTTAATGTATGCCCTATTTAAACATGATAACAAAAATATACATTAGATTATTTAGTATTAGCGAGAAATTATGTCATACAAATCTTAAAATATTCTACATAACAAACATTATAAGATAGTTAAAATTATTCATTGAAACTAACTTTCAAATCATCTAATTAATACGAGCCCAACCCTAAATTTAAATGTACCTTTGGCTTGCAGTGACAAACATCTAACCTTTTCTTTGTATTAAATTCTTTTCTCCTTCTTCTTTGAACTTATTGTAGACATTTAAAACAATTTGTTGACTTTGTTCCACTAAATGCATTCTAGGTGTAGATTCACCTTCTTCATCACTACTACTACTGTATTCTCCACAATCAGACCATGGTCTCCACATTTTGTTTATTGGAATATGTACTACCAAATTGAAAGATTCGGGAATGCTAATATAATTGTAAAAAATATTATATTTATACTGAAGATCATTTTCCTAATTACCCTTTAATCATTTGCCACAACCAATTATAGTTAAGACCCTAAGGAAGGCCATTATGTCAGCCAAACGAGATGCCTGGAACAAAGTCCTACAAGACCTAGACCAGGACATCTTCGGTCAAGGCTACAAAATAGTAGCAAACAAGATCAGGTCCAACCACAATAATCTGGACGACGATAGACAGCTAGAGATCGCGAAAGGACTGTTCCCTTAAGTGGCACCGGTGGACTGGGGTCTTATGTTCGAACATCTTCCATCCCCTCCACCACCACCATTTGAGGAAAACGAACTACTGGAAGCAGTCTCTAGACTGAAAACCAGGAAAGCGGCAGATCCGGACTTGATAACACCGGAAGTAGCACGAGCCGCCGTATTAGGACAAGTAGAAACCTTTCTCCAAATTATGAACAACATAATCAGGTCAGAAAGGTTCCCGTCTCAATGGAAACAGACAAGGCTTGTCCTAATAGAAAAGCCTGTGGAACATAATGTACGATGGGGTCCTCAACATCGACCTCCCACAGGGGGCAACAACGATCGGCTTTGCAGACGATATCGGCATCGTAGTCACGACCTGGACTGAAACCGAACTGCAGGAGAAAACAAAGGTGGCAATAGAGAACACCATCAACTGGCTTACAAGCCAAGGATTGAAAGTGGCACCAGAAAAAACAGAGGCCGTAATACTGGCTGGTAGACGAACACTACTGGAAATGAACATCCCAGTTCAGGACCAAGTAGTCCAGACTACTTCCAGTATTAAATATCTGGGTGTACACTTTGATAAAGACTTACAGATGCGTGAACACATCATACGCACAGCCAAAAAAGCAGGAGAGGCAACGAGAAATCTCTCGCGGCTAATGCCCAACATAGGAGGACCGGCCGCAACAAAGAGAAGGATCCTGGGTGCAGTAGTAAACTCAATACTATTGTACTCAGCCCCAATCTGGTGCAAAACTATGCAACTCGCAAAGTATAGAACACTATATGAGCGAGTACAGCGGCAAATGGCACTAAGGATATGCAGCGCCTATAGAACGGTTTCGACTGCGGCAGCGCAAGTGTTGTCAGGTCAAACACCCATAGACCTGCTAGTCCAGGAAAGAGAAGCCTCTTACAAAAAGAGCAAAGAGGAGAAAGAAGCCATAAGAGAAAAGACTATGAGGGCATGGCAAGAGAGATGGACACAAGCCCCAACGGGTGAGTGAACGCGGACGCTCATCCCGGAGATTGCGAAGTGGAAGGACAGAAAACACGGAGAACTGGACTTCCACCTCACACAATTATTGAGCGGACATGGCTACCTACACAGGATAGGTAGAAGGACCTCGGCAACCTGCCCCTACTGCCAGCATGGGGAGGACACCGCCGAGCACACCTTCTTCTATTGCCCAGTCTGGCTCACCGAAAGGACAATAGCGGAGGAGGAGCTGGGAAACGAAATAAGCCCCAACAACATAGTAGACCTTATGCTGTTGGGTGAAGTACAATGGACCACGATAAAACGGCTTGCAAACATAATCCTTAGAAAAAAGGAGCAAACCGAAAAGGACCGAGAAGAGGACAACACCCGGACGTGACGATGAATCCTATAAACATCATATAGGAGGATAGGCGAGGGGCAGCTCGGAAAGTTATGCCGTAAGGTAGTTCTACGAGCTGATAAACACCCCTATCATACTGGTGGTTAGGTTTTAGTGGGTATGGCTAAAACAGCAGGCGAGTCCCACACATAAGTGCGTAACAGCATTTCCCCCACCAGACCAAAAAAAAAAAAAATAGTTAAGAAATGAATATAATGCGTACTTATACCTAAGTTAAAAGTATTTAGTAAATAAAAGTAAATAACATTAAAGTTCAAATTTAATTACACATAATGATAATTTGCAGAAAAACCAATAGAAATTTCTGTTAAATACGGGCCAGCACGACAGGTAAGAAGACCCCATGTGGCTTTGTACTGCCCGCCGAGTAATATCATCCACGCTCCTAGCTACAATATCTATGAGCATACTATATGCCTGGCAATTCAAATAAAGCTTTAACGTGATTCTGAACAATACGTTTCTTATTGTCATAACGCTCTTTCAATAAATCAAATGCTATTTTATAATTATATAAAGTTACTTCTAGTGAATCAATTACTTGTGATGCTTCTTTTATTAATGATGTCTTTAAACAGTAAAATTTCTCAATGTCACTTAATGAAGTGCTTGAATGTATCAAAGATTGGAAAATATCGTAAAATTGTGACCATGTGTCATACGTACCATCAGATAGCGGTAATTTTAATTTTGGAAGACTAACTTTACTTTTTACCATATTATCCGATTCCGAACTTGTGAATTTTGAATTGTTGCGGTTTGTCGTATTTTTTGTCGGATTGTTTAATATTCTTGTGAATTGGCGTCCTAAAGCTACTGTCGGATGAAAAAGGTTTTCAAATTCTGTACGTCTTGCATCAGTTGGTTGTTTAAATACGATATCGGATTCCAGTTTTTCGAATTCATTATGTAATTGTTCAATTCTTTCTAGTCGTGATTGGATTTCTAATAATTGTATGTCTGAAATAGAATCGACAGTCAGAGTTCGCAAAAATGTATCGAAACGTTTAATTTAATCAAATATATTCTCACGGCGATTCATATTGCGTTCAATTTGAGACATTTTTTGAGAAAATTATAACCTTCTTGAAGTTAATAATAAGGAATGATATGACCTTGCTCTTGCTATATCTTCTGCACTATCCGGCTCGAAGGACCAAATGTTGTTGCACAACTATAATGAATAGAAATAAGTGGACTGTATTGAATTACGCTATACTGAACATTAAATAGATTGATTCAAAAATGATAATTGATATTTGTATTTATTTTTATGATTTACAAAACTATATTATTGTTTTTCTTACATGCTATGATCAGGATTCATGTATCTGTTTTTGTGATAAATAAGATCAAAGTTGGTGAACAAACTCTCTAACAGTTGCATTTAAGCAGAAAAATGATGATTAATTTAGATTGTCATTTTATATATAGATAAGTATACATGTGGGGATCTAGCAATCGAAAAGACTGCTAGATCACCACGTTATCGAGTTATTGTTATGTTCGGTAGTTATGTACAATTAATTAATCTATTGACATATTTTGTACTCCACATATTTCATTATTTTTATTTATTTATATTTACTAATTTCTATACACTACAAATTGGTGACCCCGACGTGATTTGAACACGCAACATGTTACAACAGATAGAGGTCCTCAATTTGAATCTTACACCTTCAATAAAATGTTGAAAAACTTGAATACTACCCGGCATAGAACTACTGCTTACCATCCTGCAGCAAATTGTTTAATAGAAAGATTCCATAGAGATCTCAAGTCAGCCTTAAAAGCTTATAATCGCCCTGAGGAATGGTACGATAATTTACCTTCGGTTTTACATGGCCTTCGTTCTACTTACAAAAACAGTTTAAAATGTAGTAGTGCTGAGTTAGTGTATGACTTTTATCTACGTCTACCAGCAGAGATTAACAAATCTCTACTTTATTCTCCTGAACCTCAATTCGATTTAAACAACATTCAAAATTTTTCTATATTTCTCAAAAATAAAATGTCTAAATTGACAGCTCTTATGCCTACTCACAATAGAATTGCAAACAAAAAAAAATGTGCATAGCGACCTATTCAAAGTGCCACGAGTTTTTGTTAGAACTTATTCACTTAGAACACCTTTCCAAGCTTTTTATACTGGCCCATTTACCGTCCTCAAACGACATCCTACCTATTTTACACTATTAATAAACAACAAACCCGACAATGTATCTATTGCACGCCTAAAACCCGCGTTTGATTAAACTACAACTCTTCAAGAATGAGTATCATAGTAGACAGGAGGACGCAAATATTTTATATTTTTTGTTATGAAGTATTTCATTGTTTTGTTATTTTTAGCATGTTTTTAGGAAGAGGGTAATATGGGGATCTAGCAATCGAAAAGACTGCTAGATCACCACGTTATCGAGTTATTGTTATGCTAGTTAATGTACAATTAATCAATCAATAAACTTTGGAAATTTGGGAACTTCGAGGTATATAGTTCTTGGGAAATTATTGGGCTTGATAGTTCCTTATTGGTAAACTCTTTATTTGGACGTTTCGGGTTGGTAAATCAACCCATCATCAGCTACATAATTGTTAAAAATAATAAAATGTTGATTTGAACATAAAGAGGTTACAACTCACCAAGATTAATTTTGCGAAATGTGAGTTTATTGCAATGCCGGATTGCAACATCAACTGGATGAACATTTGAATTTTTTTTTCACATAAATAGTTGTAGATAGTTTTGGAAGTTTTTTAAACTGTAACTGATGATGGGTTGATTTACCAACCCGAAACGTCCAAATAAAGAGTTTACCAATAAGGAACTATCAAGCCCATTAATTTCCCAATAATCAATCAATAGACATATTTTGTGCGCTACATATTTCATAATTTTTTTTATATTTATTAATTTGTATACTCTACATACATATGATATTGTAAGGCAATTTAAGATGGAATTTAAGATATTATGTTAAATACATTTGTTTGTGTATCATACAAAGCTAAACCATACAACCCGTATTTGAAATTATTGCCAACCACTTTATAATTAAAAGCATAAAGTATAAAGTTCGACTTAAGCAGAAAAGTAATGATTAATTAAGATTGTCATTTTATATATAGATAAGTATACATATAATATTGTAAGACATTTAAGATGGAATTAAAGATATTGTTAAATACATTTGTTTGTGAATAATATCAAGCTTAACCATACAATCCATATTTAAAGTTAAAGTTAAAGTTAAATATGATGATTAATTTAGATTGTCATTTTATATATAGGTAAGTATACATATCATATTGTACGGAATTTAAGACGGAATTGAAGATATTATGATAAATACATTTGTTTGTATATAATATCAAGCTTAACCATACAACCCATATTTAGAATTATAGTCAACAATCTATATATATTTTATTTTTTTATTAATATTTATTCTTGCCAAGTGGCTTAGAATCTACAGAAATAACATATACATTTTTATTCTACATTGTGTGTGTGTAATACATTTATGCTACTGTTCTCTTCTTAATGATTTCGCTCATCCACTTCTCTCCTGATCCTAGATCGTCTAACAGCTCCATTTCCCCTCTATTTTCTCTTTTTTCTTCTCTGCAATATTCCCTTAAATGCTTCAGTGTTTCATCTTCTCTACCACATAATCTGCACCCCCTTTCTTCCTTTGGTAACCAATACTGGTTGTCTCTTTCTTCGTTACCGCATCTGAATCTGGCTATCATTTTGATGTTTTTCTTTGGGTTTAATATGTAACGTGGTATCTCTGTTGTTTGTATCTGTTTGTATCTTTTATTGTAATTGGATTGATTTATTCTGCTCTGTTGTTCCTGCTTCTGTATATCCCAATCTCGTTGTTGTACGGCGAGGATCACACTTTCTTCATTTATTCGATTCCTCTCTATTTGCATTTCCGAGTATCCATTCCTTTCGTAATATACCTTTTTTGTGTGTCCCCATCTTGTTAATTTGTTTTTGTCGTCCTCTCCCTTCCTTATAACTTTCCAGCATTCTTTCAGTATTGAATTCTCTGAGTTTCTAACTCTTTCTTCCTATTTCACTGCTCTCTTTCCTGTTTCCACTCGAAGTTTTGCCACTTTCATTTCTTCCAGTACTATATATTCTGGTGTACATTTGTCGAGGCCCAGGATCCATTTTATGTAGCGTACTTGTACATCTTCTATTAGTTTGTGCTCTGTTCATCCAAAAATTTCCGCCCCATAAATTAGAATACTTTTTACTATTGCTTCGAACATCATCCATCTTATTCGCATATTCGTCTTGAACTTCCTTTCGCCTATACCCCATATTTGTTTCATGGCCACAATTGCCTTCCTTTTCTGGTACTCTAAGTGTTTTGTGGCTTGGTTATTCCTCTGGAATGTATATCCCAAATATCTGAATTCTTTTACCTCTTCGATACTTTCATTTTTCCACTTCCATACTTCAGAGGTTTCTCTACCTCCACCTTTTTTGAATTTCATAATTTTTGATTTTTGCGTGTTGAGCTTCATATCTTTTCTTCTTAAATACAGTTCAAGTCTTTTCAGCATTGCTTTCATTCCAGGTGGATCTTTCGCGACTATGACAATGTCGTCCGCGTACGCTAGAGACCATATTTTCTTTCTTCCTATTACAATGCCGCCTGTTTGCTCTTTGCTGAGGAATTCTTCTATATCCGCTATATATAGTGAAAATAAAGTTGGGCTTAATGGACATCCTTGCCTTAATCCTTTTTCTGTCCAGATCTCCTCTGTGGTTTTGTCCTTTACTTTTATCACCGATATAGTTTCTCTGTAGATGTTCTCTAAGTTCGCTAACAATTGTTTATCTATATTCATATTTGTTAAAGTTTTAAACAGGTGATCTCTATTTACATTATCGAACGCTGCTCTCAGATCTGCAAACAATGCGTATAACTTTCCCTTATCTTTGCGGATCTCGTTTTCAATCATTTGATTAAGTATATAAATATTGTCTGTTGTTCTTCTTGTTTTCAGAAAACCTGCCTGGTTTTCTGGTATGAGATTTTTTACTCTTATTTCTTCCTCCAATTTTTCTTGTAAAATCATCGCATAGATCTTGAACGCTGTATCTAGTAATGTTATACCTCTATAATTTTCTACTTTGTCTATGTCTCCGTTTTTATGAATCGGTTGTATAATTCCTTTTCTCCATCTAGTAGGTATTTGTGCGGTGCGCCATACTTTGTTAATAATACTTGTTAATATTCTTAGTAAGTTCTCATCTGCATATATCCAAACTTCATTTGTGATTTCGTCTTCTCCTGCCGCTTTTCGTTTTTTTAGTTTACTAATTTGCACTTTAACTTCTTCTAGTGTTATCTCTTCTACATCTCCACATATTTTCGGTTTATTTTCTTCTCTTCTTAGTATCTTGGTATTTTTCCCATCTAAAAGTGTGCAGAAATGGACTTTCCATTCCTCTTCGGATATTTGTTTTGATATCTCTTGTTCCTTTTTCCTCTCTTTACTAATAAAACTCCATGCCTCCGTCTCTGTCTTTATTCTCTGCAGCTGTTCCTCAATTTCTTTCTTTTTGTTTTCCTTTTCTTTTATACACAATTCTTTATATTCTTTTAATTCATTTTTGTATTCTTCTTCAGTGATTATCCCATCTTTCCATTGCTTACGTTTTTTTCTCATTTTTCGTTTTTTTTTCCAAACAGCTACTATTCCACCAGTCATTTCTGTTTGTGTTTCTTGAGTTCACTCTTATTTCTTTTTTGCGTGTGGCTTCATTTATTTTACTTATGAGCTCGTTTACTTGTTCCTCCACATTACTTTCTTTTACTGCAATCTCTCTGGTTTTTATGTTGTAATTTTCTATGTCTTCTTTTTCCCATACCGCTTTTCGAATGATTACTGGATCATCTTCTTTTACTATTATACTATTTTCTAGTTCTAAGCTTAATAGTTGATGGTCGGATTCTACTGTATTAATTACTTTCATGTGTCTAATTTTCCCCCAACTCTCTTGATTTGCTATTATATAGTCAATTACTGTCTTTTCCCCTCTTTTACCTATGTATGTGAAGTCACCCACCTCGTCTCCTTTTATGTTTCCATTTAGAATAGTCCAATCTCTGTTTCCACATTCATCAATTAAAGCTTTCCCATATTTGTTTATTATTTTGTCCTTTGTGCTTCTTTTCTCTTGTCTTCCTGTTTTGAAATTCCATAGCCCTCCTTCCTCGCCTATTCTGGCATTGAAATCCCCTCCTATAATTAACTTATTTTCATTAGTATCTTCTATTTTCTCCCTTATTTCTGCAAGAATTTCGTTTATTCTATTGTCATTATATACCGTGAGTATTCTCCATGTCTCGTTGTCAATTTTAATTTTTCTTTCCATAATGTTTTCATTGAAAATGGTTTCTTTTGCTTCTTGAATGTGTTTCTTGATACCTCTTACCATTCCTCCCTTTGCTCTTCCCTTTTTATTTAGTCTCTTTGCGTATTTAATTTTCCATGTGAAATCACTGGGCATTTTATTTTTCCACTTATTCCAATCTTTTTCCTCTAACTAACTTTCTGTTAACCCTACTATATCATATTTATTTATTATATCCCAAAAATCTTTATCTTTACTTTTTATTCCCGCTATATTCCAAAAGCCTATTTGTATGTTAACTACTTCTTTATTATTCCTATTTATTAGTTTTTTGAACTTTTAATTAAGCTTTTTTGTTCTTAATTCCATTCATACCAATCTCTACCGATTTTTAATTTTCTGTATCCTATCTTTACTATATTTTTTAACTCTTTTTCTTCTTTAGCTCTTTTTGCGATTTCATTTTGAATTATCCTGTCATTGTACGTCATGTCGTGATCTATGTAAATATTGGTGCCTCTCAGTTTATTTTTGTTACTCATCACTAGCTTCTTGTCTTCCCATGAATTTACCGTCGCTACTATCGCTTGCTTTTCTTTTAACTTTCCAACTTTGTACGCCTTTGTTACTTTCGTTGTTATTCCCATTCTGCTTTTTATAAAGTTTTCAACCTCTTGAGCATCTTCCAGTGTCGCTCCTTTTATTATAATATTATTCTTTTTTTCTATTTTCTCTTTTTCTTCATCCGATCTCTCTAATTTTTCTATGCGTCGGTTTAAGCTAATAATTTCCTTGTCTTTTTTCTCAACTTTTATTTTTAACTGCTTGACATCTTCTTTGAGTACGTTGACAAAGTCCTCTAGTTTTTTAATCATGTCGCTTCTCAGATCAATTATCTCTCTGCTCATATTCCTTAGCATTTCTAAAATCTCATCCTGTGTTGCACCTGTCTCTTTCCTCTTTCTTGTTGGAGATCTTTCCATCTCCGCTTTCCCTTTTTACCTCGCTGTATTGCCCGACGCTTAACGCTCCTATGACGTCACTCAGACCGTGGAATCGGATACCTACTTGATTCGACACCCTACCGGCCCCAGTGCTGGTCAAGTTACGTTATCGTCGGTCAGATGTCACTTTAAAACAGATAGTTTCCGTTTTTATCCTTTATCTTTCCATCCAACACTACAAACTTAATCGTCGCTGGCTGCTACTGAGCAAGAGATGTCTCTGTCTAATTTCTGTCGGTAATGAATCTTTCTGATTTCCAAGATAGCACATGTACTTAACCTATAAATTGCTGTTAATTTTTATTTGTTTTTTACTTTTTTTTCTAACGATACTTATCTTTGTATCTGTATCTTCTTTTGTAGTCTTTTATTACACCTTTGCTTTCGTTGTTGACAATCTTTATTTTAGTTGTTTTTCCTTTAATTTTTAAATTTCTATACGGAGCAAAATTCTCACGTGTTCACACACACACCACCACCGAAGTAATTCTCCCCAACAATCTATAATTTTAAGCATAAAGTATAAAGTTGGACGTAGACAAAAAATTATGATTAATTTATATTGTCATTTTATATATATATATATATATATATATATATATATATATATATATATATATATATGTGAAGAAAATATTTTTGTACCAAAAATTCTAGAATAATTACTGTTGTAGGACCTCTCTAACAGTTTAAGCTCGAGCTCCAAATGGGCATTTTCACAAAAACGATCTTTTTGGGCCCATAAGTTTCGCTCCGTTTCATGGAGCACCGGTAAGCGTGTATAATGCGAACTACTTGTTTGTTTCCCATTAGATGATACTACTTCTCCGTGTTTGTCTCCTGAATAAACATTTTTATAATTCTAATGTTTATACTATTGAGTGATACATGGCGCGGTAATACTAATATTAGGTTATGTAGGTCCAAAAGAACCAATTTTTTTTAGTTTTTTAGTTATGCTATAATATTTTTTTTTTATCTCGTAAGAATTTTACAATCTATCTAAATATAAGATAATAAGTAAAAATATAACAGCAAATGAATTACATGAGGAGCATTTGTCCACTGACAAAAACTCGAAATATTAACTATATAATGTTAGTTAAATCTATCTACTAAATCTAATGGTTTAAAACGTTTTAATCGTCGTATGTCCTCACTGCTGTCTAACAATTTCACTGCACTTGTGTTTGGGTGGGCTTCAAGTCTTTTAAGATATTTGGTACTAAATTGTTCGATTGTTTCTTTCACTGTACACATGTTGAGGTCTCTGTGGATGTTTACATTTGGCACATACCAAGGAGCATTTGTAATTGTTCGGAGGCACTTAGATTGAAAGCGTTGAAGTATTTCAATATTGGAGTTGCTTGCTGTTCCCCAGAGTTGTATTCCATACGTCCAGACTGGTTTAAAGATGCTTTTATATATCAGTAGTTTGTTTTCCAGTGACAGTTTGGAAGTTCTACCTAATAGCCAATAGTGCTGCCTGAATTTTAGTCCCAGTTGTTTTCTTTTTGAGAAGATATGTTTAAGCCATGTTAGTCTTCTATCAAGATGTATTCCTAGATATCTTGTTTCTTCAGTTTGCGGTAGCGGTTGGTTGTTGAGTGTTACCGCAGGACACGTACTTTTATTCAAGGTAAAGGTTACATGGACTGATTTGGTTTCATTGGCTTTTATTCTCCAGATTTTTAGCCACTTTTCGATTTTTTTAAGCTGTATTTGAAGAAGATGTGAGGCCTCTGTTGAATTTTTATGACAAGCTAGGATTGCTGTATCATCAGCAAATGTGGCAACTGTAGAATTTGGAGTTGTTGGAATATCAGCTGTGTAAATGAGGTAGAGAATAGGTCCAAGAACACTACCTTGGGGTACTCTTGATTTTATTGGGTATAATGGACTACATTCTTCTTTGTATTTTACTGTAAAATATCTGTTTTTTAGATAGGATTCCAGGATTTGATAGAAGGTATGAGGGATGTTACTTTTTAATTTATATAGCAGGCCAATATGCCACACTTTATCGAACGCTTGCGAAACATCTATAAAAGCTGCTGAACAGTAGTGTTTTCTTTCAAATGTTTTGTTTATTACGTCGACTACTCTATGAACCTGCTTAATAGTTGAGTGTTGTTTTCGGAAGCCAAACTGATGATCAGGAATTAATTTTCTTCGCATAAGTATAGGCTCCAGTCTTGTGATGAAAAGTTTTTCAAATACTTTTGAAAGTACAGGTAGTAAACTTATTGGACGATAGGACGATGTTTCCTCAGCGGGTTTCCCTGGTTTGTGTATAAGAATAATTTGAGCTACTTTCCATTGTGATGGAAAAACTCCAAGTCTTAAGATTGTGTTAAATATATAAGTTATAAGAATGATTGCTTTAAATGGGAGTTGTCTTAAAATTTTTCCAGAGATTAAATCGTATCCGGGAGTTTTTTTTTTGGATTTATATGTTCGCATATTATCTCGAAAACATCCTTCGGTTTAAAATGTTGTATAGGATAATCCAACTGAAAGGAATGTTCTAACGTGTTGTATATGAATTGTTCATCTTCTGGTGGTATCGAGGGTGGAACAGGTTGGAATACTTTTGTTAGGTGATTTGCAAAGGCTAGAGCTTTGTCAGAGTCAGTCCTTGCCCATAGTCCGCCTTCTTTCCTAATAGGTGGAATGTGTTGTTGGAGCTGTTTGATTTTTTTCGTTGCTTTCCGTAATGAGTAGTCACTTGCTTCTGTCGCTGATAAATTCTCAAGATAGTTTTGAATTGTTTCATTTTTTTCTTGTTGCAATATTTTTTTCAAGTCTTTGGTGGCTTTATTTAATTTACTTTTTACTTGGCGGTCTCGAGTTGTCTGCCAGATTCTTTTAATTTTCCGTTTATGGGCTATTAAATGTTTGATGTACGCTGGTATGTTTGTTACAGTATTACAAGATTTTTGTATTGGGGTCGATTGCTAAGTTGATTCCTGAATTGATTTTGTTAAATGTTCTACAGCATTATCTAAGTCTTCTTGAGATTTTAAGCTGACATTTAACGAGATTTTACTTTCTAGTATGATCCTGAATTTGTGCCAATTCGTGTTTTTATTACAGAGAGAGGCGGGTTTATCTACTTTTGGTATTTGTGTACTGAATATTAGAATTACGGGTGAGTGATCTGATGATAAATCTACGCAGGATTCTACTTTAAAATATTTTTTTGATTTTCCACTGACTATGAAAAAGTCAAGTAGATCAGGTATTTTATTTGGGTCAGTCGGCCAGTAGGTTGGTTCTCCAGTTGAAAGGGTTATGTAATGTTTATTCTGGATAGTTTTGAGTAATTCTCTTCCTCTTGGTGTAATGAGTCTCGATCCCCAAATTTGGTGTTTAGCATTGTAATCTCCACCAGCAATGAATTTATTTCCCAATGTTAAAATATTTAATATTGTGTCCATACGTTCCATTAGTTTACATAACATTTGTTCTAGATTTTTATTAGAATTACCTTGTGTGTTTATTTCCGGGGTAACGATTTCATTAGCTGGCGTCTCAACCTGTGAATTTTTTGCAGTATTTGCATTAATATTAGTAGGTTGCTGATTAGACATTTTTGCAACACTTGCATATGTATTGTTATTGTTTACATATTGTGTTGGACGGATGTTGACATTATTATTTGTAGGTCGTTGAGTAATTTGTTTAGTACGTAAAGTGGGATATTTTCTTTTTTGAATCTCTTTGTATATTGCGCAACCTTTATAATTTGCAGGGTGTTTTCCATCACATAAGGCACAGGTTGCATCTGTATTAGATGGTTTTTCACACGTAGATGTATGATGATTTTTCCCACATTTCACACAGCGTGCTTGCCGCTCGCAGTAGTTATGAGTATGTCCGTATCTTTGGCAATTAGTACACTGTACGATTTGTCGTTTTACTCGCGGAGGTTCGAATTCAATTTTGCAGTTTAATAAATATTTAATGTCGTATACTTTTTTATTATTTTCCTGCTGTTCTAAGTCCACATAAAACATGGGAAGCGGCTGTTTAGTTTTCCAATTTTTAATATTGTGAATATTAATAACTTTGTGACCATACGATTCTATTTCAGTTTTCAAATATTCTATATCCGCAGAGTAGTGGATATTTCTTAGGACTGTTCTAAAATTTCTTTTCTGTTTTAACTGATATGTATGAAAAGCCGTTTTTTTTCTCTGTTAAGGTCTTAATGATTTTTGTGTAACTCTCAGATGTATGGGGTTGGACTTTAACCTGATTGTTTGACATTGATTTAAAAAAATAATCATCTTTGACTACTAAGTTCAATATTTCCAGTAATGGTTGCAATGTAATTATATCAGGAATAAAAATAGGTGGCGGTTTAGGTTCTCGTTTTTCAACTGTATTTTCGTCATCATTATCATTTTCTGGGTCTTGATTAGTTAATTCCTGGAATCCATTTTGAGTATTTATCCTTACCACAAAATCAGTTAGAGTCTTTTGTCTGTCGTTCCTTAACTGTTTGCCATTTTGAGCTACTGTTCGCGCTGTTCGATAAAGGTGGAAAAATCTGGGTGTATCCTGTAGGAGAGTTTTGTGTTTGAGGCTGATTTTCTATTTCTGATATCTGTGTAAAGGGAATTGCAGTATTAGTTTGGAGAGGATTCTGAGATACGTCCGTTATGGGGTTGGCTGGGGGCGTATTGGTTGATGAAAGTGTCTGAGGATAAGTCGTAGTTGGTGTTGTATTAGAATTTCTAGGTGGTGAATGGTTAACAGGCATAGCTAGGTTGGTTGGGGATGTGCCGGGTTGATTTACTGAGCTTGGCTGGTTTCTAAGTACCAATGCTGCATTCTTAAGCTCTGGCGGTACAGATGTTTTCCCATTAGGTGGAATCAAAAAGAAGACGCCGTGTCTTTTTGTTATTTTAGCTATTGACTTTTCAAACTTCTTCGACATACTTCATTGCGACGAACACAGGAAATAAATTTGCACTGTAAGCACACACTGTATGACACACTTTTCGACACTGCACGCGCACGGAATAGAACCACACGTCTGCACTGCTCGACGGTTGTATGCCAACTCTAATATATTTTTAATATATAATTACTTTCTTTGCTTTGTTTCTTATGGAAACCTTGAAAAGTGTTGCTACAAAGATTGATAGTTTTTTAATAAAACGTTATTAATCCGTTATTACGCAAGACATTTGTTTTTTAATAGTTTAACTAAAAGTGAAAAGTTTAAACAAAATATAAGGTTACCCGTAAACTTAACGTTTTAAGCGTCTCCTTATTATGACGTCGCACGATGAAACGGTGTTTGACCACGATGCCAGGGCGACTCCCTACCAAAAATACTAAAAATCATCTATCGCGTCGATTTTTAGTTAGTGCATGGAAACGATCCGCGCAACTTTTAGAAGTTGAAAAAGATCGTCGTCGCGACGCCAAACGTCGTTATCGAGTTGTACGCAAATTTACATTTCACTAGTAGGAAATCTGCTTCGCCAGCCCTAAACAAGTAAAAGCCTTTACCAATGTCGCGACGACGAGCGTCGTTCTAAATTAGATCATCGAAACAATTTGCAGTTTACACCAGCCTCTTAGAGAAGCACCTAAAGCCAGTATTTCGAAGAGCGGACTGCTCTGACAGTCTTTCCCAACCAAAATAAATATCCCGATTGTAGTGTTTCAACCGAAAAAGTTAATAAATCCGCTACCTGTTCTCAAATTTGATATGTTTTATTTTTTTCTCCTGGACAAAACCCAACCAGGTATGCAAGACCGTTTGACTACCGAGCAATCTATGCCAAACTTCTTATATCCTGCCTAAAATACGTCTGAATACACTACATATTTATATGCTAAATTAAGTAATCTAATAATAGGCATTTTTAAACATCATTAATTATAACTGTATAAATCTTTAAAAGTTGTGACGTATACGCTGCTTGGGGGTAGCGTGAAGCCACAGTGATACCTGTAAGCAAAAAAAAGGGAGCTCTAGTGGAGACGGGAGGGTTCCTAAAAAAAACTAAGGTATGTTCAACTTCTTTTATTTATACCCTAACATCATAATAATATGACCAGACTGTGAAGAGAAACCCGCAAAATTAACTGACAAAGCTCCGTCAAAAATAAACAGTTTCTGAAAGGGAATACAGGACGTCTTCCTGCGGACGACCAAACATGAAGAAAGGATTCAGACGCGTACTTCTCTCGCCGCGGACTGCCAAACGGTCCGAGTCATACGCACTGACAGGTGGTCGGCAAACACCCAGTCGCGGACGGCCTACGACTTAGCGGGCGACAAATACAAGGATCTTCCTCAGTGCGGACGGCCTACACTTTGGAAGATAACAGGGAACGGAAAGGCGGTAACAGAAATTATTCTAAGTCCCAACCGCGGACAACCAAACGGCTGAGGCAGTATACTCGCTGAGCATGTAGCTAGATTCGGCGGACGGCCAAACTCGAATCTTTCTGACTAAACAGAGAGTAAGCACCGACTTTTATATCCGAAAATCTTAATTAAAGGTGTTAAGCGCATGTCTTTAGACAAAGAGAGTAAAAACTTCTAGAACATTTTGCCATTTTTGTCTAATAAATTTGAATTTAAGTTTTGTGAACTTCTCTGTAACCCTGTGCTTATTTTATACAATAAAATAATATCTGTTACACTTTTGAATTTGACCTGTATCACAGTTCTACATCCAGGCGGCGTGGCAGTCGTATGTCAAGTGCAAGGTCGGCTGGCCTGTCAACGGATACAAACATGTATTGTGACAGCTGTTGTACAATAGTTATTTACATACCAAATGCGGGAACGACTGGTTTCCGGAGCTCGCGCCGCCATAGAACGATTCCGGAAACCCAGTTCACGCAAGAGGTTTGTACAATATTTTTCGTACGAATTTATACAACTAATAATTAGTTATTTTTGAACAAATAAAATTATTTATTATAAATTATACATGATTTGTGGTTATGTGTTTCAGTACTAACAAGTGCTGTCAATCTGTCAACATGACAGCAGTTGTTGCCAACATTGTATATCACATGCACTAAATTTACTTTTTCTACATTAAATTTCGTTCAATAATCCCCTATTTTCTTTTAATATTATTAGGTAAAAGAATGTTTAATCCTATATACTAAACGATTAGATTCACTATATATCTATATATCTATATATCTATATATCTATCTATAGATTCATCACGAGCATCGAGTAACTTTTGTAATCGCCTACAGCCTGAACCATGCAAGTGATTGTTATAAATATTTTTTTAATATGTGGGGGCTAATGAGATCTGGTGCCTTTTGGGTGTCTCATATTTTTACTATTAGTAGTTTTCGTGTAAAAAATTAAAACTTTTCACAAATGCTGCCTTGAAACAATGGATCTCAGAGGCCATGTCTAACTTTAAGAAGAATCACGCCGTCATCCGTCACTTTTGACAATCTGTCTATGAACTTTAAATGATTATATCTTTTAATAGAACATTGATATCAAAGATTTAAAAACAATTTCATGAATAATAGACTTGAGCAAAGGTGTTACAACTAATTTAAGTTTAAAACATAACGTATTTAATTAATATAAATTTTGACGTTTCCAATGTCAAAAGTCAATGTTGCCAAATGTGTGATGAAGTAACTAAATTAAAAC
Source organism: Stenolophus ochropezus (assembly GCA_035578165.1). NCBI lineage: Eukaryota > Metazoa > Arthropoda > Insecta > Coleoptera > Carabidae > Stenolophus > Stenolophus ochropezus. The sequence continues at coordinate 1,722,694 of JAQOWZ010000024.1, read as the reverse complement.
CAAATATTTCTAAACTAACTTCACTGAAGACGGTGACAGTTATATTAAGATTGACAATATTAATTTATAAATTTAAAAATTAACTACTATTTTTAATACCAACAGTGTTGCCAACTTATAAAGTAACTAAACAAAAATCAAATGTTCCTAATTAAATTGAACACTTTGCTGTGTTTGATTTTAAAAGAAATCCAATATTTTAAGTTTATAACGCAACACATTTAATTATTTTAAATTTTGACGTTTCGAATTACATAAGTCAATGTTGAAAAATGTGTGATGAAGTAAC